>RCIC01000040.1:135000-735000 GCA_018883505.1 Ceratosolen fusciceps
GGGTCATTAGCCGCTTCCGATGAGCAGAGATGAAATAAGCCCGCCGCGGGTCCCGCTCCTATCCTTATTATCGATGCCCAATCGATCGAGGATCGACCTCTTAGGACTTGGTTGGACGTGGCGCGCCATTAAAATCGTACAAAGTCTTGAGTCCGAGGGCGCTACGGGCCCCACATTGATGAGGGAAAATGGCAAATAATAATTCGGTCGGTCGGTCGGGGGCACCGGGCGATCCCGACACATGTCTAAATATCTGGCCTCGAGGATCTTGGCGTAACTGTAAAGCGTCCCGAGAGCTCGCTATCCTGGATCTCGGATGACCCGGCACCCGTATCCTCAGGTAGAAAAATCCGAGAGCAGCGAAAAAAGCGCGTAGGTGATCTCGGGCCCCAGAATGAGAATGCTCGGCTTCGGGTCCCAGTGTGTGTGTGTGTGTGTGCATGCGCGCGCGCGCGTTCGTTCGCGCGAGTGTGAGAATAGAGGCAGAGTGAGAGTGAGAGACTGAGTGGGGATGAGGATGGGGGTGCTGCTGTTAGTGCTCGCTGCTGCATCATCTATGCAGCTCGGGATAAAGGCCCCTAGGCGAAGACCAGCTGACCATGAGGCCGTGGGAAGAGGTGAGATGGCCGCTCATCGGGCCCTAGTCACCCTCTCGACTCGTACGTCCTTGCACTTAGCCTCGGGCCCCCTCTACCCCCGGGCGACTCTTCCAATGCCTAACCTATTCGAGAATAAAATTGCTTCTAAATTGCCGATCTCTCTCTCTCTCTCTCTCTCTCTCTCTGTCTCTATCTCCGTCTATCTCTCTCTATCTCTCTCTGTATCTCTCTCTCTACACGCGTTACCCTTCTCGATAGATAATAGACTTCCGGAAGTCCGTTAAATTGATGCGAGCCTAGGAAGGAACGCCTACGGTTCGCGTCTGGGCACTTCTCGGCCACCAGACTCTCGTCGAGTCTACTTAATTATCGGACGTATATCAGCGCTGTAGCCGCCAACAACGACCTTCGAGCCTGCGGATCCCGTGCACATGCCACGTCCTCGACGCGTACAACGGACGATTTCAGCCCACCTATGCCCTCTTCGGATCCATCCTTTACGAGCACGAGCATGAGCACGCTCAGGTACTGGGAACGTCCTCGCCCCGGGATCTTTAGTTGGGGAACGTACGACGAGTAAATCCGTTTAGGCGCAGTTCCCCGGGTAGCCGGACGGGTTCCGGGCCTTCCTCGGCTTCCGCGAGTCGTTACGGTATCGTTTGTTGAAAAGGGGGAGGGGGAGGGGTGAGGGGGGAAGGAAGGATGACGAGGCCTTCGGGGGCGGTCGAGCGCCTAAATTGTGGCCTGGTTGTGAAGCTGACGGCGCGCGACAGTCGATGTCGCTCTCCGGCGACGTACCGGCGAGTCTCGTGCATTTTTCAGGAGCTTAAAAATAGTACCGACTGGCCAAGGGTCAGTCACTCCAGGCGCGTCTCTCGCGGGCGCAAAAATAACTCCGGCTCTCTCCCGCCGAACCGAAAAGAATCGCTGCCGCGCCTCCGCGGCACCGTTTACTCCGTCCGCTATCCCCCACCTCCACCTCCACACCCTCCCGACCCCTTCCGCACCGGTCGAGCTCTTTCTATATTTCGCAGCTCACGCCGCAAGCTTAAAAGAACTCGGCCCTCCTTTCCTGTTACTTGCCCTGTTTACTTAAGGGCGATAGCGGGTGTGGGTAGGTGGAGCTGGAGGGGGTCGGGGGTTATTCGGGCGATGCGGGACTGGCTGTTCTGGCTGTTCTGGCTGTTGGTAGGTATAAGGAGGGTGGAGTGACGATGGGTGGGTGTGTGTGTGTGGAAGGGGGAGCAAAGCTACTCTAACGGGACTTTGGCCGCTCTTACCCTCCGCCCCTCCGTCAACCGCACGTCCTCTGGACCTCCTTTACAGACTCCGCAGGGATTTCCCATCACTCGAATTGCCCGGGTCCTTTTTTATTTAACGCATTCCCTCGGCTTTCACAATCGTTTACATCGCAAACAACACCCTCCCCCCCCCTCCGCGCGCTCTTACTTGAACCGAATTAGGAAGGCCGGTAGGTCGGTGCAGTCGCCGCCGCCACCGCCGCCACCGCCACCGCCACCGTCGCCGCCGCCGCTTCGGCTAATCTCGCCGATCCGCGTAATCTCTGAGCGGTTGCCGCTGCTCCTCTCTCTTCCCATGAACTCGCTACCCCGTAAGAGCGATCACGTGTGATCGCGTGGGATCACGTGAGCTATTAGCCGTCGTAGGAGAAAGAAAGAAAAAAAAAAAAAAAAAAAAAAAGAAAGGAAGAAAGTTATCCTCGCTGGAAGCCATGGGACAAGCTCATGGACTCGCGGAGGCCTTCTTTTTGTCTCAGCCTCCCTGCTCCCACGAGTCGCATTAAATATCTTTATCGATTATGACTTAGCCTGATTAGGATGTGCGTGGCTCGTCGGTAAGTCGCTCCGTATATAACCCCAATAATTATGACGGCATAGTCCTTATGGAGATGCAGCTGCGCAACAATGCAACGTTTGGGCCGATGCTCTCTGCACTCGATTAAGTAAATTAATTAATCAAGCTTCCCCGAGGCGAGGAAAAATCTCCTGAGAAATCTCGTTCCTCTCTGCCGAGGCTTATTGGGTAATGGCAGGCGTTGGGGGTGGGGGAGAGACGGCTCGGACACGCATGCGGGACGCGCGCTCGTAAGTATGAGCGCGTGGTGGATGTATGATATATTCAACGGGGACGAATGACTGACCGTTATTGGGTAAAAAGCCAAAGTCCCCGAGCTTTTATCGGCGTCTCGAAATCGTTGGAGGGTAATTGATCTGGTTAATCGATTAGCTGCCCTGTTATTATCTTAGACCACCGCCTTGGAATGGGAATGGGACGGCGGGCATGGGGCTGGTGGCTGGGGGCAGGGGGCTGGTGACTGGGGACTGGTGACTGGTGACCGGTGACTGGAGAGTACTGGGTACTTGGTGGAGGGAGGGGGGAGAGAGATCGGGAGACAGGGTAACGCGCTGTCCGAGGGACTGCTAAGGAAGGTGAGAAAGGAGGAACCGGTGCGTGAATGAATGTTCTCTACCGAGTCGGGGTAGAGCATCCGGATCGCGCGATTCCGGATAATTGTCGCCTTATCCTCCTCTTGGTCCGCCTGTCTGTGTTCTGTTCCGTTCTGTTGTGTTGCGTTGCGTTGCGTTGCGTTGCGTTGCGTTGCGTGGAGCGGCGACGGCTCTACGAGGGGCAGGTACCGTCGTCTCCCTGGTCTCGGGGAGGATCGATTTCATAATAAGGGATGACCGAGTTTCGTGGAAGCCGGCCCGTGGAAAGTGACCGGTGTCCTCCCTTCATCCACCTACCGTCGTACCCCTCCGCTACCCCCCCGCTCCGCTCACCCCCGTGCCGCCGTTACGATACAACCTTCCGACGGCGGGGTAAGAATCTGCCGAGTCAGCCGGGATTTTTCACGCTTGCGTATGTAGAGCCGACCGGCTATTGTAGAGGGCGCTGCCCGCTTGTCATATTTGCCTATGATGGACGATCGCGGGAGCAGATTTTCGTCCGAGGATGACGCTGCGAGATCGACGGTCCGCGTCCTCCTCCCATTGATCCGGACCGATGACACGAGCTTGCGCCACGCCGGACGATTATGACCGCTCGGCTCCCATTCTCTCTCTCTCTCTCTCTCTCTCTCGTTCTCCCCCCGCCTCCCATCTCAAAGCCAAGAAACCCGATTTCGCGCCCGAATAAACGGGCGCGCTCCTTGGGCCCGGCCCCGGCCTCCTTCCTTTCTGCGGGCCCAACTGTCCATGTCAGGCGAACGAGCTCAATCATATTTCCCATTGGCGATTTAGTCGACGCGCGCGTCACCTCGACCCGGACCTCTGTCCGGATAATTCGTTCGATGCCCAGGAGACGAGGATCCCACCCCCCTTTTCACCCTCCCTTTCACCCTCCCGCCCCTCTCGACCTAATTGACGCTCGCCACGCTCTTTCATCGTCTCCTCGGCTGCAGCATTCCGGTCGCCGAAGCGATCCAGCCCGCCATTACCGACCGGACAATGGTGGCGAGCGCGTACCACCAGCTTCCCTACCGCCCTACTCGCTCCTCTCCCGCTCCGCAAGAACGTATCGCATGCACTTACGTAAGATCTATACGTAATTCATGGTCTGCGGATGGACCGGATATGTGTACGGATGGGAAAAGCCGGACGCCAATAACGACTTATAAATTATCGGCTTCGAGATTCGGCCGAAGGTCATCGGAAGAGGTTTCATCGAAAACGATGAAAAAGACGCTTTATACGAACGACGGGAGGGAGTAGGGGGGTGGCGATGGTGGTGGCGGTGATGGTGGCGGTGGTGGTGGATATAGAGGCTAAGATGCGATTCTTCCTCCATTTCTCTCTCTCTCTCTCTCTCTCTCTCTCTCTCTCTCTCTCTATATATATATATATATATGTATCGCGCACGCATCATCTCTTTCGTGGATCGGTATGACGGCAGTACATTCCTAAGGTGAGCGTCTCGTTAAGCCGTAATAAATATGTCGCCGATACCTACGTACGTGTCGGGTATTTAGGAGCGCAATGGGGCGGGGAGGTGAAAAAAGGGAAACAAATAGCGCGGACAAAGGGAGGGAAGAAAGGACGCGGCGCTGGTTTTGAAAAATAGCCAATTTATAAGCACAATGGAGCGAAGACAATGGCTCGGGGTAGAGATGAGTAGGAGCGGGGCGAGGGGATTCGGCTCCAGTGTCCGCAGTCGGCCCGTAGCACCGTAGCACCGTAGCACCGTAGCACCGTAGCACCGGAGAGCGTAATCGGACGATCGAGATGATTTTTCGGATGCACCGGTCCGTGCTCGACGGGCCTAATCCCGGGGCCCGGTGGCTCGTCGATCGGCGAGCAGCTCCTTTCTCGTGCGTGGCCGTCGGTTTCTTGGCGATCGCCCCGAGTGAAAGCCTCGCGGCACCTAATCGCTTTACGAGTCAGTGCAAGGGGGGAGGGGGCCTTGCGAAATTCTCGTTTGCTCAGCCTCCGGCGCCCGTATGAACGGTTTAATCGAGTTTCGGCCCGTCGCGTAACGCGCGCTCCCCCTGCCTCCGAGGAGCTACGGTGCCGTTGCTGGTAGTGGGACGGAGGGGCGGGGCGAGAGCCGGGCTGCTGCTGCTTCTGCTGCTACTGCTGCTGCTGCCGCTGCTACTGCTGGCACGAGAATCGGCATGAAGAAGCACGAGGAGCGACGGGAGGACCTCCTTACACAGGCCGTGTAGCTCGAAGGATGAACAGGAGGTCGATGAGGGGCTGCGGGGGATGGGGATGGCGGGGGGGTAGAGCTAGACGGAGATTAGTATCTGGTACGTGCCGGTCGGGCAGCAGCTACGTCGAGGAGACCTTTATTCTCCGCTTCTGGATTCTCTCCTGTCGTACTCCGCACACTTCCCCGTCGACGATTCCACCTTGGCTCGCGCTCCTCCCATATATTCCCTAATGCTCTTCCTTCCGTTCCCTTCACGCTTCCTCACTGCGCTCCCTATTATTCTTATTATTCTTATTCTTATTATTATTATTATTATTAAGCTGGACAAACGTCTCGTCTCAATGGCTTGAGGCCGATTTTTTTGTTTTTCCACATGCGCCAAACGTTCCTTACGCTCCGATCCATCTCCAAGAGACGTAATGCCAAGAGTATCGTGAGTTACGGATAGTCGGCGTCGGGGCGGGGGGAGGGGAGGGGAGCTCGCAGAGAGCGAGCGCTTTATTAACGCGGGTGGGCCAGTGGGGGAAAGAGATAGATAGATAGATAGATAGATAGAGAGAGAGAGAGAGAGAGAGAGAGAGAGAGAGAGAGAGAGAGAGAGAGAGAGACGTGGTAGCCGTCGACGAGTAAATTGGATCACGTAAGGCGTAATTGATATTTAAATTTTGAAAAGCCCGCACGGCGAAGAGCTATCCAACCAAAGGCGTAAAAACGTAAGGTCGAATCAATGGTTTTGGAAAATCAATACAAGTGTTGCTTAGATTATCATAAATTATACGAAAGGTCAACAAATAGCGGCCTCCCGTGTATTTCAACTGGAAAAATAAGAGCTCGGCGAAGGTCGGCCAAGCCGTTGTAGGCCCCAGTTTACGGGTAAAATAAGCTGCTGCTAATAAAGTGCAGTAGTAGCGTCCGAATAACGAATGGATTCGCGATGGGGGGGTGTGGAGGAGGAGGATGAGGTTATCGGGGTCGAGGGGAAGGTGGTAAGGGGTGCTCTGGAAGAGGCGAAACCTCTTGAAGCATGGATTTGCATAACTTGGGCGCGTAATGGCTAAGTGGCCCCCGTGGTCGCTGCATGGGGGCCAGATCGAATCAAGCCGACTGGCCCTCACCACCTGTCCGGCTGTACGCATGCGGGTCCCGGGGCTCCTCCGCTGACCATTACGCAGCCTACGACGAGTACAATAACCCAAATCCACGCCGGGACTCGAGCTCGTAAATTCTCGCGGCCAACGGGCCGTCGATCGGCGACTCGCTACCACGGGACAACGCGCGCTATAACTGCTGTGGGCGGCAGGGGGTAGGGTAGGGTAGGGTAGGGTAGGGGCGGGGGCGACGGGTGCGAAGCCGAGTGGACGGAGTCGCGGGTCCGACGCACCCGCGGAATTAAGACGCCGTGAAAAACGGGATAATAAGAGCGGCTGGGAGCGGAGGAGTGGACGGCCGAGATGATGGGGGCGCGGAAGGTGTGTGTGGGGTGGGATGGGGGTGTAGGAGAGGAGAGGTGCGTCAAAAGTTTTCGTAGACATTAGACTTGCAAATACGCGGCAGGCCGACCCATTGTATTCACGGCCTCGCGTAGACAAAGACAAAGAGTCGCGTAGAGGGGCCACGGTGGTCGAGGGGGGGCGGGGGGCCGCGACTCCACGAGGTGGAGGTGGCGATGTCTGTAGCCGACGAGGCGACCGAGGCGACGAGGCGACGGAGGCGACGGTGGTGGCGGAGGTGGCGGCGGGGGCTAAGAGCTCGCGAAAAGATCGGCTCGACGGCGAGGAGCTCCTACGCAAAATAATTGCAAACCCATTACTTTCTCCGCCGCGCGAGTTATGCCGCTCGTTCATTTCTTGCCTGCGCCGCGCTCGATTGCCGGGGCAAAGATTACGGCGCTCCTAGAGCGACGACGGGACGGCGCGAGGGGGGGGGGGAAGGGGTCGGACATTATTCTCCAAGCGCCAACAATAATCGCCCGTGTTGTAATCGACTGCTAGCTTTAAAAAAAAAACGGAGTATCAAATGAGAGAGAGAGAGAGAGAGAGAGAGACGAGGATGACGACGACGAGGATGACGACGACGACGACGACGACGACGACGATGAAAAAAAAGAGCAACTTAATTGTTTTGATTTATTATCATGGCCCAAATCTACTTGGGGAGATAAGGTTTACGAATACATTTCGTATTACCTGATTCTCCGTTTCGAGTTGTCTCACTCACTCGCTCACTCTTTTCTCCAAATATACACGAGTCCCCGTTATTATGCAAAGCACAGAGACAGACAGAGAGAGAGAGAGAGAGAGAGAGAGAGAGAGAGAGAGACACACACAACTCGACTAATAATAAATTTCGTCCATCTTCGAGCAGCTTAATTACAATAGGTTGTTTGCACAGTCGAATCACACGCACACGCGCTCACTCTCTACTAAATAAAGAGCAGGGCTGCATTAACCGAGTATTAATATTTTTCAACTAATCTCTATTTCATTGTACTCGGCTCACAAGTGTACAGCGGCAGACTATTTTTAACTCCCCGGCTCATTGTTATTGAAAACTTGCGAGACCATTATCATCCTCCGCTCTTCCTCCATTACTATTTTTACCATCGAGCCCATGGGCCTTATGCGATTTCCACGATTGATTTATAATAAATTAGAGCGCCGGGGGCTCGATTTTTCAATAAGACGCTGCCCCACCAATTCAATTAATACCTTATTTGCCTCTCCGATAATCGATGAATGATAATGTGCGCGGCCACGTTATACGAACGGGGCATGAAAAAAAAAGGAAAAAGACGTAGCGAGGGCGGGGCGTACGGGGATAAGTTCACGGTTCCGAGAGGTAAAAGTAAGAAGAAGATGAAGAAGAAGAAGATGAAGAAGAAGAAGAAGAGGGTCCGGAAGAGTATCAAATAATTAAATCAGTCCTCGTCATCCTATCTCTCCCCGCTCTCTCTCTCTCTCCCACTCTCCCTCTCTCTCTATCTATGTATCTACGTATCTATCTATCTCTCGTGGTTTGAGAGAAACTTTTTTTCTTTCAGCTTTCAGCCGATTTCAGCTTTCGTATGTGGTTGTTCGCTGGTAAGAGATTCGTCGCCTCGATTTAACGCTCGGGTATCCATATGCCGATGGGTTGCCCATCGGATGGGTAGGCAGGCGATTGTCCTCCGAGGTCGCGGTTTCCCGCAGCTCTACTTATTAAGTACGGCGGTAGAGTCGGGTCGGGGTTATTGGGGAGCGGGGGGAGAGAGAGAGAGAGAGAGAGAGAGAGAGAGAGAGAGAGAGCGGGGAGAGGGTGAAACGATACGGATCGGGAACGCGGGGCTCGAGCTGCGCCCGAATTCCAGGGGGAAGGAGCCGCGGCCTCGGTGGTCAGGAGGACAATCTTTCTCCGGGGGACTGTACGGGGCCCGCATAGGCTTGGCGGCGCGCCTACTTTCGTGGGTCGCGCGACGCCTGCCGAGGAGGCGCCGAGAACGGCCCGCGCGCGGCACCGAGACAATCGGCACGCAGGTGAGCCCTGATCCCTACCCCCGCCCTCCCTAAGCTGCCGGCGGCCGAAATTCGAGTCGCCATTATTTCTTGCTCCTCGAGCCGCTGCTTCGCCGAAGGTTTTCCTTGAGCTTAGGCCGAAGCTCGACGTCCCCGAGAGATCGGCCGCCCCCCCCCCCGGGTAAGCGTCCGAGGAGCTAAAGGAGTGACTGGGCTCGGCCTAATGCTCCCTTTATTATTATCGTCTTTTGTTTGTTTTCCTGGCTTCTTGGCTCGATCGATGGATGGATCGTTCCTTCGTTCCTTCGTTCCTTCGTTCCTTCGTTCGTCCGTTCGTTCGTTCGATCGATCGATCGATCGATAAGCCCGAGGAGCGGACGAGACGAGTGCCGATAGCCTCAATCCCTCGTAACCTGACTTTTCCCTCTCTCTCTCTCTCTCTCTCTCTCTCTCTCCCCGCTCCCTGGCCATTGTGTTCTGGGTATTGAAACTCATCTCCGAGACGCTCCTTCGCTGGCTAAGCTTACTTTAGTCGAACGGCCCTTTAATTTATCAATTTTCCTCATAAGAAGACTCTTTACTACTTATCTTTCCCATTCTTCGACTTTCCAATCTTTATTAGTCATTCCAGCTGATTAATGAAGATCAAGCTTTCATTAGCTCATCCTCGGTCGCGCCAATTAATCCTCGATCCCATTTATCATCAACATTCGACAAGCTATTCCGTATCTTTAAGGGATAAAAAGCTTATTGGGGTAGTTTGAAACGGTGGCGATGGCCGTCGGGGGGTTATTTTGGTGTGAATGGCGGTGGTGGTGGTGGTGGTGGGGGACGGTAGGGGAGGGGGGTCGGGGGCGGGGAACCGCTCGACTCGATCAAATTGTTCGTAGTCGAAGGATCGACTGACAGAGGGGGGAGGATAGGAAATCGATCCATTGTCATGGCTCGCGGGCCTCGTTCGGTAAAATATCTTTCGAGGAAAAGATGACGTGGACCACTTCTCTCTTAATACGGCAGAGCCGACGGACAAAGACGACGGCCTCTCCAGGGCACCAACTTTAAGTTCCTCATTAGCTGTTGGTGCAGCCGAGTAGCATTTAGCGGACAGGATGACAATGGCCGGTGTATCGGATAGGGTGGGCGGGGTGCGCCGCTCCCGCCTCGTCCCCGGGGAGCTCGTGCGTGGTCGAGCCGAGGACCGGAGAAGAAAGAAAGCGGGAGAACGCGTGCGCCTCCCAGGGAAGGGTTGCCTAGGGCGGGACGGCGGGAGCGGGGGCGGGGGCGAGCGGAAGAGACGAGTAAAAATTGTAACGATGAGCTCGTATGGAGGAGGAGGTGGCGGAGGTGGCGGCGGCGGCGGCGGCCGAGGAGAAGGAGGAGGTCGGTCCCTGAAGTCGAGAGGGCCGCGCGCGGGGTGGAGTTAAGAGGGAGGAGATGGAAGAAATGACAATCATCGTCATTTTAATAATATGCAAAGGTGAGAGAGAGAGAGAGAGAGAGAGAGAGAGAGCCGAGGCAATTCGGAGCTCGAGTTGGATGTCTCTCGAGCAAGTGTGGCCACAATGGCGTTATATAATGACAAAGACACGAGGAGGCGGGGGGAGGGAGGGGGGGAGTCGGCGCGACAGCGGACACACTCGGGGCATACGTTATAGCGATATAGGGGTCAGAGGGATAGAGGGACGGGGAGACGGCACACGCACCGGGGATCAGCCGACAAAAGGTGCGGCATAGGGTCATCCTACACCGGACCAGAACATGTTTTGTCTCCGGGCGACGGGGTACGGCGGTGGGGAGGTGTAGGAGGAGGAGAATAAGGATGACGAGTCCGGTAAAGGAAAGGAAGGGCATGAGGGCCCGGTTTCTTAGGCGGCGGTGGCGGCGGGGGGGGGGCAGTGCAAGGAATACATCTTCTCGCGGAGCGGGCCCAGTCAAAACAGCCCGGGGGTAAAGAAAGAGAGCGCGAGGTAGGGCCCGCGAGGCTAACGGGGACTCGGTGCCCCCACCCGCTGGTGGATCCGCCGAGTAATGACGTCGGGATCCTCGGCCTCGACCCTGACAACCGCCGGATACAGCGCCGCTTGATACAGGGCCGCGGTACCTACGCAGCCGTGGACAGGGTCGCCCCCCCCCCCGCCTCGTTATACGGCATCCTCGGCCATCTCAATAGACGAATCTTACTCGGTTTTCAGGTTACGTGTGACCCCGCGTCGCCCAGTAGTCCCGTCCTACCTACCCAGTAGTCCCCCTCCCATAAGTCTTCACGGGCTAGCACTAGTTTAACGCGACGCGACAACAATGCCGGACTCTATTTTACGAATGAACCTGCCTCGAACCTAACCAACGGACCTTTATAACGAATACCCATACGGGGCCAGAGAGGTAGTGAGAGAGAGAGAGAGAGAGAGAGAGACGCTGCCAGCGACACCCTTATCTCATTAATACCGGGGCCTTTTGCCACTCGGGCCTACTGCCGAAGCTAGTGGTTACGGCTTCATAAAGGGATGCTGCTGCTGCTGCTGCTGCTGCTGCTACTTTGCCTTTAATGGTTAATCTTTGACTCGATATTTATTACCTGCTTAATTCCTCCGTCTCCGATCTACGTATACATTATAATCTCCCCCCCTTTAGCCGACGTTTTTCTTTCATCATTCCCCAGCCCATCCCCAATAACCCCAAAAACCCCATACCCCACCCTCTACCGCGCTTTTCCCATTCTCTCTTAACCCATTAAAAATCACGCTCCTTCCCCCCAATAACCCCAATAACCCTTCGCGGGTTAGTTGAAGCTACGAAGAACGCACATAATTAGCGACATCTTTTTACGAATGATTTATCGCGGCGCGTAACGAACGTAATTACGCATTCAAATATGAAATGGCTCGGGAATGCCTGCCGAGGAATTCTATCGGGATCCATCCAGTCTAATGCAGACTTTCGCAGAGCAGTGCTCAATAACCCCAATAACCGCGGCGCTGCCTCCACTATCCGTTAGCTTCCTAATACCTTTTGCCCCTTAATACCCTTACCGCTAACCAGTGGCCACTTTCGATTCCACTTTCGATTCCAATGCAACTTCACGTTTCTTACAATACGATCCCCCTCGATTGCCTCCCCCGCCGCCACTTCACCGCCAATATTATTAATCATATACTATGAGATCGAAGGTTATTGGGGTTCGGCGTCGGGCGCATGTGGCCGAATAAAAATCATCTCCCGTCACGGTGTTTACGGTCAAGGAAGAAAATGAAAACCACCCCCGATGACATGAAGAATTAACGTCTCTATGCCATAATAAATACATATATATATATATATATATATATACGCACGCACGTATATATATATATAAACTGTCAAAAAATAACCGTCATTACCTACGCGGTCGCTTCCCCGGCGCTACTATTCTTAAGATTATATTTAAAAACAGTATTGTTTGCTTTGGTAATGCTAATGAATTAACGCCGATTACCTCCGTCGTCTACGAATTAGCGCGTAAATTAATGTCGTCCCGATTTTATCTTAACTAACCGACACATTGTAATGTGTAATTGAAAACAAGGATTTTCATTAGAGACGTTCCCATCAGTTAGCTTCTACGTGTTTTATTTTTTTATTTTTTGTTGTTGTTGTTGTTGTTGTCGTTTTGTTCCCCCCGCCCCCCCGTCCCCAATAACCTTTGTATACTTGTATTTTTGGCGATAATGTTGGTAAGTTATTATCGGCGGAGCAGTAAAAAATATTATTTGTAAGAGAGATACGAGCGTGACAAGTTTATCTTACAGGTTAAATGCCTTTCAATGTCTTTGTTAAAACTGTAGCTGAAATTCGTTGAAGTTAATGGGAAAAGTTTTGATCGATAAGGTATAAAACAGCTAGAAATTTGAATAGATAATGCGTCTTTGAAATATAATAATAAGCGTTTATCTGTTAGTTTGACAATCGCCGCTTACTCTTCAAATAGGGATTAAAGCGGCAAATGGGCCGGAGGGGCCGTGGTGGGCGCGCGCGCGACGTTGTCGGGACGAGGGGGATGGGCAGAGTTAGTTATCAGAACAGACACTTGTCTGCAGTTGTACATGTCATTCTTAAAATGTAAGAATAAAACGTATCGATAAAAAGTCTTTGGGATGCTTCGGAGGTATCGCTCGGTATCGCTCGGTATCGTTCGGTATCGCTCGGTATCGCTCGGTATCCATGTAATCACGACGATGCTTAAGGATACTGAAAAAGGAACAGGAGCGCGGGTGCATAGGTATTAGTAGAGAACTAGGTGAGCGGAAGCGGCGAGTCCCAATGGTTTTTCGAGCGCTCTCTCTCTCTCTCTCTCTCTCTCTCCCCCTCTCTCTCTCGTAAGGGAGGGTTATTAGCGCGCATCCCAGTGATTTATGGATCTGCATTTGGCGCGTTGGCCTCAGCCGGCGGTTTAGTGCTTGCATAAGCTATTCCCGTGAAAGTCGCGGGTGGGGTGGGGGTAGGCATAAACGAACGGGTATTCGAGGCAAGTCTAGCCGCTCGGAATCGTTATCATCGTGTAATTGTTAGCGCTGTCGTAACGACGGGGGCGGCGGGGCTGCGTGCAGTGGTGCGCAGCGAGGATTGCGTAAGGTCGCGTGGATGTGTCAAGGCTGGCTGGCTCTCGGCTGGCTAGCTCGGCTGGATGCGACCGGGCACGTGTACTGTCAAGTTCGCGTGGAAAAGCTCGGCACCATCGACTGGCGAAAGCGAGCAGGTCCGGGATACCGGTGCGCGACTCGGCTCCTCGAGTTCATCATCGGCCGTCCCTCGCAATCAGCCGCTTTTATTACCCGGTCTTGTCATTACGTCCACGTGGTCCCGTCCCGTCCCGTCACGGGTGTTCCGGGCGGGCCGCGCGTCTCTCTCTCTCTCTCTCTCAAAGTCTCAAAGTATCAAAGGCCGGTCTTAGCGCATTGATTGAGCTGCGGCAGCGGCGGCATCACTTGTGTCGCAAGGGATTCGCTCGCCCGGGTTACGTCGTCGTTAACTCGGAGTACTCGGACTCGGCGCTCAACGTAAACAGAGCAGTAGCGGCAGTAGTGGCAGTAGCGGCATCAGCGGCATCAACGGCATCAGCAGCATCAGAAGCAGCAGCAGCAGCAGCAGCAGCGCGGCATAGTCAAAGCGCTCCGGGTGATTATATTCCAACGTCCCTTTAAACTGCAATAATTCATTGACAGAAGGTCGACGCGCACCGGCAGCTGTCTAAATATTGCAAGCTCCGAGAGATCGAGGGAAGGATCGAGAGCTAAGGATTCGACGGGGAGCCCCCCGCGTCATTCACGTTGGCCTGTTCTCGATATCTCCTAATAATAATAGTAGCCCGGGCTCACTCGCTCAGGTTCGGCCGACCTCGGCGAGCTTCGGCCCATTATTGCCGAAGCATGGATAATTAATTCCGAGGGAGCGGCGACGGCGACGGCGACGGCGACGGCGACGGCCGTCCGTCAAACTCCCCGGGGCTAGACGAGTTCCTTATTCGCTCCATCCACCCCAGCCCTCCCCTCCCATCTCTCTCTCTCTCTTCCTCTCCCCGCCGTAGAGGCTCCTAAAGTAAGTCCGGTAGTTTACGGGCGGGCCGGATTTAATGGTGTACCGGTGAGAGGGCGAGGGCGAGGGAGAGGTAGAGGTAGAGGTAGAGGGAGGAGAACCACTTCTTCCCCTTTGGTAGCGGTCACGTTTCACCTTTTGGCTCGTCGTCTTGGTTTGTTCCATCACGCATCGGGGGTCCGTAGGAGGTCGGCCCGACATAAATTCACGCCGATTCTAAGGTGGAGATGCCAATTAAAGGTACCGGGAGGAAGCTCGTAAAACTTCAACTATGGCATCTCCGAGCTCTCGAGTGTCCAAAGAAGGCCTTTGAGCCCTGATAGTCGCTCGGTCGTTCGAATCACGGCATGGTGCTGCTTACTCGCGTACCATGGGTAAGAAGGGGAGGGGGAGAGATAGAGAGAGATGGACAGAGATAGACAGAGATAGACAGAGATAGATATATAGATAGATAGAGGGAGGGAGAGAGAGAGAGAGAGAGAGAGAGAGAGCGAGGAAAGGCGGACAAGGGGGCGGAGGCGTATATATCGGTCATCGGCGTGCTCGCGTCATCCTCCGTCGGCAATATACTCGGACAATAGTTGTTCGGCCGTGTCCCTGCCTGACCCCTCCCCCTGCCCCTCGTAGGATACGACATTTAAATGTATGTATTCATACGCCCGTCGTGTAGTGCCTTTGACGAGAGGTGTGGTCAAAATTATTCAAACTGACCCGGCGCTCTTTTATTTCGTCTTGGCCTTACCCTCCTCCTCCTTCTTTACGGCTCCGGGTCCCGTCTCTGATACAGCGACCGAGCGACCGAGCGACCGAGCGACCGCTTGAGTGAGAGAGAGAGAGGGAGAGAGAGGGAGAGAGGGAGACTTTGTAGTTGCGCGAGTCGCACCCACATAAACATGTACGACGGCCTCTCCTTCGACTCTTTATCCGCGGCATCATCGCGCGCGAGTTAGACAGACGGACGCTCCCTCCTCCGCGCACTCCGAGCTCCCCCCCCCCCCCGCTCTCAGTCAAGACCGCCACCGCAGCAGCAGCAACAGCAACAGCAGCAACAGCAGGAGCAGCAGCAGCAGGAGCAGCAGCAGCAGGAGCAGCAAAGAATGGTTCGGTCCACAAGATCTTCGACACGGATCGCTCGAAAGCCGATTTCGGAGCCGGATGCGCTGCAATTCCATCATCGGACCGCTCTCACCCCCCGCCCCTCCCCTCGTCCTCCCTCCTCGTCCTCTTCTCTTTTTATCTCGTATTCTCGGAGCCACCGAATTATTTTCTTTTGTATACCCTCTCTTTTTATGTTCTCGGCCCCCACCTCTCTCTCTCTCTCTCTCTCTCTCTTACCTTTTTTCATATTCATATGCGTGCTCAAAACTTGGTTTCTTTCGGTTATCAAACTCTTGCTATCGCTGGCCTCACTTCTGCCAAACCTCTTTTCTTCGTCAGCCGGAAAATACAAAATTTTATGTGAGTCAAGCCTCGCGACTTTAGCCTCAATTCTTACTTTTTTTTCTCTTATTCTTTTTCTTTTTTTTTTTTTTTTACCCAAAAGACTCGTCAAAGGCTCAAAAAAAAAAAAAAAAAAGTAAACAAAACAAAAGAGAAATGGGTCATCGAGCGAAGGAGTGTCGTGTCTCCCGTGAAATTATCGACGGCAGGAAGGAATACTTAATTATCCGAGCCAATTACTACTAAGTCGCTTTACTCGATCCGCAATGACTGGTAATTTGTTATTTATTAGGAGGAGTCCCCGGGCCGCGTTGACAATACTTGACTCCGACTGGGGCAATAAAAGTAAACATTATTACGAATCGAATGCCCTTCGTGGAAAGCGTCGCGCCACCCCCACCCCCCGCCTACCAGCCGAGATAATCGCCCTACTCCGCCGGTCCTTCGTAAAAAATGTGCGAACCATAGAGGGGGGGGGTGGGGACAAAAATATTACAAACGTTCGCGGACGAGGCGACGCGGGTGTCGCCGTCGCTGCACGTGTTGTATGCGATGAATCAGCGCCCTGGCTCTTATACTCCCCCGCAGCCCCTTTGCCAGACCCGCCTGATACCCGTCCGACTCTCGCTCTTTGGCCCCGAGACCTCGGCATCGTCCGTCTCTCTCTCTCTCTCTCTCTCTCTCTCTCTCTGCCTGACTGACTGACTGAAATGACTGACTGAAATGACTGACTGAAATGACTGAGACTGTGTGCGTGCGTCCTGCGGTATAGGCTGCCGGGAGCAGATGAGGAGGCCTCGCATGTACCGCGACCGACATACGGATAAAGACTTTAATTACCTTTTCGTGGGCGATTCCCAACGTTTACCCCAATGATGACGATCCCAATCGTCTCGTCATTACCAGTACCGAACCGATGACTTTCTTAAGCCCTTAATGAAAAGACGTACCCCGTCTAATTTACTTATTCACTTCACTTAATTAGCAGCCGGTGGACGGCCTGACCGTAAAATTAAGATGTGTATATATATATATGTATATATATATATATGTGTATATGTATAGGCGTGATTGGCGATCATTAAATTTTCAATATATCCGATCGATCGGTAATAAGAGCCGGCGTGAAAAGTCTCGCGTACGAACAAGTAAAATACGTTCCGCCTGGTACTCGTTGATTTACCGATACCACCTCGGTCATCGGCTCCTTCGGCTCCTCCTCCTCCTCCTCCTCCACCACCTCCTCCGTCTCTCCCCGTCCCCAGTCCCCCACCACCGCCCCCGCCACCGCCACCGCCACCGCCACCGCCACCGCCGGCGCCACTCTCGTAGAAAAATTATTACGATTACATGCACTTGGATACACTTAACGATCGTAAACGGCCGGAACTCCGTTCGAGAGTTCGAGAGCTCGAGAGCAGCAGCTGCCGATGGAGTGCGCGAGGACATTGTCATCGGCATATTGGAGCATTTCGTACTCTTACTCGCCCTCGCTACGTGAATACAAACAAACAAACAAACGCACAAACAACATAGCACTTGCTTTTTAACGCAGGCTTGACTGCTGCTGCTGATGCTGATGCTACTGATGCTGATGCTGATGCTGATGCTGATGCTGATGCTGCTACGAAAGCGGCTGTAAGTAATGTCTTAGCAGCGTCTAGTGACAAGGAAGAACTGGCTAAGCGTAAACGGTAATGTTTATACGACGAATGAGCCGCTGGGAGACGTTTTACGAGCATTTAGAACATTCGTTTTCTATGGGACGCGATCATAATTAGTAGAAAAAATGCGAAGCTCTCGTAAATAGTTTACGGAATTAGCGAATTCGAGAATTCGAGAATCGTTGCCTTACGCATTTTTACTCAATTCGTGCGTCTTGCTTAGCAAATAAATAAATAACCCCGATAACCTTTATTGAATGCAATATCGACATAAAGCTTAAGACGTCAGCGCACGCACAAATACGCCATAGGCATCCTTGCAATGTTCCATTACATACAATGCCCATGGAAATAAACGTTCACTGACTTTTCTCTTTAATCCCCTTTTTTATATGATTTTCTTTTCTTTCTTTTAAATTTTTTTGTTTTTTTTTTTTTTGTAAGGCTTTTCAAGAGAAAAAATTGATATTAACGAGAATTATGCATATCGTTAATCGACATATAATAATAATAATAATAATAATAATAATAAAGAGATAATAAATGAGAGACGAGGACGGAGGATGAAGGATGGTGATTTAGTTGATGCTTCGATGCTGGAAAATTATAAATGAAATTTGTAATTTTCAAAAGATGATCAATGCTCTCGATTTGAAAAAAAAAAAAAAAAAGAAAAAAAGCTAATGGCATCACTGCTCGGAGAATAAATGATTTGTGAGCGATTCGAGTATTATTACGTAGAATAAAATATTAAAGTCCCGGGGGTCGCGGATCCGGTTGCTTTGAAGGACGACCGTTAGATAAATAATGTTAGATCGACGGAGTGAATGATGGAAAAAAAAAAGGTGTAAAGATAATTCCATTAGCGAGGCCAATTAATTGAGTCGGGGGAGGGAGGGGGGAGGCGAGGTTTCTACTTTTTATTTTTATTATTTTTTTTCTTTCTTTCTTTCTTTCTTTATTATTATTATTATTATTATTATTTCCAGAAGAAGGAGGATAGATTAAAGTCAGAAAGAAAGAAAGAAAGAAAGAAGGAAAGAATGAATGAAAGAATGAATGAAAGAAAAAGCGAGGCAACAATGGCGAGCGAGGAGGGGCTCGGAAAAGTCGGGAGAAAAGTGAAGAAAGGTTAAAAAAAAAGGAGGGAGCGTTGGGACTGTCGGGGTGGAGGGAGGCGCAAAGAAATACGTGGCCGAGCTTCGCCGGGATGGTCCTCGGCCGGTAGGTAGGCCTCGCAGGGTGTCGTTGCTGGATGGGTTGGACGGGGGTAGGTAGGTAGGTAGGTAGGTAGGTAGGTCGGGGAGGTGCGGGTGTTGGATGGAGGTGGGGATGGATGTGGGGGGGAGGGAGAGCTCGAAATTCGCGCCACACGTGAAGACTCGGTCCAACAAAACGGCGGTCGAGCCTCGCAATCCATGCCGAGGCATGCCTCCACGTGCCGGTGACCCTCCGCCGACATATGGACGGCGCAAAAACCGCCAATGCTGATTGATTGGATACGCTGCGGACCCTCGGCTTTCCCGGCATTTTCCAACCTCCCCTGCTCCTACCTCCTACCTCAAGCGCGCGCTCTTCCTTACGTCCGAACAACTGTCGCCGCCGGAAGCCTCGACGGTCCCGAGCATTTTTCCCCGCACCTCTCCGCAGCCACCCCTGACCCTGCGCCTCCCCCGCCCCCGCCGCACGTAGATAACCGCTCGGCGGTGGTGCTCGTACGTTGCACGATGGTACGAGCGGCTTTTCCACGGAGCGGCAGACCGCGGTGAAAGACTTAGCTGTCGGCGGTGCGTCGTTGCCGTAGGTGTCGCGAGCCCGCGGTCGACGATGATTTATCGAGCCTCCGCCCCCGACACCAATGTTCCGTTAGCTTCGGCAATTGGGGTTATTGGGGTTATTGGGGTTATTGGGAGCCGCTGACGGAGGTGTCGGGTGTCAACGGGTCCGTGGGGCCATCTCACGGTTCGCATAATTAATTCGCATAATCGGTGACCGAGTGACTGGGTGACGCGCCGCGGCGAGCAAATTAACCCGGAGATCGTTAGGAGTGATCTAAAAATGACCGGGCAAAGTGAAAGTCACCCGGAGCTCGGCAGTAGCGCGGCCAATTATTCCGCGGAGTCCCGGCCGGGGCCTTCCCATCCCCAGCAGCGGCTTCTCCTCGGCAATCCTCCCGCGGAAAGCGGAGGCGATCGCGGATGCGGAGGCGGAGGCGGAGGCGGTGGCGGAGACGGAGACGGGGGCGGGGGCGGAGGCGGTTTCTCTTTGTGAGCCGCCAGTGTCTAGGATCCCGGCTTTCGCACGATCCCGGGGGGGGGGCGACCTTTCGCCGGACCTCGGTCACTAGTCGTCGTCCCGGGCGCTCGCTCGAAAGTTCGCCGTGGTTCGCCGTGGTTCGCCGCTTTCTCTCGAGCTCGGGCCACGAGAGCGGCGGAGCTCCGCGGGAAGCGGGGGCGGCTCGAAGCCGTAGGCAGCGTGCTCCGGCGAGGAACCACCGCTTCTTTATCTGGCCTCCTTCGACCCGCGAGGATCCTGCGTGGCCAGCACGGGATTAACTCCAGATGCTCGCGTGCGATAAGACGAGCGATACGAGTTGCGCGCCAACGTCGCTTTAATTGGCTCTAGCCGCCGCCGCCGCTCTCGTCGCCGTCGCTACCACCGCCGCTACCACCGCCGCCGCCTCCGCCGCCGACGACGACGACGACGAGGATGAGGTCGCCGAGTTGTCAAAAGACGCGGCGCTACCCGACACCGCGCCAGTTTACTCAAATAATCTAGGTCGCGATGGGCTCTGGTACTCGGTGGCGATCCCTCCCTCCTTCCCCCCCTCACGGTACACCCACCCATCCACCCACCCACCTCCGCGCTCCCCCCCCCCTCACGGGCCCCTGGGAAAGGAGAGAATTGCATCGGGGCGAGTAGTGGTGTCTAGGTGCCGCGGTTCCTATTAAAATGGATGCCCGGCAAAGGGAGAGGAGCGCGGCCGTAAATCATCCTTTGAATTAGCCTTGAATGAAAAGGCGAAATACTATTAGCGGGATATCGCGGGTATAACGGGATCCACGTATTTTTCGCGATCCCTTCGGCTATTGGCCATGCCCGTAGATCGATCATCCTCGACTTCCGATTATCACCGCCGCTGCTACCTTTTATCCTTTTATTATTCTCACCATTATCCCTTTATATAATCGCATTGCCGTAATCTGTGTCGTTATCTATGGCCGTTATTGCTGCCCCTTCGCACTTGTCCGTTTTCCGGCTTTCTTTCGCTGGGGCCCCCGAGGGGGGGGGGGAAGCGTGGAAAAAGGCCCACGAATCCCTCGCTCGCAGTGGCAAAGTCGAAAGCCCGGTGGTAACCGAGCGATACGAGCGAGTGGCCAATGTCGGCAGCTACGGCCATTTTCCTTGTCCGGTCAATGTCGGGCGGCGGGGGGGGGAGATAGAGGAAGAGAGAGAGAGAGAGAGAGAGAGACGAGAGAGCGGCAACGGCGACGGCGACGGCGACGGCGACTCTCCGAGTCGGGCTACGGGAGTAAGAGTGGCCCCGCGCATGCAGATGAATAGCGCCGAGAGCGTGAGAGAGCGGACCTGCCCTATATATCGGCGCGGGAGAGCAGCGTCGGGGCCTCACGACCGGGGCCTCGCTCGATTAGCCGACCCCCTCGCTTCTCTCCCCGCGCCGTTACGTGGCGATCGCGGTGGCCCGGTCCTCGTGGCTTTTCGCACCCGGGCCCGCTCCTGCCATCCCCACGGCCCACGAGTCCCGGCTTCCCTGTCCGGGCCCGAGCTCTTAATGCCACGTCTTGTCTTGTCTTGTCTCGTCCGGTCGGGTCCACCGATCCCCTCGCCCACCCCTACTCTCTTTCGCTGCCCCGTACTCTCTTGACCCGGGGGAGCTACCTACCTACCCCCTACCCTACTCGCTTTTGCCTTTCCATTGCGGCCGAACACCTCCGCAGCTTAATAATAATAATAATAATCGATCCGATCCGTCAAATTTATCCTCTTCTTCCACGGGTCGCCGTTCCTTATAATTTGTGCTGCGCGGACCTCCGTAATCCCTCCCCCCCCCGACGCCACACGATTACGAATGATAAATTTTACGTTCGCCGGCCATACGAGGAAGCGCATGAAAAATTTTCACGCTCTTTGAGCGATTTAGCACTTTGGAAATCTGGCCAACGCTAACCATCACTTAACCTTAAGCGCATTATACAATGTATGCAATCTCGCTTCTCTAACGCCAATACGAATACAACAATCCGTGGTTGTTAACTTATATTGCTAATGGCACGCAGGGCTCTGTATTAAGTCCCTCCCAATTACGTCTACGTAAACGTATCCTTACGTTCACATACGAACGAACGAACGAACGAACGATGATGCTTCCATTGTTATATATTATTCTCACTCTTGTGTATATATATATATATATAAATAAGCATTAGCGTCGTTAGAAATGAAATGACGTATGGACTTGGAGATGCGAAGGAAGGGATTCGCGGTTCGTTGTGCCTCCGACACATAGGGACACGTATCATGGGTCGAGCTAATTTCCCAGATCTTGGCCCAAGTCAAGGATCCAGCTTGACTGTTTACGTAACGATCGGTACGCGCGTGCCGTCCGTTGATTAATAAATACTGCATAACGACGAACATGTACCGACGCTACTGACGCTACTGCGACTGTTACCACTACTACTACGGCGCGGCATCAGCCATCACCTGTTCTTTATTTCTTTAGAGATTCAAGAGCTCGGTAAGATATTACTTTATTACAATTAACTTGCCACCTCAACAGACTGTCGCTCCATGGGGCCCATTGCTCCCATTGCTTTTCTCTTATTTACGGGAATTAAGATTATTTCAAAAGATTATTTCGTTAAAATGTTAAAATATGAGAAACTGTTTTTTAAATTAATTCCAACGACGTTAACCTTTCGACCGCGTGGATGCGTTATTTCGCGCCAACGAGGACCTGCTCAGCCCTGTTGCCCTGTTGCCTCATCCGCGCAATCGGACGACGGGGCCGAGACTCGTCTTTCGTCCTTTCGCGTTCGATCGATCCTTTTTTTGAGGGATCGAGGAGCCTGAGTGGTGCCCGGATGTCCGGAGCTGCGGACCGAGAGACAGAGAGTAGAGGCGAGCTGCCCCCGATCACGATAGAGAGGGTAGGAGAGTCGGAGTGGGTAGTGGGTAGTGGGTAGTGGGAGCGTAGGCGGTGGGGCGGGGAGAGGCGGGCGGGATCTTGCCGGGAATCTCTCATCTCGATAAGCCGGCGAGCGAGTCGCGTCCCGGAGTCCGAAAAGTCATTAGTTTTTGAAAAAAAGTAGCGGCCATGGGAGCGAGTACGTCATTTTTATGCGACTCCGCGGTCCTTTGTCCGAGTGGGAGCCGCGCGAGGGGGACGGCGGAGAGCTGGGGGCGGGAGGGGGGAGGAGGAGCAGGGAGCGACGGGATCAGGAAGCGTCGGGGACGAATAAAAATGAGAGGGAAAGACATTACGCGAAATCACAATGTTTAATGAAAATTGTGGCGACGGAGCGGGTCGGGGTGGGGGGCGGGGACGGCGGCTGCTCTGCCTATGATGCCTATGAGATCGGGCGGCGAAAGAGGATCGTGACGCCGGCGAAGCGGTATTTCGATTGCGTCGCTTAGCGGTTTCCCCCGGCATTTTTCGTCCACAAGGACAAAGGAGTCACGGGGGCGAAGGGCGGAAGGGCGAAGGGGTCCAGATTTATCTCGGGGTCCTCTCTCTTACCGCGCGCGCGCGCGCGCGCACACACACCACCCCCTGCCCCGGTCACCACACGCGCGCGCACGCAGACCCACAATCTCCAAGGACTGGTCAGGCTACTACCCGTTGCCGCAGAAAAATCCAGCCGACCGCGGCTCCGATTCCCCAATAACCCTTCCTCGAAGCTTCTTCGGCGCCTCTATGACGCACCGTGCACCGAGTTTCCCCCCCCCCGGCCCCAAAGTCTCAATGACCTCTTTATTTTAATCCCCGGCGACTATTACTGGCAATAGGCGAGCGGGCCTATCCGTGGTCGGAGCGGAGCGGCCTATCGATCGCGCCGAGCCCCCCGCGATCCCCCGCGATCCCCCGGATCCGGGAGAGCATTTAAAAAAAAACTCACCAAAGCGGATGAAGAGAAGCGTCGGAGCGCTCGGTCGATCGATTTAAACGGCCGTTTAAATTGATAAAAGGAGCCTCGGCCACGTGAAAGTACCGGAGCCAAGGCTAATTACGTTGCGTTACGATTGTCGAGCTCCGCGCATCGACAAATCGTCATTATCGGATCTATACGTTTACCTAACTATCTAGCCGACTCGGTACTTTAAATCGATCCCCTCTAAGCCCACTGCCTTATCCGGCCGATTATCCCGGAACGACGTCGTCTGAAATTTTACGGGCAACCGTTCATTTCACATTTCTTCAGACGTTTCTTCAGACGTTTCTTCAGACATTTCTCCGTGTCACTTGGTCAACGATAAGCCTCCTCCCGCAACCCCCGCAACTACAACTGCGACTGCAACAACGACAACGACCTCCTCCTCCTCCTCCTACTCCTCCACCGTCCAACATATTTTCCAATATTTTTATTCGATTATGCAACTTAGCACCTGTAAATCTTCCGAGCCTTTTGTTTCTAATGTACGTCAGCGGCCTGTTAAAATATTTTATAAACGTCATGCGGCGGCTGCGTCACGAAGGCAATACCTTTCACACGTATACACCCAATACAATTCACAATGCCATTCAATATGCAAATTCGAGCGCTCAAGATCATTTTAAATAACTACACCGATGGATAAATTCAGTCTCAATCACCGTCGATCGCGCTACATCGATTAATTAATCAACCAATCAATCAACTAATTAATTAATTAATTAATTAATCAATTAATTTACTTATTTATTTATTTATTTATCTATAAATTCATTGTCTTGCGCATGACGAAGACATTGTTGGTTCGATTGATTCGCAATCGATTGATATGATCAAGAAAAATTATGTGACAACGTTACGTTACGTACATCCTCCGGAACATCGGCATTTACATAATCTCGATTATGCTCTGCTATTCCTTCTTCCTTCTTCCTTCTTCCTTCTTTCTTATTGTAATGAAAAAAACGAGGCAGGCGCCCGGTCCCCTTAACCGTCATCGTCATTACTTTATTTCTATAAGATATGCCGACTTGCGGAGACTCGTTGTGGAAAGGGGAAGATTTTATTATATCGATGGCCAGGCGGAGCCCTCGATCCGTTCCTATTCAATATTCCGACATTGCCGTCGATTCCTCGCCTCGAGCAATTAACAATTTCTCCGGACCCGCGCCAGAGAGACGGAGAGAGAGAGAGAGAGAGAGAGAGTGAGTACGGGGAGCTTCCACTTGGGTTTTCTTGCGCGAGGAGCCGCGCGATCGAGTTAATGAATTCCATAAACGGCAAAGGTGCACGGCCCGGAAGGTTAAGTTGTTCTAATACGAGTTGGTTTTAATTCGAGAGCACGAAGGTGACGGTGATCGAGATGGTCTGCGTAGATCGGTGGTCCGCTCGGACAATGAGTCGCCGTCCCCCACCAGCCCATCCCCCGGGCCCAACAACCTCCGTCCACCGGGGAGACCAGACGTGGACACAATAGAGCGACCGGGGAAGGAGGAACTGGACGGGGCTCGCTGTCCCTTCGGTCGGCTGGCGGGCAGGTGGGTGACGGGGGTTTGGGGGGAGGGGGAGGGAGCGAGGGTACGGTCGGCTAGGCTAAAGATCGATATCGGAATACGGATGTATCATACGTCACGATGTCTGAGAATTTCAAGACACGCTCCGGCTCTTTCCTTCCGCGCGCTTCCCCTCGGCGAGAGCCGCGAGACCCACAACCTACATGGCGGGGGCGTAAATGTGCGCCCGTCGTGCTCGCTTCTCTTCTACGGACCCCCCCCCCCACCCCCCCGTTCCGTCCCGTCCGTCCCGTCCCGTCCCGCCCCCCGCCGCCTACCACCCGCCTACCTCCCGCCACTCGCGCGATCGCCGTCTATTCCTCGTGGCGTTGCCGACGCGCCGAGAGCGCAGCGGCCGAGAGCGCAGCTAAACCCACAAGAAACACTTGTGCAATCGATAAATCGTAAATTTCAGCGCTCGCTTCCACCGGCATACTCCCCCGCCCCCATCTCCCCCATCTCCCCATCACCCATACCCCACCATCACCTCCTACTCGTACTCGTACTCGTACTCGTACCCCATCTCCATCGCCGCCGCCGCCACCGCCACCGCCACCGCCGTCCTTACTACGTTAGGCCGTCCGTCCGTCCGTCCCCGTCCGTCCCCGACCGTCCGTCGTCCACCTACTCGCGCGGTCGTAAATTAATCGCGGCCTCTCCGCGCATCGTAATTCCGCAATTAATCAATTAGCGAGCGAGATAGCGATCGGGCGAGGAGCTCAAATCGATCGAGCTGCTCGATCGCTTTCTGGCCCCTTTTCTCTTAAGCGAAACGTCTCACTCCTGTCTCTCTCTCTCTCTCTCTCTCTCTCTCTCTCTCTCTCTCTCTCTCTGTGTCTCTCTCTCTCTCCCTCCCCCGTCTACGTCGTCGTGCAGGGAGCTTTGGCGAGCGCAGTCCACCGAGGCCAGAACGAATCCTATATTTACGCGACACCTTTGTATAAAACTATTCGTCCTCCTCCTCCTCCTCCTCCTCCTCCACCTAGTCGTCGACGACGTCGTCGTCGTCGTCGAAATATCGTTATCGCGGTAGAATTTAGCCGCAGCGCGCACCGTCCCCGATCGGTGCTTACAATATCGCCCGCGGGCATAAATCCTAGAGGCACAGCAGATCCTACGCGATTTCGGATAAACCTATCCGAATGTCCCCTCCTCGTCCCGCGGAGCCCCCGCTCCCCTGCCCCCGTCCCGGGGCTCTATCAATTTTCGCTCGTAAAAGTGAAAAGCTTTCGATTGCAAAACCAAAAGTGCCGCTACAATGTTCGAGTCCCGGGCAAATCTGCGAGGAGAGATCCGAGTAGAGTAATGTCTAGGATATTACGTCGAGCGGCCTCTCGGCTCTTTCGCTAATAATTTGCCCCGCCGACCTCGCCGCTCACCGCCTGCGCCTCGTCTCGTAACCCAACAGTTACGCGGACGGACGAAGCTTTTTTTATCCCGCAACGAACGAATAACTAAAGAAACGCGAGGGTTATTGGGGCGACGGGGACGAGGGACGGGGACGGGGACGGGTAGAGGGGGGCGGGGCTTCTATCTTATCTAAGCGTGTCGCTAATTGATTGTTTGCACGCGAGATCCGTGGCCGTGTACGTGCAGGCTACGGGATCGCGGGGGCTATCAGAGGCTATCGGGGAGGGATGCGCTGCGATGGATCGCCGGCGGGAGAGAGGGACGGTGGCCCCGAGGAGGGGCACGTGGAGGGGCGGCTTGGCGGGACACGTCAGTGGGTGGTGGGGCGCGGGTGGAGGGGCGGTCCCTTAACGAGAGAGAGTTTAGAGGGTCAGAGGGCCGCTCGGCCCGCGTTGCCCCGCTCGTCGGTATCGTGGGTAGGGAGGGGGGGGTCGAGAGTGAGTCTCTGGCCGAGTGAGCGGCGAGTCCAGGACTTTGTCTCGGATGCATCGGGGAACGGGCCTGCGAGGCGGTGAGTGGCGCGGGTGCCGGAGGGGCCCGGGCGTCGGGTCTAGGCAAAGGCTCGCGGTCGCGGCCGATTGCGCCAAAGTGAAAGTTAGACGTGTGGGCACGGGATGCGCACGAGCGGATTTTTTCGGCCTCGTGGCGTCGGGCCCCTTTGCCTCCTTCCTTTCCCATGTACGCTCACCAGGACTAAACGCCCGCGCGCCCGTTCCTTAATGCGCCGCCACGATATTACCGAGTGGGACCGAGAGGCCCTCGCAGGTTCATCCATTTTCGAAAGGCTTTCTTCTTCTTCTTCTTCGTCTTTCCTTCTTCGTCTTTCCTTCTTCGGCGAGCGCGTGTGCCGACCTACCTCCTCCTCTCTTCCCCCCACCCCCACCCGCCCATCCTCGCGGCCGGTGATTCCGCTTCCTAGGAGGAGAGGGCCCGCCGAGCTCTGTTGAAATCCTTTGTCGGTGGGTCCGGGAGGGAAGGGGCAGGGGAGAGAGAGAGAGAGACTCGTGAGCGGCTGCCGCCGGCTACCATATCCCGGCCCTCCTTCGCATCCGATGTTCCTTGCCGACGAGAGCCGATGCCCGTGGGGCCCGATTAAAAGGGTATCGCGTGCGTTTAACCATCGGCTTCCAAGCATCGGACGCCATTCGCTTAGCCGCGATCGTCTTTCCCTCGTCATTTGCCTCTTCGTTCCTTAACGGCGCCGACAGCTCGCCTACCACCGACTGACCAGTACCCGTAAAACGACTTCGGGGGTGCCTTAGCCCCTACCTCCCCGCCCCCGGCCCCCGTCACGTCCCATGGCCCCGTCCCCCTCCCGTACCGTAATGCCGCTCCGAGGAGGAGCCGTTACGTTTACCCGAAGGAGTCACCCCGACACTATCGCGTCTCCCTCAAACTACTTTATCGTACCATTGTATACAAAAATTAATTAATTAATTAATTAATTAATTAATTAATTAATTAAAAAGCCAAAAAGAAAGAAAAGGAATGAAAAAAAAAAAAAAAAAAATAGCCTCACTCGAAGCTTACTGCCCATTGTTGCCTTTAAATTTATTAACTCGGCGGAGGCTCTTCCTTAGCCGAGCTAACGGATGCATCACCTACACGACGGGGCCTCCCTCCCGCTCCTACAATCTAAATTAAGGCCCCTTCTGCCGGTCGCGTTCCTACGGCCCCTGCGCCCGCAGTTTCGCGCAACGGTAATCTCCCATAGTAATTATCGGCCTCGTTGCGTTATCGACGTTTCCTCGAACGTTGCTAAATAAATATTCAAGCGGTGGCGCGGGGAAGGGGGGGGGGGAGGGGTAATTAGAGCGAGCGCCAAAGTCCCAGAGGCAACAGCGTCGTGAACGGGGCCGGATCGGCAACCGAGCCAACGTTTTCGTCGCTTCTGTTGTTCTTACTGTTGTTGTTGTTGTTGTTGTTGTTGTCGTTCTTCCTCTTCTTCTTCTTGTTTTTATTATTATAATTATAATCTAGAGGTTGAAATTAATAATAAGAGGCACGCAGGCGGTTGTTTAACTGAAATTAACGAGAAGATTTTCCAAATCGAATGGGAATGTGGGGTAACGTGGAGGAGGAGGAGGAGGAGGAGGAGGAGGAGGAGGCCTTTGGCCCGAGCTTCCCACTTTCTTGCTACGTCATGAGAAAGTCGGGCTGAAGGGAGCGGAGGTCGTGAGCACGAAGCCGAGCGGCCGTGGAGAGAGAGAGGAGGAAGGCGCGAAGAATCGGAAAATTCGCGAAAATGTAAATCCGTCTTGTAAGAGCTCGCAGGCACATAACGGGAGCCGCTACACGTGCTCTACACGTCCCCTCGGAGAATCGTGTCCTGGTGCACTCCCGATGCACTTTGGGGATAAAGGTCGATCGGGGGCGCGAGCCGATCGCTCCCTTCTCAACGTCCTCCGCCTCCTCCACCTCCCCCACCTCCTCCAACTCCTCCGCCGCGCTTCATCGCCTCCTCCCTACTACATCACGGTCCCGGGCACTTTTACTTTCGTTGCTCGGCTCCCTCCTGAGGCCATCCACGTCGAAATCCCGAGCTGCCGGGCCTCTCCGAGAGCTCGCGCCTTCGTGCACGGGGACCCCGTCAGCTCGATAAAGTCGCCGGGAAGATCGAGGCCGGTGCGTACCTGGCGCGAAGGGTAATGGGCGGGGACGTGAGAGGGATCGAGGATCATCTACTCGCGGTCGCGTGTCGCGTCTGTCTCTCTCTCTCTCTCTCTCTCTCTCTCTCTCTCTGTCTCTCGAGTCCGAATGTAGTCGGGGAGCCACCCACGACTGTGTGCACTGTGATTCGCGACGGTCGCGGCTGACTAATGGCCAGGGGAGAGCCTTGGCGTTGGGGCTCTCGTCGCTCAGCCGATCGCCAATAAATCGTGGCGTTGCGACCGACCGAAAAGGAGACGCCGACGAGAGGAAGAGGGACCCATCGGGCCTAATTTGCGCGGCTCGGCTCGTGACTTGGAAATTTGTTTTCCCCGTACGAGGCTCCCATTCCTCTTCCAGAGTTCGTAATCCTCCGTCCCCGTCCCCGTCCCCATCTCCGTCCCCGGCCCCATCTCCGTCCCCGCCCGACCCACCGAACCCATCCACCCACCGAAGCCACCCACCGAAGCCACCCATCATCGGTCGCGGGAGAATTTTCTTCGATTCGGCCCTGGCGCCGTCAGGAACTCTCGCTAAGCCAACGCTCGCCGATGGCTGTTAGGGCGGAGTGGGGGGGGGGGTGGACGAGGGGTGGTAAAGTCATCGATCCTGCTGCCGGCGCGAAACAATGCCACGACGACGGGCTAACAAATGATCACCGCCTTATCGGGGCGCACGGATGCGCACGAGACGCCAAAGACCGAGAATGGATGGTAGGCCGGGTTAAGAAGGTAGGGTGAGTAGGAGAGAGGGAGCATCGCAAAGCTCTCGGGGACGATGCTTTTACATGGTCGGGCTGCCGTGTACGTGCGCGCCCGGTCACTTCTATCGCGAGCCCCGAGCGCCCTCTAATTGGCCCCGATTTCCAACCACGACGTACGCTGGGATATACCGCCCCCCCCCCGACACCGAATACATCCGCACCAGCTCCCGACTGACCTCCTTGAGTCGCTTCCCTCTCGTCTCTCTCACTCACTCACTCTATGTCTATACGTCGCAGTCTCGCAGAGTCTCAGCTCTGCGGAATTCAATCCTCATAATGACTGGATATTACCAACCTTTGAGTAATCTAAGCGAGGCATCCAATTGCTTTAGTTGAAAGGGACGCGATACTCTCGCGAAATACTCCTCCGCAGAATAAATACGGAAGTCTAATATAATTTATAAGGCAAATAATACAATGAAGAGGAAGAATAAAACTTTTACCTTTAATCATTCATTGTTCCTGCGAGTTACTTTGCCGAGATACCGAGAGAGAGAGAGAGAGAGCAATGATTTTATCATTACGTAAGTAAATAGTGAAAAGATATCATTATTATTATTATTATCATTATCATCATTATCATTATTATTATTATTCGAGAGTACCGAGCCTCGATATTAAATCCCGGCTGATCCAAATACTTCCAATTATCCTCGTCGACTCATAAATTATTTTCACTATCGTTCAGGTATCCTGGCGTCTGGATTATTTATTCGATCAGGGCCCCGGCGAGTTGTCCCTCCCCCCCCCCCCCAATAAATTCATCAAGCAATCGTCGCCCACTTTTTTTCATTATCCTTTTCCCTTTCCGCGTAATGGACGATGAAAGAACGAGGAGAGGAGCTTGTGATCAATGCGCAGTCAAACGAATATAACGAATGGACGAGGGATATAACGTTGTCCGAGCTCCGATTATAGATCAGAGCAATAAAACGAGGGATTTGCCTAGATCCGTGCACTCGCCCTGCTCCGTGCACAATTAAGCCCGGCTAACCTCAAAAAATATATAGAGAAATCGTCCGAATAATCTGTCGTCGATAATTATTTAGTCGCAACGGCCTATTCCCCACCCCCTCCCCCCCATTCATACCGATAGATATGAACTGGCCCGACAATTGCAAGCTTTACCTTTGCGTTGGAGGAAGGCCCCGCGTCGATAGGGAGGATTCCTACCCGTTTCTCTGCATAGAGAAAAGGGACCCCGTCCAAACAATGACGTTCCTACTACTACTACTACTACTACTACGGATTCTTAATGCGATCGTAAAATAATCCCTGGATCCGTCCCGTCCGATGCTCGGCTTCAGCTAATTGGTCAGTCGACTGCTCGGACCCCCTTCCACCCGTCACACTCTCCCCGTCTCTCTCTCTCTCACACAGTCTATCCCGCTCTTGCCCCTGCCGCGCCGATCAGTAATATCCGTCGGCGAGGGAGCGTTGTATTTCAAGTGAGACGTTCATGAAGGCAATAAAAAGGAGTGTAAATTATGACGCGTCGTGAGGTAATGGTCGTGCTGTAGCGGCGGCGGTGGCGGTGGCGGCGGCGGTGGCGGCGGTCGTCGTGCTAGCGCTGGTAATGGGTAATGGGTAATGGGTAATGGGTAATGGGTAATGGTAGGTAGGCCAGGAGTCGAAAATCGTGTTGAATAATCGGTATTGTAAGAGACGTTTAGGTCGCGGCGCACCTCTCGGTGTCGGCTAACGACGAGGGGCCGGTTGGGATGGGGATGGGGGGCGGGGGGAACGAGCGACTGACGGATAAGCAAATACGTGAATTCGGGTACCGTTTTATCGACGGGAATCCGTGGCGCCGAGCCAGATCCTCGACTCGACTCGCGGCAATCCTGGGATAATGGCTGGCTGCCTAATTCCAATGGGCAATTAACACCGACGGGGGATAGGAGCCCCCCATATCCACCCCAGCCCGTGTCATGGGACTTAATCGAGATCAGGGCGCATTGGTATTAGCGCATCGGAGTAGAGCCGAAGGAGACCGGCCCGCCGCTCTCGTAACCGACGGACAGATAGGATCCGTCAAATGCATTCGGACGGCCTGTCGAAGGGCCGGGGACGGAGTCGGTTTCCTCTTACGCGGCTATCCACGGCGATTGAGGGTGGGGGAGGGGGGTGGAAGGTTGGAGGTCCGTGTGAAAGTGGGGCCGAGGCCGGCCGAGAGGCAGCTCGCAGCGTCGGCGAGTTCCCGTACGAAATGAAAATCTCCCGGTTAAAAAGTCAAGGGAGCCTCGCGTTCCCAGAGAGGCTCGGGGTCCGTGTCTCTAGGTAGGTGTCTCTAGGTGGGGAAGACGAGACGGAGGCCCGAGAGCGGGCCCGGGTAGGCAAATGAGCCGTGGCTCGACGGGGCCCGGGTAATGGAGATCGATAGCTCCGAGCCGATTCTAACCCAAGGCGAAACGTGCGCGGCCTCCTCGCTCGACGGGGCCTTACCCACACACGCGCGGCCCGACAACATCCCACGAGCGGGGTCCGATCGCCGCGCGATTTATGGCCCGCGTCCTCCCATAATCTCGATCGTTTCAGGCTATTCAGCGGCGCCCACGGGCCCCTCTCGCCTCCACGGCGACACGGCGCGCGCCCCCTTACTTACCCTCCCCCCCGCCCCTGCCCATCCACCCGACGGGACTTACGAGCGGCACCGACACGATAGCCACCGCGAAGCGACCGCGACCTCTCCGGCCCTCTCCGCCCCTCACCACTACCGTCCCATCTCCTCTCTCTCTCTCTCCTTCTCTCTCTCCCGCTCTCCCTCTCTCGCTCTCTCTCTCTCGCTCGCGGTTTCGAGGCGATGATGAGTCCCTCGAGTGAGGGCGGCGGGGGTGGCGCGGGAGGGAGTCACTCGCGTGATCGAACCGAGAATTTAGAAGTTCTCGGGGCCGCCTCCTCGAGCCCCGACGGCCAAGCGCTACTACGGCCACCTTCGACCGAGAGAAGCACGCGATTAATGCTATTTACGTAGCGAGAGAGGCCCAATACGTTGTTATTACACGACCTGGCCCAATGAAAATTACTGGTAGTACTTAGCCGAGCGGGGCGACCGAGCTCCCGCCGCCGACTCCGCGAGCCACCTCTGACCCCATACCGTTTTACTCCTATTCTCAGGAAAGCTTTAGCCTCTGTAGCCCCCCTACCCCCACCACCCCCACACCCTGACCCAACCTCAGCTCCCATGTACCGAACCAGGTACGAACCACCGTCCACGGCCGAGTAACTACCGCCGACCTAACGATTAACCGGGCAGCCTTTGCGAAACGACTCCCCGAAGCGGAGTTGGACTTTAACCCCAATAACCCCGATACCAATCGACAATTCAATAGTAAGAATAAAAGCGGATAATGCCGATGGGCCCGTAAACCGAGACGTGACGTCACTCCGCACTCGCCATTGGTCACGCGACATTGATTCTCAATGACCTGCCGAGCATTTAATCCCAATATCTAACGTAATTGCAACAACCAAGGCGATTTTATAAGATATATCGGGAAGTCCTCCGTCCCCTGCCCCTCTCCCCGTCCAACCCCGTCATTTAAAAATGTATACCTCGAGCTCAGCCCGCCCGGCCCCACCACCACCACCACCACCACCACGACGCTTTTCCTTCATCGGCACAAGCGTTTACCTTATTCGGGGTATTATTATTATTATTATTATTATTATTACGAGGCCGACTAAGGTGCACCTTACATACACTTTATTAAATTTTAGACTTTCTCCAACAGCTTCATTTTATGAAACAAGTATTTACGAGCCCGACAACTCGCCGCGCTTGCTGTAATACAGACATTTATATAAACCTCACGGACACTACCTCACGTTTTATAATTAAAGTGTTTCAGCAACGGTCCGAGATGAAAGCTTAGATTTCAATGCGAATGAGACGATCGAGGATTTCTCGGTGTTAAAAGTGTCGGGCTTCCCTTGGCTTTTATTCTCCCCCTCCCCCTCCTCCGCCGTGCACGTGATTCGGGACGAAAGATAGATAGATAGAGAGAGAGAGAGAGAGAGAGAGAGAGAGAGAGGCTAGTTGTAAATGTGCCAACCCCGTGAGATGGTCCACCAGAGCCCAAGACGCATTCCAAGTCGTGGCCAGCAGGCTAATTACGGGCCTCGGTCCCCGGATCTATCCGGCGCAGGCGGCACAGGCGGCACAGACAACGGCTCAACCATTACAATTTCGATTGAAAAGCCGTGTATTGCGATCGTCGGTGTGTTAACTTTGACGGCCCGTTCTCCCGTATCCATCCTGACGAAGGACACCGGCGACCGACTCGAGGGGGTGGTCGGGACCGCGGGCCCGGGTCGACGATCCCGTAATTGAATAAAATTACGCGTTCGGGGCTCAAGAGCCAAAGAGCCAAAGAGCCAAAGAGCCGTCCACGTTGACTGACGGTGAGCGGGGTGGGGTAGAGGGAGGGATGGCGAGGGATGGGGGTTGGAGGAGTGGCCGGCCCCGAGTATTTGACAAATGAATCGTAAGAGGAGTATTTGGACTTGTTGGGCCGAGGCGACGTCTACGGCGAAGCCACTCGAGATCTAACAGTAGCCGAAGACCCCGTCGCCCCTCACCCCCCACCCCTCCTTCCAACACACGATCGGATTTCACTTGACCGCAGGCGCGGAAAAAAACGCTCGAGGGTTTCGGCCCTTCCCTCGCTTTGGGACGGGGCCCGTCCTTCCCAACTCACTGTTTGTCGTCTTTTCAACGCGTCCGAGGGCTGGCCAAGGGACACCGGCTATTTGTATTGAGAAGCGGGGCCGAGGACGGATGTGCGCCTCGTAGACGACCGTCTGTCCCTTGACGGCCAAGGGGTCGGGTGGGGTGGGCGGGAGGGGGAGGGGGTGATAAGGTAGGCACAGGTGAAGCTGGAGGCACCGACACCGGCACCGGTACCGAGCGGTATCCTTCTTGTTTCTCTCTCTCTCTCTCTCTCTCTCTCTCTATATATATATATATATATATATATATATATATATATATCCGTTTCCCTCCGTGCATAGCACTCAGCAGGATGTTTACGGGACCGTTTGGGGGCCCGATTCGGGGGCCCGTAATTGCCCGGTCTTTATGTCACGGATCCAACAGCCGACAATCATCTCGCTCGTTAATCTTCCCCTCCTTAAAACTGCTGGCCATTATCGTTGCTCACCTTATGATGGGCCTTATCAGCGGCCGATGTCGGGGGACCTACACGATTTTCCGTTCCCGGGGACTCCGTCCTTAATGATTCCCCGGTTCTTCCTGTAATTTTACCGCCGCGGTCGTCAAGCGATCGCTCAAGACTGTTTAATCACGACTCGCCGGGGCAGAGCGGGGCCCCGATTCCCCCACCCCTCTTATAACTCTTATAACTTTATCACGTGACCGGCTCAAGTGATAATTTCCGCGGAATCGAGTACCTCGGGGCGCTGAAAACGGCCGTTAACGGTCCCCTAACGGATTAGTCATGCTCGGATACTCATAAATCGGCAGAGACGAGCCCTCGTACGGGCTGATGGGCCTTAAAGCGAGCAAATGTCTCAATTTTTGCCGCGAGTAAGTGCCCGTGTAAGCCAGTTATTAGTAGCGAACGGAGCCGAGTGTCCGGGCCCGTTGTCCTTGGCGGACGCGGGGCCCCATCGGCCCCCATCGGCCCCCATCGGCCCCCACGGCCCCCATCGGCGTTAGAAGCGAAGCGTCGTGGCTGACCAGCGAGAGGGTTACCAGCCAGTTACCGTCTCTCTGCCTCGTCGGCCGTTTCGAAAGCCATCCAGCACCGAGGGACGTTAGCGAGTAATTGGCTCCGGCGAGCTTGGGAATCGCGGCCGCGACTGACCGCTAAAGGTGCGACAGGGGGAGAGAGGGAGAGAGAGAGAGAGTGAGAGAGAGAGAGAGGGGAGAGCGGGGCGAGAGCAGGGCCGAGGAGATCCGTATAAAGCAGCCCGAGGTTCGGGTTTACGTGTTGGCGTGTGCGTGGAGGCCGCGAAGCGTCGTGGTTGTCCGAGAGGGGGCGGGGTGAGGGGGGGTGAGGAGGAGGATCGCCGATGGCCGGAGCCGTGAGCATTCGAAAGGCAGAGTCTCGGGTTAGGTTCACGCGGAGAAAGGAAGATTCCCGGAGAGGCGAAAAATTCCGGCGGCGCCTCTCGCCTCAGCGGCGACCCCCCGCGCCCTTCCGCCCCGACAACCACGAGCTCTCCGCGGAACGGAGCGAGTCTCTCGGGCGGGAGGCACGCGACTCCGCGACTCCGGGTCGATCGAGAAAGAGAGAGAGAGAGAGAGAGAGAGAGAGAGAGATTTCGTTGGAAGCCCTGCGCGGATGCCACGGGAATGTTTTTTTTTTTTCTCTCTTTCCGTTATTAACACATCCACGCGTAGAGGTCCGTGGGGTCCGTCCGATGTAATTAATAGGCGCGTAAAGGTGAGTAATCGGTGCCAGTTGGAGTCAGTCAGTCAGTCAGTCAGTCAGTCAGTCGTGATTTTCCGGCTATTTTCCTTTCGTCCCCTGCGCGTATCCCCTGCCCCCTCGCGGACCCTCGTCCCATGCAGCCGGCCGTACAGTCCCCGGTACAGTACCCGGTACGGTCCCCGGTACGGTCCCCGATAGGCCGGATGATGCTCCTCTTTATCATCTAGCTTACGACGGGAAAAGTCTTAAGCCGTGCCGTGACAAATTACGGATCGCTTCACGGCTATAATATGCCAGCTCACGTCGTAAAAAGCGGTCGACGGCAGCGGGGACGCGTGAGCATCGGATGCGTTCGGGCGCGAGCGCAGCTTTTCCACGTGCAGGACAATGGCCGGACGAGAGATCGAGTGCAGGCTTTGGATACGCACCCGTACCAACAAGAGACGGACGGTCGGCCGCTGGGAGGGAGGGAGGGAGGGAGGGAGTGAGTCCTAGTGAGAGAGAGAGAGAGAGAGAGAGATACGGTGGGCGGGAGCCCGCGGAGGAGCGAGAGGGGCGGAGGGCGCACGGGGCCTTAAGGCCGGGCGGACAGAGTCGTGGCAGGAATAATGCCTTTCGGGATTAGGCCGGACGGCGAAGGCGGGGACCACCCTGCATAGTCCACCAGGGTATCGAGGAATCGCGTGCGATCGCGTGGGATTACCTTTTTATAAAGCCGAGACAGCCGCCCATTCTCTCTCTCTCTCTCTCTCTCTCTCTCTCTCTTTCCTTCACCTCCGCTACCTACTCCACTACACGGATACTCATTCTATTCCTCGTCCTCCTCCTCCTCCTCCTCCTCCTCCTACTCGCATCACATCCTCGACCTTACTCTTATTATTCGGCTTTTATTATATTTGTTTTGCTTTTGGCGGACAAATTTCTTCTGGATTCAGTCCCGTCTCCGCCTCGGTACAATGAGTCATAAAATTACACTTTCCGAGGTGACAACATTTTTTGTTCCCCCAATAGCGCCGCTACTCCCCTCGCCCGGACTCCGCCTGGCTCCCCTCCGTGCCCTTTCAACGCCTTTAACAACCGTGTCTTCTTCGTTACGCTCCTGTCTCTCCCCCCCCCACCAACTCTCCTCCCAACCCCGCCGACTTCCTATCCACCCCCACCGCCCTTTATAGAATTACCCAATTCTTACGGTAAAACAATTCATCGACTCGCTCGTCCTTTACGACAGATTCGTTTACCTATTCCAAACGGCCTCACTTAATTATCATCGGTCCATGGGTTTTCACTCGCGCCTTCGCCCCCCCCATCCCATCCCACCCCATCCCATGGCCATTAAACCGATATTTCTATAAATACCTGTACGCATTACGACACATAATGTTACGGTTTTACTCGTAATCGCGATTATCCCGTAAAATCGATCTCCCGCCGTATTAAGACTGCGGATCCTAATCTACCAGCACCTGGAATGGTATTGGCCGGACGTCGATCGTGCCCGTCGTCGTACCTACCTACCGAGAGAAATAATTTACTTAATGGCTCGATCAGCGGCCCGCTAATCCGCACAAGCCATTTATTTACCGCTGAGATGTCCAGCCGAGGTGAAGCGTATGTTCCTTTTACGGTCACGTTCAAGTGCCTAAGCGCTCCGTATCAAGAGACGTATTAACGGGTGAGTTATCGTTTAACGTCCCATGGATCGGACGGCGGCGTTACGGGAGGGGCGTTTCGGGAGGGGCCTCGTCTCTCGGCCGTACGAAAAACTCGGGGCCCGATCGCGTCATCCGATATCGACATTTGGCGCTCGCGCGCGACCTTGAACCTCGAGCGGCAGCGCATGGCGGAGCACGCGCAGACCCTCGAAAATTAAGCGGGACATTGGTAAAAAAAAAAAATGAAGAAAAAAAAAGAAAAAAAAAATAGTCGCGGATACGTCGGAGGTTCCCATGGGCCGCGTGTATAACTGTTCGCTTCGGCTTGGGGGTCCGGGCCATTCGAGAAGATCTCCTTTCAATTGAAAATCAACATCGGGAACGTGAGCGACCGACCGACCGACCGACGGACCGAACGACCGATCGACCTACCGGCCGACCTACCGGCCGACCTACCGACCGACCTACCGACCGACCTAACGAGCTAACGAGCTAGCGAGATCGGGGTTGGTGGTTCCTGGTTATTGGGGTTATTGGCGGGAGGGATGGAGGGCTGGAGGGCAAAGGACCGGAGAGACAAAGATGTCGACTGAGCCAAGGGAGAGAGAGAGAGAGAGAAGGATTGCGTGTGCGTGTGTGTGTCTGCTCGTAACGGATTCCGGGGTGTAGAAATAAGAAGGCCGCGCGAGGGGCATGAGCGAGCGAGTGGGGCGGGCGGGCCAGGGGGGGTGGGAAGGGAGAAAGAAAGAAAGAAAGAAAGAAAAAAGTAGAAAAAAAAGTCGAGCGGATGAAAGAGAAAGAAAAAAAAAAGGCAGGGAGAGGCGGCCTGAAAAAAAATTGAGCGTTCCGTTTTTCCGTAGAGGTGGAGGAGGTGGAGGAGCTGGTGGAGGTGGTGGAGGTGGTAACGGCTCGGTCGGGCTACCGAGCGTCGCTCCTACGACTGCTACGGCCAGCCCGGGGCCAGGGCGAGCGCTCGCGTACCCACGATTCCGAGGAGCTCCTCGAGCTCGCCCCTCCTACGCGTCGATCCTTATCTTTACGATATTTGCGAGCGTTATCTCTCGCGAGGATTTCCAAGGAGTCCGTCCGGACCGATGCAGCCATGCGACTGCATCTGCCCGCGACGCTGCTGTCGCCCTCACACCCCCCGAGCCCCTCGGACACCCCGACCGTGGCATGGACCTCCTAATAATGCCGAGCGGGACGAATTAATCTCGGAAGCCTCCGGGCCGCCCCGGGCAATCGTGCCAAGATAAAGCGATATTCCAGTGAACGTTGTCCCCTACGTCACCGCCTGCCATTCCTCTCCGCCCGATGGCTCACTTTTTCATCGTCCGTGCTACCTCCCGTCCCCCCTCCCCCTCATCCCCAACCCTATCGCTCTCTCTCTCCCTCTGTCTCTCCGTTGATTAATCTCCGCCCGGCCCGGCCCGACCCGGACCACCGCCACCTCCGTTGGGCCGAGGACTCAATCGCCCGGACGGATTCGCACTGTCGCGGGTCGCGGGAGGTCGCTCGAGGTCATCGTTCGCCGGCGCTCTTTCGGTCGGAGGACTCGGCCACGGAAAATCTCTTTCCCATTTTTTCCCATCTGTCGGTGACTATAACCTCCATCGAAGAGTATACGTCTAATATTTATATATATATATATCGCGAGCGGTGCCGTCGCGATCGGATATTCGCTCGGATCTCGGCCGCTCACCGGGCTTATCTTTATTACGGCTGCGGCTCTGGAGGGGGTACATGGATCTCCGAGCGCTCGCTAATTATGCATATATTTACGGAATGCGCAATCAGAATATTCCTTTATCGAATGAGCTATCGCGGAATCATATTGGGAGCCAATTATCCGCCCCGACTTCTTTTCAAGCTCGATCTACTCCATTTCCGGTTCCAGCATTCGGCCATTATACCCGCGCACGCACACGACCTAAGAGACAGTGAGCCAGCGATAGAGAGTGAGAGAGGGGGGGGGGACGCGCGGTCGCACTCGGTTGCACTGCGATCTATTACTTAGCAATAAAGTTTTTACGTAAACACCTCGGAGTCTTAGATTGAGCTAAAAACCTAAATTTCTTATCACTTACAGGCCGTGGCGCGTTGCATTAAAGAGTAATAGCGGAGCAAATAAACGATTACGTGAAAATGAGCCGTACATTAGGTACATTAGGTAGGCTCAACGGCAACGCCTTTCACGAGATTTATAATATCGAATTAATTTCGATCGTTCCGTTAAATGGCTCGAAGAAGACCTTAGGGACAGAGTCGCCTTACCATTTATCCGATTTATTATTGTATCAAGCTCGATGCACTTAATCCGGAAAAATCCAATATTTTCCCCGAGACCCGGAAAACGCTCGACGGCTTATAATATACCGACCCCTTAATCCTCCGAGCCTCCTTTCCTCTTCCTTCCTCCCGCCCCTCCGCGTCCCTCGGCATCGGGTCAGTCGCGAGTCCGGCTCTCCCGCTTGACGACGGCTGGGACGGGGACGGGGGCGGGGACGGAGGGGGCGGTAGGGGGAACGTTATCCAGTGGGCCGAGGCGGCCATTGTCCCTGGGATTCGGAAAAATAATAGAAAAGTAAAAGCCGAGGAGGCATTAAACGAATTTGCGCTCATCATCGTCATCGTCATCGTCATCGTCATCGTCATCGTCATCGTCATCATCACTATCATCATCACTATCATCATCACTATCGTCGTCGTCGTCGTCGTCGTCGTCGTCGTCGTCACCTTCGCGACCGACGAAATGCTCCTTCGGCTTTCTTCGGGGCACTTTCACCCATTGTCGTCCACACACTGGATTGAGCCTCTCTAGCCTCGATTCGCTCGACGTAGCGAATCATCGGGAGGAAGCTGCTGACAAAGCCCGCATACGGTGACGTTACGCGGCCGCGGGAGGGGGAATCGACGTAGAGCATCGCCATAATGTACTCGGCGCGACGTACTCGGCCCTACAATTAAGGGTACACCCAGAACGAGCCTCGGCTCCCTCCCCCCCCTCCCCCCCGATGGCTCAACGCGATTTCGCCGCTCCCTCCAATAAAATAACCTTCCGCAATGATATTATGATTTTATTTTCCAATGATATCCGCGGCTCCTTCGGCTCGGCAAGAGTATATGGCTCGGTATGTGCTCTGACCTTAGAGCTTCAATGGCTACCACCTTCGCTTAGAAATGAACTGTCTATCCCGCAACATCTACCGACAACTATTCCCTCCCTCTCCCCCTCTCTCTCCCCCCGCCACCTCCTCTTTCCAACGTACCGCTCCACGCCTATCTCCGCCTCTAGATTTGACTCTATCTCTCCTCCGTCGGACCCGGGCGCGACTCCACTTGTTCTATTAAAATAATATGTCCAGCGTAGCTCTTGGCCTGCGAGCTTTTGTCCTCGCATTACAATAAAAAAGAGAAGAGGCGCGGAACCCGAGGAGAGAGTCTGCATGGAAGATGGCCAATCATAATGGGACGCGGAAGGGAATAACATGGGAATCCGCATCCGCGCCACCTTTGCCGCTTGAGGCTCGCAGTCGGGCTCTCATGGGCAAAATAGACAATTAAATAGACAAATAAATAAATAAATAAATAAAACAAATAAAACAAATAAAAAATTAAGAACGATTCAGGTAATAATGACGATGATGATTAATGGGTTCGTGGAGGGGAATGAGGCCAACGAGGTAACGAAATTAACGACGGCGTGTTTATTGCAATTTCATAATTCGGACGGGCCGTGTAAGCAGGAATGCGGGCGGAAACGTTATTCCGCGAGACGCTTCGGGAATGTCAATAGATCGCAATAACCCCGATGAAGGAGGGAGCCGCGGCTTACGCGGGGGGCCCGACCTCGGCCAACGAAAACTCCCTCGGCTCTCGATTTTTCGATTTTCCGGCTCGTAGCCGAAGCCACGGCAGATGTTCCGCTCGTTCTTCTTTCCTCTTCCCCCCCTACCTTCCTACCTTTTTTTTTTTTTTGTATTTTTTTATTTATTTCGTTTTTTCTTCTTATCGGCGGGCCGCCGCTCCTCTTGCGTCCTCGACGGCGGGCCACTTTAAAACAAAGCCGGACGGGGAGGGGAGATGATGCGTCTCCTCCCTCGTTGCCGCCCCTCGCACCCCTGGCGCAGATCGCGGATAAGGTCTTTTTTCAATTGGGGCGTACGATGAGGGCTGTCCAGTGCAGGATCTCCGCGATTCCATGCTACGATTAACTTGAAACGGCTGAAAAGTGCGCGCGGAGTCCGGCCGATGTGCCGACTCAAAAAAATAAAAATAAAAAGGTAATGGATAAAGAAAAAATACGGATAGAGGCCGCGGGGGCGGGGTGAAGGAAAAGCGCGGAGGAGAGCGCTGGACGCACTGTCAGTGCCCGGGGACAAAGGGACAAAAACGTCTCTTTTCTCGTCTCTCTCTCTCTCTCTCTGTCTCTCTCTCTCTCTCTCTCTCTCTCTCTGTATCTCTGTATCTCTGTCTCTGGGATCGCGCAGCCGACCAACGAGCGTGGCGTGCGCGTGGTCCTCTTATCTTATCGGACTCCCCCGGAGGACAGAGTTTCGTAAAATGACAGAGGAGATCCGAAAATTCAGGAAAAATGCGCGCGCCCCCGTGTATGCGCTGGAATCTTAATAGAGGGGGGAGGGAGTCAGTGTGTACGTGGCTGTGTGTGTGTGTGTGTGTGTGTGTGGCGGTGCACCTGCTCACCTGAGCACCCCCCGATCCCTACCGTTCCTACGAATGTTCCTTCCTCCTCCTCCTCCTCCTTCCTCCTAGAGAATGGGTCTTTTTCTCCGATCGACCACCGTAGCCGACACTGCCGCCTCCGCCCCTCCCCTCCCTTCCCTCCGCCACCCCACACCGTTCTACACGATTTCGTGATAAGATTACGACAACAACGTGCTTCCCGCTACGCTTTTGAATCCGAAGCCTACGGAGGCCCGGTGATCCACGTGCCGCTTCTGCGCATCCGCAACCTCGAGGGCCTAACTGCATCCGCGACTCGACTCTCGCTCTCTACCCGGGGCCCTCTTTGCCTCCTCGGCGATTCCTCAAAGCCTCCTCAAAGACCCTTTCGCCCTCGCTCCTCTCCGTTCTCACTCTCTCTCAATCCCCCTCTCGCCACCCAACAGAGAACCGTTGGACGCAGCTCCTCTCACTCCACCTTTAAAGCTCGTTTGTAAAAATACGGGAAAAATCATCGTCGCACCCGTACGAGTTTTCTTCTTCTTCTTCTTCTTTTTTTTTTTTTTTTCTTCAACGAATGGCCGAGGCGACGTATTTGTACCTCGAAGATTTTTAAATTACGTAAAACGTTAAGAATGCAAAAGATAGGGGGATCGATAGGGTGTAAATAATTGTAATGCGGCCGAGGATCTGCAATACCGTGCCCAAGGGATACAGGAATTTTAGATCCGACGGCTCTAAAGTTTTCCGACATTTCTCTCTCTCTCTCTCTCATCTCTCTCTCTATCTCTCGACGGTTAAGCGAGTCGTTGGAGCACTTTACGAAATAATTCTTCTGGCCACGCGTAAATGCAAAATATATGTACCATTGCAGTGTATGTCTCTAAGCACTTTACGGCTACGACCGTTAGACTTTCACTGGGCTCGGTACTGGTGGCGCTAACACGTAATATAAAACGATTTTAATGTTAATTTGTCCTCATAAAAATTATCCCCAGTTTTTTTTGTTTTTTCTTTCTTTCTTCTCTTTCTTCTCTTCTCTTCTCTTCTCTTTCTTTCTTTCTTCTTCGCTCACTCTCGCCCCCGGAGATGTTAAGTTAACCAAGTTATTTTACCAATTAACCTGAAAGCCACGGACGGTATTTGAAATCTTGGTACCCGTCACACGTAACCCAGCCTCCAATAACCCCAATAAGCCCAATAACCCCAACAACCCCACTAATCAAGAATAATCGATAATGACTGTGTGGCTGAAGACGGGGAGATCAGTTTATGAATCGATGCGCAATTAACGATAATAATTAAAGCAAAAGTTCATGGATAAAGAATAAGAGGAGTAATGATTGTATCGGCGTATGATAATTTCCATGCGGTCAGCAGCTACGGATCTTTCGTAGTCTGCTGGGGTTAATTTATTGGGGTACGCCCAGAGGTATTGAAAACTCCATCCGGCGCGAGTACGGGTTACGCAAGTACTATTTATTTATTTATTTATTTATTTATGATTATTACGAATCGATGAATGAAAGCCATTCTTTGCCGGTTGCGTGTAACTTGGCTAGATGCTTGATACGATAATAGCATATCGTAAATACGTGAAAGTTATATACGTGTTGCGAAATACATGCACGGTATTTATTATCTTATTAGAGGCGCGGGAGCAGTCCGTCTGAGTGGAAAAATTAACGGGGATGAGGGGTGGTGTGGGGGTGAGGGGAGCGAAGGATAAAGGAGATCGGAGATTGAATATAATTTCACGAACAAATACGGGATCCGATGGCTTTTATTTTATCCTTAGATGGGAAATGGTGTCTTGAGCGTCGAATTCCCAGGACAATGAGAAATAAATAAGAACGGGGAGCTGGCTGCGTGGTTCCAATAAACGAACCCATTCTATCGAGCGAATGCCAGCTTAAGATTATTATAATACGACGACGACGACGACGATTACGAGGATAATGGAAACGTAACGTAAGGGATAACGAGTAAAGGGTCGATCTAACGAGCGGAGAGGAGCTGGCCGAGCGATAATTCAAGGACGTTAACGCTGACCAATAAAACTACGATTGACTTTGTACTTCTTTTTTTTTTGTTTTGTTTTGTTTTGTTTTGTTTTTTTTTTTTTTTTTTTTTGTTATCGTCGCTCGTGATACGTGCGCGTGTGTGTGAATGCGAAGCCGTTTTGAAATTGGTCGTGTAAAGGTTACTCGATTGGCACCCGTGCGAGCTCCGCCATACCCGGAGAACCGAGACGGCCACACGGCCACGCTCTCTTTCTGGCCGCGCGGCCGGCGATAAGTCGGTGGCGGCGGCGGTGGCGGTGGCGGTGGCGGCGGTGGAGCAACGAGCGCGAGCTAATAATGTCTCTACGTTCTGTCTGCGCTCGATTTCTCGCAGAAGCACATCGGACTTTCTCGGTCGCCGGTACTTTTTGCGAGGTAGAGGTCGCGGCATGAGGTCAGTCAGGCCCTTTATAAAGTAAGCAGGCCCGGAGCACGCGGCAGTACTTCGGGGCCGCGGGAGGGGGGAGGCGGGAGAGGGGTGAAACGGTGGAGGAATCGTTTTAAGGGATTGACGGGGTTGGGTGGTTTGGGGGTGGGGTGGGACGAGGACGAGCACGGTGTATACGGTGTAGCGGGGTGGGGGAGGCGCTACGTGGGGAGGGGGAGCGCGGTTGGGAAAGGCCGACAATGTCCGCGTTATGAGCGGGAATAGAAATCGCCTCCGATGAGAAAAGGAGAAGCCGCGAGCGCCGGGTAATTGAGACCTGACGCGCATCCTGCCGGGGCATAATTATCGGTGCGATCCGCTTCTAAATTGCACGCGGGCTCTCGGTTCGTTTACTCTTTCCATCGCGCCATCGACCTCTCTCCTCGCTTCCACCCACCCGCCTCCCATCACCTTGCATCCACCTCCTCATGACAAGCCTGTGAATCGCGCGGCCACCCACACCCACGCGTTATTCGGGCCGGACGGCCTAGGTAGGTGTGTGTGTGTGTGTGTGTGCCTGTGCGTGTGCGCGCGCGTGCGTGTGGAATGGGTGGAGAGAGGATAAGAGCAGAAGACTCTCCGGGACTCCGTGAGTATTCCGGGGAGGAGAGGCTGCTACCCCTAGCCGTCACCATCGCGTCCCCGTCGCGTCACCTTCGCGGGATAAAGTCAGCTAAAGTCAGCGGGCACGAGGACTCTCGAATAATAATTATCCCACTGTTTCTGGATTTAACGACTGGAGCGCCCCGCTACTTGGCTACGCGCTGCACTGCGCCGTCGCCGCCGCCGCCGCCGTCGCCGCCGCTGGTCGTTAATGCCCCCGGACAAAATATAGAAATATCTGATAGAGACGGAACTTTCCCACCATTTTATTTCTACACGCGAGATAATTTCCCTCCCCGTCCCCCGCCTCCCCCCGGTCCCTCCACTGCCCGTTTTCCTTTTCATAATTGGACTGGCATAAAAGGCGTTATCTAATATCAGGCGAAATTACGCCTCGGCGAGATAATCGCGAGCCTGGGCTCGCGATGATTCATTTTCCCTCATCTTAATAACAATAGTTTGTGACACTTTGATGAAATTCACGGGAGCGCGGTAGCCGCGACGGCCGCTGCCACCGCCGCCGCTGCTCCTCTTGCCGCCGCCGCCGCCGCCGCCGCTGCTGCGCAATAAACACAGCCGCGAGATAATTATATCAGGAATATTCATAAAGCGAGCGCGACTCTCGTGTCCGTTAGATCGCGCGCTTAGATCCCGAGATCCCGTAAGAGGCTCGCACCAAAAGATCATTCGGACTAATTGGGCCTGAAAGGGTCTCCCGCGCTCAAAGGAGCTCCGAGCCGCTACGAGCCGCTACGAGCCGCTCCGAGCAGCACCGAGCAGCTCCGAGCAGCTCCGAGCACCTACGAACGCATCCCGCTTACTAATTACGAGCGCCCGCGCTCTATTAATATGAGCTGGCCGCGGGGAAGGGGGGTGGGGGTGAGAGGACCGGGGCCAGACTCGAGGCCGAGATAGCCTCCGCGATAGGCGGAAGCTGGCTCCTCGGGGGAACTTCCCTGTAGCCGTCTTCCGGAAGGTAATAGAGCCGAGGAGTCGGGCAGAGGAAGGGAGTCGAGCGCAGCAGATCGCGGAGATAAGGCTTCCGGTCACTTTTCCCACAGCCGGCCCCCATTCTCACCATTAGTTTGTCCTCCCCCTCCCGCCCAAGAACTCCCGCTCCTTACCCCTGCCCGCCCGCCCGACCTCCCGGCCCCGTTCACCGGTAGAGCGTCGGGGCTCGTTAGGCCCCTGGCTCGGGAGTCCCGCGCGAGAGAGCTTTTCCTCGAGCTCGCAATTGATTAGGGACGAAGGACGAGAGATAGATAGATAGATAGATAGATAAATAGAGAGAGAGAGAGAGAGAGAGAGAGAGAGAGAGAGCGAGAGGTGGGGATGAGGCCCGAGAGCTCGGACGGCGGAACCGGAGAAGCGATGCTTTTCCTCGGCGACTGAAGGCTTGCTTGGGTGTCCTTTGAGCTGCCGCGGCAGGTCGGACGCGCACCGCTGCATCCTTTGTGCCAACCCCGTCTCTCTCTCTCTCTCTCTCTCTCTCTCTCTCACTCTCTTTCGTCCCTTCTTCTCGTCCCCGATATGCAGCGACAGTTTGAGACTCGTCGCGCAGGTCGAGGGGAATAAGGGAGGTGGTACGCCGATGGGATTTCGTTGGGCCTCGTGGAGCCCGGGTAATTGGGGCCTCGTGGCCACGGGGACCAAGTGCCGTCCGTACTGCCGGGGACGGAAGAGTTGTCACCGCGACGGACTAGTTCGTTGCACGTTCCACGTTGGACTTCTCTGTCTGAGGTGCGAGGTTATCGGGGTTATCGGGGCTATCGGGGTGAGGGGAAAATCGGCCCCGCGGAACCGCTCACGTGATACACGGGATGGCGCGGTCGCACGTAAGCGCGTGCATACGTAGGAGAGCCGTTCGGCGGATCGCGAGCGCCTCCGAGGAGGATGTGAGGGCGTGAGACTCCCTGAGTGTGGGAGAGTACAAGCCGCGCATTGTCCTAAGCCGTGGCAAGTCGTGCCGATGGGCGATGGGTCCGTTGGCGAGGGAGGGGTTTGGGTGGTAGGGGAAGGGGGTGGTGGCGAGGTCGGCGGGAGTAGAAGGTAGTAGGCAGAGGAGGACTCGCGCCTTCTGCCACTCGTGTGAACTGACCACATGGGTCACGTATGCGCGCTACTATTATCATCATTTCCCGGGCCGGGTTCGCGCGAGCGCCTAAGAATGAAATCTAGATCGCCGGAAGCCGCTCATAATTAACGCGCTCCGAGCCGGGGCCACGGACGCGCGCACGCACACGCGCACGCACACGCGCACGCACACCGAGTCGGAGCTCTCCTTTTCTCCTTGTATTTTTTCCTGTCTTTCTTTCTTTCTTTTTTTTTTTTTTTTTTTTTTTCTTTTTTTTTCATTCTTTCATTCTTTCTTAGCCGAGGAACGCGCCGAACGGGGACCGGACCCCGGGTATCAGCTAAGGAGTCGCGCATGCCGCTCGCCGGACATGCGCACGACTCGTCGCCGTGGGTTCGCGAGGCTTGCGAACATCGGTACGACCGCTGGACGTGGGGGAAAGGAGAGGGCGGGCAGGGGGGTGGGGTGGACAGCCGAAGAAGGACGTGAGCTCGGAGGAACGGAAATATCGACGGCGATGAAAGGCACGCGGCCGACGAGCGAGGGAGAGACTCGCCGTCGTCGTCGTCGTCGTCGTCGTCGTCGTCGTCGTCGTCGTCGTCATCGTCGTCGTCGTAGTCGTCGTCGTAGTCGTCGTTGGCCCACCCCCTCACCGGCCCCACGACGCACGCACGTCGAATATTACAGTTCCCGGCACTTTCCTCGCTATATATCACTTATAAATTCCAATTCCCGCATATATGCATACGTACGTATGTAACCGCGGCTCGGCATACAAGTCATAAATACGCATGCGCATTGAGCTCGATCGCTGTCACTTTTCGTATTGAGAGGATTTATCGCTTTGCCTTTGTTTTACTTTTCTTTTTCTTTCTTTTTTTTTTTTTTTTTTTTTTTTTTTTTTTTTTTTTTTTCCCGCCCCCTCTCCCCCCTCCACCCTCTTCCCTGTTATTCCTCGTCGTCCTCACCGGTGTTGTATGTAACGATTTTCTGGCTCGTTGCTCGGGGCCGCGAGCTTATGCCGCGATGGAAAATCTCTCTCTTTCGTAAGCCATTTATATTTATATTACATTGATAGATGGAAAAAAAAAGTCAAAGTGAGGCCGAGAAGGATAGGAAAGTTATTATTAAGATAATCGAGACAAGTCATTGTTGGGCAAAGATAGGCAGGTGATAAGTTCTTAGCATTCTCGAATTGCCTCATAGGTTTGTTGAACCTGCTCTTTTCGTCCCCCCCTCCGCCCGCCCGCCCCGACATCCCCCACACCTCGCTTGCCCCCGCTACGTAGGATAACCGTGTGCCATTGATTCGCATGCTGACATTCCCGGGGCGTGGGTGAGGGTGAGGGGGGTTTGAGGGTGGAGGGAGGCTCTGGTGAGGCTAAGGAGCGAGAATCATTAGCAGCGTCTCGATTTTCAAGGATTTCTAATCGGAAAGTAAAGAAAAAGGGAAGAAGGTTGGAAAAACAATGGGATTCTCGAGGGTCATTGAGGCTATTGATAATAAAATAAAAAAAAAAAAAAAAAAAAAAAAAATCAATAATGGAGCAGCCGGTCGCGGCCAGTGGTAAGGGAGTACCTTCTGAGGGGTCTTTTAAGTTCCGCTGGCGGAAGCGCGGAAGTGTAACGGCTGACTAGAAGTAAGTAGAATGTAGCGGAGGTCACGGGGATGGCTGAGGATCCGTGCCGGGGATACCGGATGCTCTCCCCGGGTATTCATTGGCCATATCGTGCGATCGAGTGTCGACAGCTTTCACGTATCCCCGGGCGATTTATACGCGCGGGGATAACGAGGATAACTCTCGTCGGGATGCCCGCTACCCCCCCCCTGTCCCCCGACCCGTCCCCGCCGCCGCTTAGCCGACTCCTACCCGAGGACCTTTCACACTTTTTACGGTATCTCGGCACGGCTATCTCTGGCAATAATTATCGCTCGGCGTCGCGGGCTCCCGTCGAAGGACTCGGCGAACCTCGTGCGTTAACGTCGCCGGGGAGACCGTCTTCGGCCAGCTTTTGGCAATTGAATTTTAGTGAAAGGAGCGGAGGAAATCGTGGCAGGAGCCGCTTTACTCTAGACCAAGGCCCTCCAACACTGCCGGGGATCTCGCCTCACCTCCCGTCCTCTTTCTCGCCACCGTGCCCATACGTAACCGCTACATGTGCGCGTGCGTGCGTGCGTGCGTGCGTGCGTGCGTGTCGAGCTATCGGACGTGGAGGTAGCAGTGACCAGCGAGTGACCGGATAATAACGAGCGACCGGATATTCATCGTCGCGGACCTTACGAGCCACGTTACGGGATTAACATATTTTTTTAAAATCCTTAAGGATGCCGCGGGCTAAAAGTAGGCGCGAGAGGCGTGCGACGTCACCGCCCTGAGCTCGCGCCAATTCATTGTATTTACAATCGGCCGGATACTACCTTGACTATGACTAATACCTTTTTAATCGAATTACAATAACTCTCACTGGCTTCGCGGATCTTCGCGGTGACGAGTTCTGTCGGTGCTCAGGTGCTCGGTAGGGGCAGAAGGGGAAGGGCGGCGAGGGGGACGCGGGGACCCGAGCGATACTCTCGAGAGAGCGGATCGAGGCGCAGCTGCTCGTGTATCGAACGAGAAGAAGGCGACGATAGCGCGAGTAGAGCGAATCCTCGGACAATGGCGACGGGAGAGAAGGGTTCGGCTAGATGAGGCCAGATGAGGCTAGACGAGGCTAGACGAGGCTAGACGAGGCACGGAGGTGCGCGACGGCATCGAAGCCGGGGACGATCGGGGACGGGATGTTTGTAGGTGGGCTTGCGGGATCGGCGGTCTTTGGCCCGTTCGAGAGGACAATTAGAGTTAGAGGCTCGGAATCGTCGGAATGCTTTCGTGCTCGCGAGGCTGAAGACAGGGGCGACAGGGGGGCAGGGAGGCAGGGAGGCAGGGAGGCAGGGAGGTACGGTGAAAAAGGCTGGCCGGGCTTGGGAAAGCCCGTTGCGTCGATCGGAGGAGGCTGGTCGGGGATTATAACGCCCGGTCGAAAAGGGGTTATTTGGGTCGGGGGTGGGTTGGGGGGTGGGGGGGGGTCCGATCGGGCTCGAGCGAGAAGGAAAAATAAGATCGGTCCTTTCATTCTGAAGATGAACCTAGGTTGAGGAAGGATTGTGTCTTGTCGCCTAGCGCCCGCAGGCACAAAGATCGGGGGACGGCGCAGCTGTTGTTTTGTTGCGCAAGGGTTCCGGGTTGGGGGTTCGGGGATCACGGTCCGGGGTCCGGGGTTCGGGGTGCGGGTGATCGGGCGGATTGGGGAGGGGAGGGGAGCACGGGGTATGGGGGAACATCGAGTCGTTGGAGGAGGGTCCTGGTGCCGACGGCAGCAGGAAGCAACAGAGTCGCGGACCACCTTTTTTTCCACCCCCGCCATAGGGGCGAGCAGCTTGCGTCACTCGTCGGACGGTCAACCCTTCAGTCGTCGCCGACTGAACTACTATCCCCCGTTCGCCGCCACCGCCCCGCTCGCCACCCGCAATGGTCCACGGACCGGGGACCGAGGGGGCCGCGGCCGCTTTCACCTAACGCTTTTACCTCGCCTCTCTTTTACCATTATGCCTTTGTGTGCGCAGGAGCGCGCGCGCTCGCTCGCCGTTCTTTTGTGCGCCTGGCTTTTCCCGACGAGGCCCCGGCCCGACACTCCTCCTCGGGCGCATCTACCGCCCCCGGAGAGATAGCCTGCCCGCCCCTCTGAATGTTATCCGCGTTCCAATCTGCCTACGGTACCGATAGCGAGCCAAGCTCGTTCGAACGTCTGAAATTAGTCCGATCCGAATATATTACACGTCCTACCTACTATGGTCGACTGTACCCCCTGTACCCCCTCTGTACCTACTCTGTATAAGACGTAAGACATGGGATTTTCAGTAACGGGCAGGCAATCCGTCATAAAAGCTCCTCGTCAAAGCGCCGTTTCGATCCCGAAAAGGTGCTTATTCTTCTTACGCATCATAAATATATGGAGCAAATGGATTCTCTCTCTCTCTCTCTCTCTCTCGCTAATGTTATTTTACGTTAGCTGGATATATATATATATAGAGAGAGAGAGAGAGGATCCGTTGTAGTAAGCGAATGAAGCGGCAACTGCCTGCCTGAGAGACGTAATTATTATGGTAATGGCAATGGGAGAGAGAGAGAGAGGAGGAGGATCGGGCCGAAGGAAAGGATCGCGAGCGATATTGACACAGAATGCCGGGCAGGGCACGTTAATGCGCGGGGGGGAGGGGAGGGGAGCGCGATCGAGCGTCTATGCGTATATGCGTAACGTCGTATTTATTAGTCGAGGCCAATGGGAGGAGAAGCTGTTGGTAGAGGGACCCTTAGCGTGCGCCCGAGAGAAGAACCCGCTCGGGAGAGAAGCCGGCGATAACGACTGAATACGGACGGGGACGACGGAGTCGGCCATCGAAACCGAGTCATCCTCGTGGACCTCCGGGTCTTCGTTCCTCATTGAGGTGTTCGTGTTACGTTGGTCTAGCTAGGCGCGGATAATGTGACTCGCGTTATTTATTTGCTTAAGAGTGTATTAATGAGCGGAGCCGCAGCTGGCGAAAATCGCGACGGAGGAGACTCGTCGACGGAGGGAGCCCGTCGAAGACCCGGGGACTATCGTCTCTCGGGGGACGCGGCGGCCTTTCTTTCTTTCTTTCTTTCTTCGGGCCGGAGAGCTCCGCGCCGGCGGACAGAGAGCCGAGCGCGATTTATAATACGCGTGCATGCGACTGTGCAACGACAGCGGAGAACGAACGGATGAATGAAAACAAAAAAAAAATAAAAAACAAAACAAAAAAAAAATGGAAAATACAAAAAGAGCGTGTGTGCGTGTGTGTGCGCGCGTCCTCTGTCCCTGGGGGCTGGATGGCTATTAATATTTTTTTCAGTCACACCCCTGTTTAGCATAGACACGGTCGCGTTTATACTGGAGCACGGAGACGGGCCGAGTGAGACAGAAAGAGAGAGAGAGAGAGAGAGAGAGAGAGGTTGAGATGCTCTCTCAACCCTTTGGAGCGGAGGCTGCGGGAAGAAAAAATACACGAGGCACACGGGACATGGCTCCGGGCTCACCGACTCAAAAAAAGAAAGAAAGAAAGAAAGAAAGAAAGAAAGAAAGAAAAGAGAAAAAAAGAGCACCTCGAGCCTTGCGCTAAATAACTCGATAACACGAGGATGGCCCCGATGACTCGTTAATTTCCCTTTCAACGATCAGCCACTCACTACTCTCAGGTTTCTAGTAAAAAAATCATCGCTCTATTTAACGGATTCGGAATAGGCTGGGCCTCGAAAGGTAACCCCGTCGTAGGCGTCGTTACGTATAAAAATCATTGCAGCCACATCGGACGGTCGAGGAGGTGGATGAGGAGGCGGAGGAGGAGGAGGAGGAGGAGGAGGAGGAGGAGGAGCCGGTGTAGGAGGGTTATTAATAAACTTACGGAGTCGGCTAGAGGTCGAGGAGAGTAGCGGTCGAGGCAGCGACGGTTGCGGTGGCGGAGGGGGAGGTCGAAAGGGGGAGAGGGGGGAGGTGATGTAAAAATGAGCACAGTCCCTCTCACGCGGAGAGTAAAGGGTGTAAAAAAAAAAGAAAAAAAAAAGCAAAGGAAAGGGCTTTATCCATTTCGTTAGTGGACTTTGTGGCGAAGGAGAGTCGCGTTGATTAATTAAATGCCGGGAGTGTAATGAGAGTAATGAATCCGACGCCCGGGCAGACGCGATTTCGCGGCCGGTCTGACAAATAAATGCCGTTTTTCTCTCGCTCGCTGAATCGGCCCCGAGGTCTTGGTCGGGCGGAAGGTACGCTTGGCCGCGAACCCGTTCGAGCACAATGGACACAAGCGAGAGGGACGGGGGAGGATGCACGCGAAATTCTCGATCAACCCCCCCCCACCCATCCTAGACCTCCTCCTCCTCCTCCTCCTCCTCGATTACGCCCGACACTCGTCGGCACTTGTCCGCGATTCGCGTGCCTCCGTTCCCATCCCCTCTCCTACCATACCTTCCGCTCCCTCGCCCACACATACACACAACGCCCCGTCAATAGCCCACCTTCACGTTTCACGGAAGTTGTATACACGATTCTCAGCGGGACGCGAGGCGAGGCCCGCAATATTATTCGCACACGGAATCGAAAACATTCCATTGCTCTAGATCGTGCAATTTTTTTTTATTTACCTATTACAAAGTCTTAATTTGAGAGGTTGCCTTGCCTAACGCTTCCTACGGATACATCGTAGCTCTCTTTACTCTTAGCTACGATGACGTACTTACGTGGACAGTCTTATTTATACATATATAGAATAGAGCAGAATAGAGCAGAATAGAGCAGAATAGAGCAGAATAGAGCAGAATAGAGCAGAATAGAATAGAATGGAATAGAATTAACGTCAAATGTATAGATGGCGATGAATTTTTTTGGAAAATTACCGGCACCGAGCATTTATATTTACATGCAAGGCTCGAGTAACGGGAATCATATTTAATCTATTATTGAATAATCATGTATCATTATAGCGCTCATTAGTTTTCGCGTTAGAGCCACTGGTGTCTCCTATACGTGCACTTACCTCTTCACGTATTATTAGTTAGACATGTTTTTTACGTGTAATGAAATGATAATTTAATCGGACAAATACGGCATTATCAATAATAGGCTTTGTACTGCTGGCCTATACACACGTACCTTTTCAATACACTGTTATTCTTATCAAAACGATCCCCACTTTAGATTTCGTCGGAAAATTCATAGTTTAAGTAAAGTCTAATTAATATAAATTCATACCATAAAACTCGCTTCCCTTATTTAATCAATGTGACTAATTCCACTATTGTTCCTACGTGAAGTTGTACATTTGTATTTTGTTAATATACTTGTAATGGATATCACAAAGATAAAGTAGACAAATATATGCGTGTGCATGTATATATATATATAGTGAGAGAGAGAGAGAGAGAGAGAGTGGCACGGAATAATTTAATTACAAACTGTTATTACAAAGTTCTTTCAGTTGGAGTATCGGTTAAAATTTTATACGACGTAAAAATATCGGATATTACAATACACGTGCGTGTGTGCGTGTTGCGTTTCCTTTTGAGTAAATTTTTTTATTCAAGAGTTGGTACGTATATTAGAAGAAAGAATGCGGAATCGAATATTTGTTACACGTTTGGCTTTAATAATGCTTATCTTGAGCCAAGATTTGAAATGTATTCAAGCGACGTTATAAAATTATTGACGCTTTAATTTCTATTTTCCCCCTTTGCTTGTTTGTCATCAGTGCTTAATGATTTGAAAGAGTGAGCAAACGCAGAGTGAGCGAAAGTGGTGCGTCGGACGGTGGTTGTTATTAATTAATAAAATCGGCCGGGACGAGCCGGGGCAACACCAGCGGCCACGCTAACTATAACAATAACGATAACGATAACAATAACAATAATAATAACGATAACGATAACAATAGCAATAATAATAAGGAGAAGGATAATGTCGAAAGGCCATTAGCGAAAGAAAAAAGGAAGCAGCGAGGATGGATAAGGATTAGCCGGTAATAAAAAAAATAAGGAGGGGCGAGGGGGATTAAAAAAAAATACGGAAAGGGGCATTGGACGGGTTGAGTAGGCCAAAGATTTAGAGCCTTTAGAGGTGGTTCGAGGAGGTTCGATGAGGTTCGATGAGGTTCGAGGTCGTTCGGGAGGGGGTTCGAGATGGTCGGAGGACGTACGAGTTGACAAAATGATGAAATCCTGGCGGGAGGAGGGCCCCGTGCATTAATATAAAGAAAGAAGAGCATCGCCGATGTCGTTAGCGGTGGTGGTGGTGGTGGTGGTGGTGGTGGTGGTAGTAGCAGCAACAGCAGCAGCAGGAGCAGCAGCAGCAGCAGCAGCAGCTACGGGAGCAGCGGTAGCCAAGGGACGGCACCTCGCAGCCATTAAATTAATTGTCCCGAGCTCCTCGGATCTTCCTCCCCCCGCTGCCTGTCTCTTTTTCTCGGTCCCCCTGCTCGGCCAGGTCCACGCGCGCGCGCGTCACCGAGAGGAGTGCCGCACCGCTCCGCTCCGCTCGTGGCTCCCTTCTCCGTTTATAGCCGGGCCTTCATTGTCCGTCAAGGAAGAAGCCAGGCCTGGCTTCCCTCGCTCCCCTTGCCACAGTCCCCTGCCCGGCCGCGTTGCGCTACCGACGGCTTAGAGAGCGCGTCATTACTCGGCGTAATTCGAGCGAGGCAATGAGCTCCTATTCATGCCTCGGCTCACGTACGTGTTTTGCGAGGATCGATCGCCGCGTTTGCATATGGCCGGCGCATATGGTCAAACGGTCAAAAAAAAAAAAAAAAAAAAAAAAAGAAGAAGGAAAAGAAAGGAAGAGAAAGGAGGGTTGCCGCGATTGTCAGAGACCGAGAGAGACAGAGATAGAGATAGAGAGAGATTGTGAGAGATAGTTGATAGTTAGAGAGAGAGAGAGAGAGATGTGGGGCCATTTAAGCAGCGCGGGGTTGGCCTTTTCCGCCGATATCGCGCCGACAAATAACCACGGTAAATAAATATGCCCATGCAATGGGACGGGGATGCTCGCAACAATGGGAATCGGGGTTATTGGGGAAAACGAGGAATCGCCCGTGAGCCTGTCCCGGTCCATCGGCGTGGTGCCGGGGACAGGGACGATCTATGACTTATCGACTATGACTACCGCTTCCTCCTACCGCTTTACGTGCATTAGCGCATTCATTGCCCGTTTTTTTTTCTCTTCTTTCTTCTTTCTCTTTTTTCTCTTTTTTTTTTTCTTTTTTTTTTTTTTTTTTTTCCCTATTTATTTTTCTACGTAGCTCGCCGGTGCTCGCCGAGGTGCATTGACGCCGCGCTAAAGGACTCTCGATCGCCCCGCGGAGACAAAAAAAAACAACAACAACAACAACAACACACACTCGCGGGCATCTCGTTCGAGTGCCGGCCAGAGTCAAACAAACGGAGACAATTAGGCTAATGCTGTCTCACCGGGAGTCACACTATCATCGATCTATTCGCCGTAACCTGACACACGCTCCCTTTCCCATTTTTATGCGAGCATTTTTTTTTCATTCTTTCTTTCTTTCTTTTTTTCTTACTCAACCCCCCTCGAACTCTACGGGGGTATAAGGATTTTTTTATCCTCGCCCTCGCGTGGAGGGGCTCGAGCGGGCCATCGAGTACTAATTATCCATTAGCGTTCGATCGCGGCATAATATCGCGATCGGTGAGTGGAGAAAAGCCGATACGCGTTACTCGCTTCGACAAATTGTCCGTCTCTCTCTCTCTCTCTCTCTCTCTATCTCTCTGTTTCTATATCTTGCTCTAGCTCTCTTTATCCATTGTGCGCACGCACGCGTATGTATGTCAAGAAAGCTCGCTTGAGCAACGAACGCCAAGTTACTGAAGCTGGAGGCAGCCTGCTAGAGTCAGAGTCAGAGAGAGAGAGAGAGGGCGGGGGGAAGGAGGAGGAGGAGGGATAAATCACCGCGTATTAAAGCGGCCGTTTCTCAAATCACCTGACAGATTACACAGGCAAAACAGGCTTGATTTTTCACTTTTTCATGAGCTCCCTCATAAATCTAAGAGATTCCGAGCCTCGAAACGCGAATTTCGCGCGAGTAATTTCATAACCGTAAATCGACCTTTCAACGATTCCTGCCTCGCGCGGTCGAAACAATGTTTTTCCCCGTCGCTCACCTCGACCCCCCCTCCGAAACCCCCTACCCCTCCCGCCAGGTCTTCAGCGCCTTGCAGAAAAAGCTGCCGCTGCCGCTGCTGCTGCTGCTGCTGCTACTGCTACTGCTTCTGCTCCTCCTCCTCCTCCTCCTCCTCCTCCTCCTCCTCCTCCCTCTTCCTACCGCTTGGCGAAAAGAAAAAAAGCAAAAAAAAAAAAACGAGCGAGCAAGAGGTCGGACGGTGAGATGGAAAAAAGGCCACCGAGACGGGCACAAGTAAACACGGGAAAGTGCATCTCGCAAGGGTGCATAAGAAAGTGGTGGTGGGTCGAGTTGGGGTTGGGGTTGGGGGGTAAAGGAGTCACGGGGATGGGAAGAGGTGGATGAAAAAGCGGGTCGCCGAGGGTCGGGGAAGCGCTAGAGCAAGGGTAGAGTAAAAAACTCGGCGGTGTCGGCTCGTCGCTTGTAAATCCGATGCAATGAGAACGAGTCGAGGGGCCGAGGGCTTGACGGCTTCTTAATTCAGTTAATTTAGATTTTATCCGTTAGCCGAGATACGAGTCCCGGGGCATCCTCGTGAAAAAGGCCGCGTAAAAAAAAAAAAAAAAAAAGAAAAAAAAGGACGGAAAAAGCCCCGTCGGATGATCGAGCTTCGCTTCGAGGAGCGTGAAAAAGTAGCGTGGTCGCTCTCTTTATCTCTCTCTCTCTCTCTTGCTCTCTTGCTCTCTCGCTCTGTCTGACTCCCTTACGACCCTTACGACCCTCACGACCCTTACGACCCAATAATGATTATATACTTATTTAAGCAGCGAGCCCGGCTCTCCCTCCCTCCCTCCCTCCCTCCCTCCCTCCTCCCCTAATAACCCCGTTCCACCCGTTCTTATGTTTTTTTCCGTCACCTTATGCATTTTTTCACATTAACGTTCTTTACAAAGCTCAGAAAAACTCTTCACGGCCATTGTCTCGGGCGCCGGCTCGGCGTTTTCGCCGCTCGGCAACGCCCCAGACCTCGTAAGTTTTATTGTAATCGGCGTGAAATCGTAACCGATCGCCGGAGGAGCCGCGTACGGGTCTCGACTCCGTTGCTTTTCCGTCCGCAAAAAGCACTTGTAAAAAGTCGCTCCCGGGGGCCCTCGCGAGGGTCAGAATGAACGAAGCGCACGGAGGGGGGGGGATAAGGATGAACGATAAAAAAAAAGATGAAGAAGAAGAAGAAGAAGTAGAAGTAGAAATGGGGGCAATAATCCGCAAGCGCAACGGTAGACCGAGATAAAGCTCGGCGAGGAAGCCGATCGCAAGGTTTGCAAGGTGCGCATGCGGCTTGGCTGAGAGGGGCCGGGGCGGGAGGCTGGTAGAACGGGTGGTAGAAAAAAAAACATTTACGGTTTTAAAATCACGCGAGAAATTATTGTGCCACAGAGTGGAGATGCGGAGAGGACGCGGTTACGGGGCCCCCGGGTTGGGAGGGGGAGGGGAAGGAGCCAAGGGCCGTCCGGGCCACGGGGACAGTAGTTTCGGGGGCCAAAACAAGTAGACCTCGGACGCGTCCCGGGGTTTTAAAAAGATATATAAAAAAAAAAAAATAGAAGAAAAAAAACAAAAACACAAAAAAAAGATTTACAAACATCGGACGACGGAATGAGGATTATTAGCATAATTTTCTCATAACAACTAAAGGCTCGTTAAAACTGAATTATAGAATTGAAACGCAATGAGGCGAAATTTTATCCCTGCCCGCGATCCGATATACGTGAGAGAGAGAGAGAGCGAGTAGGGGGGCGAGAGAGAGAGCAGGGGGGTGAGAGAGAGAGAGAGAGAGAGAGAGAGAGAGTCGGGTACGAAAGCTGAGGAGGATTAGGCGCTCGCGTAATCTGGGCCGACGAGTGGCTCGCGTTGTCCATTTAATTCGGGGACCGGGCGATAAGTCTTTTTAATGGGAGAGATGCGAGAGTCGAGCTCCCGGAGCCGCAGATGTCCGCGAGCCAGCTCGATCCCACGAGCCCGGGAGCCGTGGAGCCGACTGACCGACCGCCGCCACCGGATTATTACGACCGAGTGATGGAAACCGCGCATGTAAATGGGGCGGACGACGCGTGCCCTCGGGGGTGACTTTCCATGGGTGGACGCGCACATACGACCTGCTGACCTCGGGCTCCTCTCGCCCATGCATTTGGGGTAAAAATAATACAATTTGCCTGTAATGGGGTGGCCGATGGGCGGCAGGGTGGCACGGGGGAGGGGTCGACTGGACCGGACCGTAGGCGATGCGACTCTGCGAATACGTGCCCGCGCGTAACGGAGAGAGAGAGAGAGAGAGAGAGAGAGGGAGATACGCGTGCGAGGCTCGTGCGTATTCAAATCGTGGGGTCGGAGCGGCAGTCCGGCCCTGGGGTGGCACGGCGATGCCCGAGGGGGAGAATAATGGCAGCGGACTGGGGTCCGGTCACTCGGCGGCGGCGGCGGTGGTGGCGGCGGTGGCGGTGGTGGCGGTGGTGGCGGCTTCCTCGACCGGAGCCGGAGAGATAAAGAAAGAAGACGCCGGAAAGAAGCGATTTCTGGTGGAGCGGTGCCGGGTCGTGGAGTCGAGGGAAAGCGGGGCATGCGAAAATTCTACCGAGTCGACCGACCGAGTTTTTCTCACTCCCTATCCCCTCTCCCACCCACCCACCGCCTCTCTCTCTCTCTCTCTCTCTCTCTCTCTCTCTCTCGCTCTACGACGTCTTTGACTGTCTTTTGGAAGTGACGGAGAGCCTGGGCTCTCGACGTAGTCGGGGGAGTTTCTCGCGGTCGGACTTTCTCACGCGACTTTTCCTTACCGAGGGCCGCCGCCGTTGCCATCGCCTCCTTCACAACCTCCGCCAGAATCGTCGTCGCCGACCTAAGGATTACAGCGGCCTCGACAGCCGGTCCACGCGCGGAACAAAAACCCACGCTCGAGGACGTGTCGGTGGGATGGCGGCAGAGTGGGAAAGGGGGGCCTGGGTGGCTGGGTGGCTGGGGGATGGATGGAAGTGGGGGGTGGGGGGGGGGGCGGTGAAGTGAATCGGGCAGGCTCTTCCTCGGGCTCATCCGTCCTCGAAAATAAGCGCGATCGCGTTAAAATAGACGTGGCTGCACATCCGCTGCAGGGGTTGGACCATGGCGACCAGGACCCCTCCCGAAGCCTATTTTTGTTTCGACGGCAGGCGCGTGCGGCCGAGTCCGATCCTGGGGCCCCGGGGGCAGTGGCCGCGGCCTCGATGTCTTTCCTCGGTCGAATTGTCACTGGTCTGGCCGAGTCGGAACGGGATGGGACGGGACGGGACGGGACGTTCCGGGGGTGAGGGCGGAGGGATGGGTGGACGAGGCTCGAAGGGGAAGGGGCTGAGAGCCGACTCTCTCTCTCTCTCTCTCTCTCTCTATCTCCCTACTAATACACGAGCTCATCGTGAAGTCTCTTCCCGTTGCTGCTGCTGCTGCTGCTGATGATGATGAGGCTACTTCCCGGCCTCGATCACGTTTTCAAGTTTATTTATTTACCGCGCGGCACGCGGAGCCCCCGATCATTATTAAAAAATGCCGTTCCTGTTCAATCCAATACAAAAGCAAGCAAACGGATTCCTTCGATTTAGGCTAATCAATAACGCAATCCTCCGGGACGTAATGTACGAATGTACGCCAAGTAGACTTTTCCAGCTCATTTTCCGGGAAATGGCTCGTTCGTTACGTAAACGATCGAAATACGAGAAATTCATATAACCAGAGAGTAAGAGAGAGAGAGAGAGAGAGAGAGAGAGAGAGAGAGATAGAGAGAGAGAGATAAGGAATTGAAATAAAAATCTTGAGAGAGGCTTTGCTGCCGCGAGCTTGGCTACGTCGTATTATTTACCTTCGGCTTTAGAAATTATTACTACGAAGCGCGGCGATTGCGACGATCTAAATTTAACTTCAACTACTAACAGCGGTTCAGTTCCAGGTGAAAAAGAACGAAAGAGACGGTCTATTACATCGATTTAAGCATATAATTAATACGTAAATAAATAACGGTGTGGTGGGGTGGGGGGGGGGGAGGAGAAAGAATCAGAATGTTTGAGGATCGATGAAGGAGCGGGCATTTGTGGTAGTAAATAAGACATTTGAAACAGCTTATTAAATTGCTTATTAGCTCAGACTGTAAATGTAAAGCCAAGTAATAACTCGACTTGCATGCATGTGTTTACGACGTATTTTCATACGTAAATATATATGTATACATATATATATATAGATATATAGATACATAGTTATATGTAAATATAGATATATATATATGCGGAGGTGCTTAATGAAAAGTAAAATCTTGTTGTAGGGAAGAGTGGATTTTTCGTTTGAGCGCGTGATTAATAACGTTACGTCATAGTATTTATCAATGAATAGAGACGCCGTTGACTCCCGTTGCTTCCAAGGTAGAGGCAACGTTCCGATCTCCGAGCGCGTGCCTATGTCTCTCATCTGTGTGTATCAGATAGAGAGAGAGAGAGAGAGAGAGAGAGAGTGCGTGGGGTGGGGAGGCGCAGGCAGATCCTTGGTTTCTTCTGATCAGAGTTATTAAGCGCCACGAGCCCGAGAAGTGCAATACAAAATTGTGGCATGTAGTGGGTGGGGGAGGGGGTAGCGGAGGGAGTGGCCCACGGGACGGCGCCTATGATTTTAAAAATGACTTTCACTAAATGCCGACGAAAATAGACGGCTGGCCTGAAATGACGGAAAAAATGTAGATTTTTTCACCCCACGAAGTGCCATCGAGCGGGGTCAGAGTGACGCCGACGAAGACGACGACGACGACTACGAAGACGAAGACGCCACTGACACTGGCATTGCCGCCGCCACCGCCGTCACCGCCGCCGACGACGACGACGACGACGACGACTGAAAAATATAAATCCAGTGGCGACGCTCGTGACGGCCCTCAGGGTGCGGGCGGGGGAGAAGGAACGCGTTTCTTTCCTACGGACGGAATAGTGGCTGGCCTCCTCCGTCCTCGGAGGCCTTAAATCTTCACCGCGCTCACGAACCAATGACCAAAAAGTAAAATCGATGCTGATAAACAAGCATCTGGAAATAGCCCGCCCGTATTTTCGGTAGGGCTGCGACAAATATTTCCACTTTCCTCGGCGTACTAATAATATACGGGGACTTTTAATCCGTTGCCTCCGGGCTCCAGAATTACCTTCCATCCCCTGCTCCCCTTCCCCAAATCCCCCAGCCCTCAATCCGCCCTCCGTCGCCCGTAGGGGTCCCTTCTACCGACCGACCGACCGACCGACCGACCGACCGTTTATTCCCTCCCTCGCGCCCACCCTCGACCCTTACCGGCCCACGCGCTTCTTTCGTTTGCCCTGAAAAAAGAAAAAGAAAAAAAAAATAAAGAATAAAAGATAAGAAAAAGACAAAGCCGAATAAGCCCTCCTGCCGTTACAACTACCACTGCGAGCGTGCGCTGTAATGAGGAATAGTTCGGTGATCTGGACAATACGATCCAAGAGTCGGCCCCGGCCACTATTATTACTGCGACCGAGGGGATGATCGGATCCGCTGGTTTCTACGGGCATGGGCGACAGGGACGGCGGCGGAGTGGGAGGAGGGGGCGGGGGAGGAGGATAGCAGGTCGTGGCGTGGACGAGGCCAAGGAGCCGGAGCTCCTGGTGAAAGCCGGTGCCATGCACGAGCTCGACTACGGCCTCCGCTCGGCCGCGTGACAATCATCGTTAAGGGGCGGGTGGTAAGGTGGTAAGGGAGGGGGGGTGGTCGGGGGTTTAGGGAGGTAGGGTAGGGTCAGCCCCTTCGTCTGAGCGCGCCCGTTCGACGCGCGATATCCACGGTATTGACCGGTGGCCTTTCGCAGCTTGGCACAACGCGGTACCAAGGCCCCGGGCGCCGCCTGGCACCGACTATCGAACAAACTGACCAGCAGCAGTCACGAAGGATATCCCGGCCTCTCGCCTTCACCTGTTCGATCTCGAACCCCCTTTCGGGACAGGTGCCGTAGACTCACCCCGTTGGCCGGTAAGGGTGAGCCGGTCGCGCCCAACACCCAGCGGACCCTCGTTTTACCTCTCCGCCCGCCCGCCCTTTACCCACCCATCGCCCACCGACGGCAAAGGACGCGTAGCCGCCCGTTCCCGTTAGTCGGGGCCGTCGAGTACCACCTCGACGAAGGAGCCGGGGGCTTGGCGAATAACTGGGATTCCGTACGCGGTGCCGTCACCTTGGTGCAGTTCCTTGGAAGAGGCGTAAGCTCGTCCATCTAATGCTCCCGGTGCATGCACACGAGATTTCTGTGACTCGTCGTCCGTTCCAACCCGATCCTATGCCCCGTTGCTATCCGGGGCCCCCCCGCGCCCCCCAGTGGGACGAGCGCGCACATCCTGCCGATACCTGCCGACTCCCCACGGCATATCGAGTCCCAATAACGCCAAGCAGTGATAGCGGTCGCGCGTTCCGGGACTCGCGGCGTTGGGTGTGCGGGGGGAAGGGGTGGTGGTGGTGGTGGCGGTGGTGGAGAGATCAAGCGGTACCAAGGCTCGGAACGCCGCGATTTAATTGTAATAAATTGGGAATTTCAGCGGTCGCGGGAACTGGCCCTTCCCTAAAATCCGTATGAGTCGGGAAGCTGTTTAAATAAACCGCGGCCGGGGATGGAAAGGGGAAAACGGGGTAAAAAGTAGCCACGGTGATGAGCGAAGCTGAGGATTATTCGTTGGCCCCGTCCGAGAGGCGCGAGCGCGACCGTCAGGGCGTACCGCGCGCCTCCCTGTCCGGCGCACGTGCTACGTGCGAGCACGGGGCCAGCCAGCACGAGGAGGCAGCCACCTCGGGAAGATCGGACGAGGCGGCAGGCGAGGGACGAAGGGGCGACGGGACGACGGGACGATGGGACGATGGGGCGATGTGGCGATGTGGCGATGTGGCGATGTGGCGATGTGGCGGGATGGTGGGGAGGATGGGGTGGGAGGGAGGGAGGCGGTGGCGATGGAGAGAAAGGGCATTAGGGTAAGCGCGCGCTCATCGTTCACCCGGAGAGCTTTGTTCTCGACCGTGGAGAAAGAGAGCCGCGAGCCCGAGGAATCGACGGCTACGACGGCTACGGCGACGACTTATCGCCTCTTCGCCTTTCTCTCTCCCTCTATTAAACCATCCTTTTCTTCTCCCCCATCACTCTCTCTCTCTCTCTCTCTCTCTCTCTCGCGGTCTCTTACTCCACTTCCCCCTCCCTCCCTCCCTCCCTCCCTCTATGCAGCGGACCCATATTGGTTCGGCCGATCGGGTCGCGCATCAGTCCCGCTCGCACGACGTACCGCCGAGAGGACACAGAGGCATGCACGTGCTCACGGCAACGGGCTAGAGCGGGCCACATCCGTGTGCGCTCGACCGAGTGTGAGCCGAAGAGAGTGAGAGAGAGAGTGAGGCCACGAAAGCACGTCCGAGATAAAACGAATCCCCTTCTCTGTGAGAGAGGCCGTTGCGCAAAAAGGACGGGCCCGGTGACGTGCGCTCGACCCTGAGAGCCACGACCTGTGGTGCAGTAGCCAACAAAAAAGGAAAAAAAAGGGTTCGTAAAAACGATCGGCTACAGATCTAAGATATAAAAAAAAAAGATTTGTCTCCTAGCTGTCGTCCCCCGCCCCTACCCCCTACCCCTACCCCTATCCCTATCCCTATCCCTATCCCTATCCTCCTCGCTCTCACTCTCTCTCGCTCTCTCTCTCTCTCTCTCTCTCTCTCTCTCTCGCTCTCGCTCGCTAGGTTATTGGGGTCCGCCTGTTTTTTCAGAGACTCGCAGCGACGTCATCCACGGGGCTTTTCGCAGCTGGTTCGTTCTAGGTGAGCCGGAGAAAGGATTCGGGGATCTATTCTTGTACTCTCGGCCAAATGAACTCGAAAGGACCCGCGCGCTGGTCCGCGCTCGGGCTCGCACTCCTGCCATTGGCGGTAGTAGCGGCTCCGGAGCAGAGAAGAAGCCTCTGCCGTTGACCTGCTTAGAGCCCTCCTCTTCCACGGAAAGTCCTCGTACGTGTGCACAGGTCGCCGCTCTCTCTCTCTCTCTCTCTCTCTCTCTCTCTCTCGCCCTCGCTCTCGACTACCCTGGAGTAGCCCTGCACACCACAGGCAAGCAAACAAGCCCCTTACCGCCCTCTCCCCCCCCGTACGGGCCACGGCACGCACTGTTACTCTTTTTGTCGGTCCGCTTACTTCCTCCCATCGGCTATCGGGGCGGACTACAAGGACCCGCGCTCCCCGTTTTCTTTTCTATCCGCCTCGATAGAGCCCTCCCTCCCCCTGCCCTCACCCATTTTTCCCGGGCTTCCCTGGGCCCGGAGCGCGCGACCTCTCCTCCACCCTTTTATTAGCCGCTCCTTGTATTCCGAGAATGGCCCTGGATCGAATCCAACTAGGCCCACTTTCTTCCCAGAGTTAGTCTACGATTTTCTCCCTCCCCTCTCTCTCTCTCTCTCTCTTCGTCTCTTCTCTACGTATACGTACGTATATACGTGCGTGTGTATATGTATATATACACATATAAATATGTATATGCATGTATTCCCTTTGATTCTATGCGATGCGATGTGATGCGATGCGATGCGATGCGATTTTCTTTTTTACGGGATCCGCTGAGCCGGCCACAAAAACTCCTGGCATAATGTGAGCGTGAGCGTGAGCGCGAGCGGGAGGGTGGGAGGGAGCGCGCGATGCCGCGGTAAAGGTAAGGTGAATTCCTCGACGGGGCAGCCGCTCTAACAAAGTAAGAGCAAACTCTTATTCCTCGAGGCATCGATCTACGCGTCCCCTCGTCCCCGCAGATTCTTATCACGCCGTCGGACTATGGGAGTTACTTTGTTCTTCCCCCTCTCCCTCCCCACATCCCCCCGCCCTTCTGATAAATCGCATCTACGCGCGCCAAATCAAATCCCCCGCATGTTACCGACATTTTCCCCCCGCGAGACATTTTTACGAGAAATTAGCCACCCGCTCGGCCCGTCCGAGCGTCCCCGCCCTCCCCTTAATAACAATTACATTTTCCCAATGTACAGAGAACATTTTCGACTCTGCAGGAAAAAAGGATAGTAAAGAGAGAGGAGAGAGAGAGAGAGAGAGGGGGGTTACGATTGACGGGTCGGAGCATTACGTTAGCTCGGAAAGGCTTCATCTACGCCCACATTCGTACGGCCCAGATCTTTTAGAGCGATCGATTGTAAAAGCGAATCGATCAATACGATCAAGCGCGCGCATACGATTTTATAATAAAGAGGATCGTACAATGCAGTCGCGGAGCATTCCGTCTTGTCCACGTTGTTGTCGTTGTTGTCGTTTTCTTTCTTCCGAGATAAGGGCAGAATTACCATAGATGACGTAACGGTTCAGGTAATAATTACCTAAATAACGATCGGGATGCATTGGTCCGGACGTAGCCTCTGCTGACGTGAGTGCACCTCTCCTCTTCCACGAAGAGCCAGTAAACGTAATGAAATCTGCGTTCTACGTATTATTTATTGCGTTTTGTATCGCAGAAGAATGGCCAGCGGCTCCATATTGAATTTCGCCCCTTTGGAAAAGTCCATGGGAATCCATAACGTCCGCTTAGGAGGCAAAAAAAATTCCTTTAACGAACCGATCCCGACATCGTCCGCTGGAAAGAAAACGGTACCGATACGCAATCGCCGCAATACGGTACTCTCGGATCTGTACTGATAACGCAGCATCGCGGGAATATCAATGGCGATATATTCGTACGTGGCCAATGGCCTCGTACGAATCACGGACCTGATAAACGGACGCGCGCTCCGTTCAATAATGCCGGGGACTGGGGAATAATATTGATTCGGCGAAGGCGGAGGGGCTCGGGGGACGACGGTGTAAATAAAGAAATTCCACGCGTTAGGCGGTAATAGGCTCAGGCGCATAATGGAAGATGGATAGAGCGTGGATGGCGTTGCGAGGGGTGATGCGGAGGAGGGGTGATGCGGAGGAGGGGTGATGCGGAGGAGGGGGGATGCGGAGGAGAAAAGACACGAAATTTGACCGGAAGTTAGGAAACGCTTATCTAAATCTGTCGGGTTTACACGTAAAATGTCTTTACACGAGCCGAGGGAAAATCAAAATTCAAGGGTCCCGGGACATTAGATACTTTTGGGAAGGGTGGGCGGGTGCTGGCCTGGGGTGAGGGGTGAGGGTGGGGGTGGTAGTATGGAATAGATTGGATAAAAAACGCCTTCCTGTAGTCAACGTCATAATGAAAGGTCGGCGAAATCAGGGCTGGATCTCTGCGCCTTGTTCCGTTTAAGCAGAGAAAAACTTAAGAAAGCTGCCCGAGCCATTGAAGTATATACACATATATATATACGTATATGTATATATATATATATATATATATTATATTCCCGGACGGATAAAGGGGATCCAGAAACGTATTCCTTTAAATATGTTTTCACCCGCTTCTTTAAACTACGCAATAAAGCTTTATAAGAAAATTCAATGCCGCCAAGTGCAGTGCGTGAAAAATCTTATATTTAATATTGTCGAAGGAGTGGGAGTGGAAGGGGGTACGATACAATAGCTCTCTTAGCTCTTAATAAGCGCCCCGATTGTCGCGACTGCTATCTCTCTCTCTCTCTCTCTCTCTCTCTCCTTATTCTCTCTTTATTCTCTTTCTTCAACGTCCGTGGTTAATGTCATTGGCGGGGTGGAGGGCTGGGAGGGGGGCAGGTAGCATCTAGGGGTCGTAGATACCGGGAGAGGGAACTATTTTCGAAAATAGCTAGCCGCTCGGCTTGTCACGCAGAAAGCCGGAATAAAAGTTTTAATACATAATTAAGAAAGAGGCCGAGTGGTGGATAAAAAAAAAAAAAAGAAAAATAAAGAAAAAGAAAAATAAAAAGTAAGAGAAAGAAAGAGAAAGAAAGGAAACCGAGAGCTCGGTGGATCGCTTTAAGGGCGTAAAGGATCGCCTGTAAAGTGTAAGCGATACACGACGATGATGGGGCGATTCGTCCGCGCAAACGCGCACGGATATTGGGGCGGAAAAAGAAAGAAGAAAAAAAAAACACGGAATAAAGAGACCGGGTGACGGAAGCGCCGAGGTCGGGGGTGTCGACGGAGCTGGACGGCGGTGGCGGCGGCGGCGGCAGCGGCGGTGGTCGAGGCAGAAAACCGTTTTTTTCTCCGGCTCATCTTTCAAGCTTTTTCTGGGTCATCCGGCCATCCATTATGCGCGCGATCGTGTTTTCTTCCCTCCTCCTCTTCGCGGCGGCGTCCGCATCATCCCCGTTGTCCCCGGGCGAGCTCCGAGGGTAAATAGTCTGCGTCTCGAATCGGCGGCCGAGCGGCTACGGGTACAAGGGATTACCATTATTCTTATTATTACTATTATTATTGCTGTTGTTACTATTACTATTACTATTACGATTGCTGTTAGTGTCGTTATTATTATTATTATATGTTATTGTCATTATTATTACTATTATTACAATAATAATAATAATAATTATAATTATTATTCATTGGTGCGGCCAGCGGGCTTCCTCCGAAAATTCTTCGAAATTTTACGGACAATCGGGCATTGTTCCCTGGTTTAGGTTTTTTTTAGGGCGCGCACCCTCGCCCTCCCTCTCCGGCTCTCCTCCGATGCGATTATCTCGCACGCTCTGATACCGTGAATGCGATTCACGCGGACGCGCCCTTTCACCACCGCCTCCCGAGGTCCGCTGTTTGCTTAGGATCCCTGCCTCCTGCCTCCTGCACCTCCTGCCTCCTGCCTCCTACCTCCTGCACCTCCTGCCTCCTGCACCTCCTACCTCCTGCCTCCTGCCACCCCCCCGGCTCCCCACCCGAGGGCGCCCGCGCCCCCTTAGGTACGCTCCGCCCCGCGCAATCCACCTCCTTCCGCCCTCCCTCGTACTGACCGCCGACCCTCCGACCGGCTTCCCAAGCGCGCTCCTTCCTCCTTATCGGCGGATGCTGCGGCGATCCTGATCAGCAGCCATTCTGGTATAGCCGACCTCTACCCCTCACCTCCTGCCGTCATGCCGATGAAAAGTCTAATGATAATTCTCGGCTCTTTATCAGCTCTCCTTTATTTATTTGACGATCGCGTTATACCCGACGTCGGTTATACGACGAATCTCTTCCTGCCCCCCGCCCCCGCCCCTCAGCCCCAGCCCAACCCGGTCACCCTTACGTCCCGAGTAATTTTTTAATCAGTTACGATGTTTGCGCAAATGAGTAGCAAGGACGGCTTCTGATGTCTGGGTCACGGATCTCAATAACGACGCACTCGAAATTGAAGATAAAAATAAGCATCCGATGCTTAATGTCACAGCTACTCCCACCCGACCGGACCCTCCTCGCCCGACGCCCCCCCCCTCCGCTCCGCTCCGTCGTATCCTCCAGATACGGGCTGCTCGCATTATTGTACGTAAAACTCGGGAAAACTTTATACTTTCGCTTCCACAGCGACGTGCGCCTGTCGGGAAAACATTTTCATTTACCTAATAACGTATATTATCGAATCACGGTATTTATACAACGTGTACACGTATCTATCTATCTAGCTATATATATATATATATATAGAGTGTGTGTAGAGAGAGAGAGAGAGGGAGAGGGGGGAGGGAGGTAGATAGAAACCTTTTAAACGTATTTTCCACGTTTTCCTATGCGATTCTTCATTTGGGACGACTCATTACACCCAATTCTAAAGATCTTTAGATCCCGCGTAACGTTGTCATAATATTATTTGCACAAAATTTAAAAGCCACTTTTCAAACTTCTTAAACTTTACGATTGAACGACGTATCGAATAAAGGTATGCAGCCACGTGTGCATGCGTGTGCCGTAAGATTTCTTGCTCAACCGCATATACGAATACACGAAATTCAAGTCTACAAAGCGAATTATACTTCTCGTTCGTAAATCACTTGTAATTATATCCTTACTTAATTGCTCATAAATTCTCATTAACTTTTATCTGTGCGGGAAAAAAATCGATTGTTTATTAAAAAAGTAACAATCCACTCTGATTTATTTAGAATCCAAGGCACTTTCGCCACAACGAAATCTACTTGCTCGTACTTTACTTTCTTCCTTCTCGTTACATTTATTTCTCTATCTTATTGCAATTACGATACGATAATTGTGGTACGTACGTACGTCAAAAGCCAAATATCGTAAATAGACAGAATTAAAGAGTGGGATGGGGTCCGGATAGAGAAAAACAGAAATAAATTTCTGCTAAAAATGTATTTAGAATTGGATTTTTTTTTGTTTTTTTTTTTTTTTGTTTTTATATTATAATTCGAGAGCTTCAGACGTAAAGTATAATGTTACTTGGTGTACTTGACACATAAAACGTTGAGCTTATGTTAATTAATGTTAATGCGCTAAGGCATAATAAATGTATATTAAATTTATAGTCTGCAGCCATTGCCGCGAATAAGAGCGTTTAAAAAAAAAGAAAAAAGAAAAGTTCTCTTTACTTTAATGGACAATTGAGTTTTAATATTCCCTCGGATCCATACAGAATTATTCCATGGCATACAGAACTTACCAGGGCATTAAAAAAAAAAGAAAAAATAATCGGTAGATTTACGCAGAATCAAGTAAATACTCGTAATACTCGTTGCCTTTATCTAACATGCACAATTACAATTATTTTAATTACAAGGTCAGTCCAAATTCGCTTCTGCGTCTCGTTTTATTAACGCCTGTCCATTTATCAGCCGAATGCCGAATGTGAGTATTTAATCTCGGGCATAGATTTTTAAAACTCGAAAATATTACACTTTAAAGAGTAGCCCGGCATTTTAATGTTCTTTGGGCAGTGGGGGGGGGGGGGGCGGCTGGGCCTGCTGCCCCTCTTATACCAGAACTATAAGTCCATGAATTATAGATCAAATGATATTTTCACATAGACTTTGGTAACTTGGGCTTTTGCGGATCTAATGGCTAATGCGCTTGTAACGCGCTTATCTATCCCCGAGGAAGGTGTCCGGGTGCGAGTGGGGTTATTCGGGCAGGGGGCATCTCTTCTTTTTTACCTGCACGGATTAGCTGATACAATGGTACGTAATGTACTTGGCGCTGCGAGGAGAAGGGAAGAGATTTAAGTAATCAACGTGGATCGTAATACGTGTATATACGTAGATCGCATAAGAGAGACAGCGTACGAAAGAACAATATTCAATTGTCATTATAACGGCATGAGCGGCCGGAAGGGCGGGAGTGAAATATTTAAATCCATTATATTATATTCTCCAGGCTAGAAAGAGTCAATGGAGTGGACAACAATGGGTGAAAGTGCCCCGAAGAAAGCCGAAGGAGCATTTCGTCGGTCGCGAAGGTGACGACGACGACGACGACGACGACGACGATAGTGATGATGATAGTGATGATGATGATGATGATGACGATGACGATGACGATGACGATGACGATGACGATGATGAGCGCAAATTCGTTTAATGCCTCCTCGGCTTTTACTTTTCTATTATTTTTCCGAATCCCAGGGACAATGGCCGCCTCGGCCCACTGGATAACGTTCCCCCTACCGCCCCCTCCGTCCCCGCCCCCGTCCCCGTCCCAGCCGTCGTCAAGCGGGAGAGCCGGACTCGCGACTGACCCGATGCCGAGGGACGCGGAGGGGCGGGAGGAAGGAAGAGGAAAGGAGGCTCGGAGGATTAAGGGGTCGGTATATTATAAGCCGTCGAGCGTTTTCCGGGTCTCGGGGAAAACTCGCTCGCTTTTCAGCCGCAATAGAAAAGATTGGATTTCCTCGGATTAAGTGGCTGATCTTGGACCCGCACAAGATCCTGGTACGAACCAAGTTCATTTTATAAAGAAATAGGTAAGATGTTTGAGCAGCAGGAATTTTCGCCAAGAAGTTGGCTAAGTAAGCCTTTTAAGTATAACTTTATAATGTCATTAGTTTGATTAAGTAACGTCGAATGGCTCGGTCGAGAAGGAGTTGAATAAGTGTCTCGGTTGAGGGGGGAGCGGGGGAGCGGGTGAGCTGGGGCGGGGGAGCGGGATGGGATGGGAACGACAGTAATTTGTCAACGAACGACATCCTATCGATGTCGCGTGATTGTATAGAATGTGGAGCGTAAAGGTGGGATTTACGGAGCGCTAATGTGTCCAGGATGGATGGACGTTCCGGGATCCTCGTTGACTATAATCTCGGTCGTAATAAATCATGAATTGCCATGTGCTGGGCGAGAGGTCGAACGTAAGCTTGGCCCGATTGGATGGACCACCAGAAGCTAATCGAGTGCGTGCCCGTGATAAAAGGAAAAGCAATAGCAATAGCAATAGCAATAGGAATAGGAATAGGAATAGGAATAGGAAAATGGAAAGGGAAAGGGAAAGGGAAAGGGGAAGGGGAAGGGGAAGGAAACGAGCGAAGGTGATAAAAGGATAGAAGATTAAAATAAAAATAAGAAATGTGTAAGAGCGAAAATAAAAAAAAAAAATAAAAAATAAATAAAGAAAGGAGAAAAGGTCGTGATGGATAATTCGTAGGGAAGGATCGCGAATGATCTAACTGAACTAACTATAGGTTAGGCTTTAATGAATTTCAGCCGCAATTACAAGGATAGTCGTGTAATTAGGCTCGGCTCGGGCTAATTTTTTCCCCCGGCACATAGGTGCGCGCTAATTAAAAGGCGAAATGTCGGGTAAAAACGTGACCGGGGAATCCCTCCCCGCCGTCCATTGTGGATTTTCGCGGAGGCGCGCGGCTCCGGGACCCCTCTGACCCCCCCCCCCCCCCGAACCGTCGCCGAGGCGCTGAGAACGGCATTTAAGAATGACAGTGGATGTCGGTCGTCGGGAACAACGTGTAGGGGAATAAGTGAGCCGCGCTGGTCATTGAACCGACTGCGACACGGGCCCCCGGGGCCCCGGCCGACGGTGTTTTCACGGCACGCGGAAGGGCCCCGAACGGGGGACCCACTGTCCAAGATCGCGGGCTCTCCCTCCGCGGCAGCCGACGTTCTACACATGCACGGGACTGGGCTACGGGCCGGAGGAGGAGGAGGTGGGGGTGAAGGAGGAGGAGGAGGAGGAGGAGGAGGAGGAAGCTCGAGACCCGAGCGAGCAAACGAAGCGAGGAGAAGCGGATGCCACGAAGGCGGCGGCGGTCTCTGACGTTTTTTCGTTCGTCCGTGCGTCCGTGCGTCCGTGCGTCCGTGCGTCCGTGCGTGTGCGCGTTCCTATGAAACGCGAGCCGATAACCGCGCTTTATCTGCCCCCACCAAGCCTCGGGGACGGTCCAAGGTAAAGCCGGGGCGGCGACTCGCCGCCGAAATAATCCCGGGACCTCGGACTCGGCGGCGACTGTCGCTCCCTCGCCCACACCCCCTCCACCCGCCACGAACTCTCTCGCGCTCTCGCTCCCGTCCCGCTACGCCGCTACGCCGCTACGCCGCTCCAGCCCGTAATTAGCCGGTCACGTCGCCGCGCGAAAGAGGAGTCGAGCAAACAATTGTACAAATACCGCCGTATTTCATGATAACGCGTATGCAAACATCCTTACGTAAAACGGGCAACCGCGATAAAACTGGACCGGCACGTATATCATCTATATCCCCGGCCTCGCTCCTCGGACGACCGTTCGAGGATGAGGTCGCGGTGGCGGTGGCGGTGGTGGTGGCGGCGGCGGCGGCGGCGGGGGGGGGGGGAGAAAATAAGGCGACTGTTTGAGGAGCGCGAGCGGACTCGCACGTGGGCCCTGTATGACTTTTTTTCTTCTTCTTTTCCTTAGCATCGTCTCTCTCTCTCTCTCTCTCTCTCTCTCCTCGTTCTTTCTTTTCCGAGTCTTCAGTCTCGTCGCCCTTCTTCTTCTCCACCACCACCACCACCGCCAGCACCAACACCACCACCACCACCCCCCTTCCTGCCCGTTCGCCCACGCAACCTGGAGGAAACGCGCGCGCGGTGGCGGCTCCGGCCCTAGAGTCCATGACCTGTTCTGCCGGTGCGAGCTCGCGGTTGCCTACCCACCAATGGATTTCCAGCGAGCGAGGGTCCCCCAGTCGCCATGTCAGGACGGCCAGCTTAGGTAAAAGACAGGTTATTGGCGACATTGGCAGCAGCAGCAGCAGCAGCAGCAGCAGCAGCAGCCTTCTCACACCCCCCCCAACCCTCCCCCCCAGCCCTTTAACTCCTTTGCGAGGCATTTATCACGAGATGCGGGAGTCGTTGCACGTGATCTGCCGGACTCGGGAAACCATGTGCAATAACGATGCCTTACGCAATCAAACTAAGGGTAAACAAAAAAAAAAAAAAAAAAACAAGCGGACGATAATGTTATTATTTCTGTAAAGGCACCTTGAATAATAATACGACGTTATTTGGAATATTTCTTTGAGCAGCTGCAGCAACCTCGTGGCCGACGTTCATCCTCCTCGCCTCGTTTTACATGCAAATCTCATTATCCCGTGGCCGTCTGCACAACAAAAAATATTATTCTCAGCGACGTTTTGGCGCAAGGAGTCGATAAGCTTTGGCCGAATAACGAATAAGACCGATTGTCGAAAATATCAATTGAGCAGGTTAATCTCCTGTATCACGAATACACGCGGTGCAGACGCGAAGGTCCTCTGCATCACCCGGTCCGCTCCCTCGTCGTAATCCGTGTACACCGTCTTCCCCGGACCGTCGTCCCAGCGGCAGTTGCCGCGTTATTTTTAACTGCGGCAAGGACAGGGCCGAGGCCGGACGGAGTCGGGACGCGTTCTTACGCGTTTCCATGGATTCTTATGCTTGTGCACGCGTCTCTGGGGACGCGCGGGGCTTCGCGACGGTTGGTTCCGCTAGTCGTGGAGACCCAATAACCCCCGGCTAACCCATTATCGGGATGTAAAGAAAATATAAGAGCGGGCGGACCGTCTGGAATGCCAACGGAATAATACTCCCGGGCGGTGTAAACAATTGGCCAGAAGCATACAACAAACAGCGTTACGTCGTCGAGGCTTAATTTTTGCATCGTTATTTGGCAAACACCGGCTGGCAAACACGTCTCTCTCTCTCTGTCTCTCTCTCTCTCTGTGTGTCTCTGCCATCTTTAACAGCCGACCTCTTCTTATCTAGATGTAATATAGAGTAAGGGTAATTATGCTTGCACATCATTGATAAGTCGGTGTAAAGAAGGAACGGAGGGAAAAAATAACGCGGCTCCGTCGGCCTAAAGAAGAAGGCGACCGGTGACGGGGACGGGGACGGGGACGGGGACGGGGACGTTATCAGTAGCGCGATGTGCGTACAATACCGGGGGCGGAGGGGGCCTGTCGTTATCGGGGACTCGTTAAAACAAACACGATTCGTTATTCACCGCGCGAATGATCATCGGAGATGTCGACGGCGACCTCGGCAGCCCTGGCCAGACGCGGCAGACCCCTTCAAAGATCCGAGCGCCCTTAAAGACCGAGAGAGTCAGTCAAGTCAGCATCCCTATCGGCAAGGAGGCCGCGCTCACGGGAGACGACCGACCGACCGACCGTCCGACTCGATCTCCTCTGCCATTGACGCAATCAACGACAATTCGTCCGCCGCTCGCTTTTAAGCTTCGTTGTCGCTTCGTTGTCGCTTCGTTGTCGCTTCGTTGTCGGCGTTGGCAGGGGGCGGGCGGGGAGGGGGAAGCGCGCGTGGACGTAAGGAAACTCGGTCGGCGTCGCGGAGCTACGGTTATAACGTGCGGTGGCGCCCTCTAAGAGCCGAGCCGGGTACCCGCCTTGGTTATTGGGGGGGCCGGTTGGGCGGCAGGGCTCTACCGTGCCGGCCGCTCGCGCGGGCCCTAACTCGGCCCCCGTGCGGCAGGCGTGTTAATTGGGCCTTGCCTGCCCCTGCGTCCAGGCAAACCGACTTGGCCTGCGTAACGCGGGGCCGACGGTCACGCAGGGGCCGCTCTGCTCGCCTCCGCCCGCCAGTCCCGCCAACCCCTCCCGAAAGAAATCCCTTAGAATGTCCGCGAGCGTTACCGCCGGGCTTGTGCCCGACGGCCTTCTGAGATCGCGGGACCCTCTCAAGCTTTTCTTACGCGTTAATTATGAACCGAGCCGGCGACGTCGCACGTACCTCGCAACGTGCACTCGTTTCCCCGTTATTGGGGTTATTGGGGTTATCGCGAATCCTCTCATCACAATGACGATCGAGAGTCGAATCCGCCCCTTAATTTATTTTCTCTTTTTTTTTCGTGATCGTTTATTTTACCGAGGCCGGCTGCTAATACTAATACCAATACCAATAATAATAATAATAATAATAATAATAGTAATGATCTAGTTCCGAGCTAGCGGCTCAAGTCATTCGATCAAAGAAAGCCCACTTAATTAAAGCGGCGATGGAATGGCGGGTTGTGGGGGTGGCGGCAGTGGCGGTGGCGGTGGCGGAGGAGGGAGCCGCGAAGCCTGCGGTCGGATAATAAAATGCCGGTAGAAAAGAAAAGGGTGAGGGGCGGGCTATTAGGTGGGTGGGTAGGGGGGGGAGAAGGAACGGAGTCGGTCGTCGTCCGGGCCAATTAATCACCACCTCTGCTCGAGTCAAGGAAATCGTTCGTCCGTCTCGTCGCGAGGGACGAAGTCAAGGAATAGAAATCCGTGAAGCGGGGAAAGTGGGCCGTCGAGGATGGGAGTACGAATAGAAGAGGAAAACGAAGAAGAAGAAGAAGAAGAGAGAAAGAAAGAAAGAAAGAAAGAAAAAAGCCTCGAGGAAAAGTTGAGCCGTTAAACGAAACGTAAATGCGTCGGGGAATGGGTGAAGTCGCGGGAGTAGTGTCGAGCAGCCGGGGGGGGGGGGGGAGTCGCTGGAGGGGCTGGTCGCGAGGAAGAGGGTCGCGCGACTCTCCGCTGGTAATTATCGCGAGGGATTTCCCATCTCTTCCTCCTCCGCTTTGCCTCCCCGTACCCTCCCCGGCCACCCTCCCGTCGTCGTCGTTTTTTTTTTTCTCGCCTCGAGCTCGATCGCCCGCCCCTCCCAAGATTTCATCGATAAAGCTCCTCGAGGAATAATTTTCTTCTTTTTTTTTTTTTTTTACGAGCTTATTTCTTTTTCGAGGTGAATTTATACCACCGGAGCAGCGGCTTTCACTTTCGCGGCGGCTTCCTAGCTCGCTCGCTCCGCGCTCTTAAGTAATAATAACGTAGTCAAATGCTTCTGCATATAAAACCACTCTCTCTCTCTCTCTCTCTCTCACTCGGTGCATTTCGATAAAAAAAAATCCTAACCCCTTCGTCCGTACAGTGTTTTACAGCATTTTCAATCGGCCCACTGACAATTAGCCGTAATTCTTAATAATAGCCCTCTGTAGGCTTTTAATGATCTTAGCCTCGAGTTCATCGAGTTTACCTAAGACGGCTTTTCTTATTCGTCCGCCCCCACCCTCCCACACCCCTGCCGGTGCTTCCAGCGAAAGCGACCGCACGCGTTCCTTTCTTGTTTTCTGTTTTTCTTCTCTCCCTCCCCCACTCTTCTATAATATTCTTTGGTTTTCGTAACATTCTCCCTCCTCGGGGACGTTTTCTCTCGCTCCCCCCGCACCCCCCCCCGCACCACCAGCGCCCCGTTGTTTCGGTTCATCGGTTCATCGGTTCATCGGTTTCCATTATGATTTCTGGTGGTTTCGATAAAGTCTAGAGCTTTGCGCTCAGTGCAATATGGCTCGCGGCCCAGCTCACGGGGCCAAATCTAAGAGGACAATTACGGTTATTGGGTGAATAAGAAATTAGGAACGAAGCTCTGAATTGATGTGGTTGCACGTGAAACTAGTAGAAGCGGCGAATGATAAGGGCCAAGAGGTCGCTAAGTATCGCGCGTAGTCTTGCAGGCAGGAGCGATCGGGCGGACGGAGTCGTCCCGGTAAGTGATCTGGCTCTCGAAGCACCGAGCTCGCGTAGGGAGCCGAGGGGGAGGGGGCGTAGCGGCGATACTGAAGGAAGGAAGGAAAGAAAGAAGAGAGTGAGAACGGCGGTCGTTGCCGCAAGAGCTAGAGGATAATATTTGCATAAGAGTCAGGAGGCCGTAAATCGCGCGGGACTCGCGTCTTCGCCTCTACGTTGGCCTCGGCTGGCCGACTGCCGGGAGTACGTTGACGGTGACGGGTACGTTGACGGTGACGGGGACGGGGACGGGGACGGGGACGAGGGCCGCGACTTACACTTTCAGCTATTTTCACCTAGTTGGCGTTGCGCCAAAACACGCACCTCTGCGCCTCTGACCTCCGATCACAACGATACACACAATAACGCTCATAACTATTGTTATCAATGTTATTATATTGATACGAGGATTATAAATAACGGGTGAAAGGGGTTGGGACGGGGCGAGCCTGGACGCGCTCAGGGTTAGGCGACAAGGTTATTGGGGCTGCGGCTCAGATCAAGAAACAAAGCAATAATAACAACAATAGTAATAATAACAACAACAATAACAACAACAACAATAACAACAATAACAACAATAACAATAATAATAATAATAATAACGAGGAGGAGGATAACGATGATGAAGAAAAGAGGAGGGCGAGGTCGAAAGTTCCGTAGTTGCGGGAGTCTCGGGTCGCAAAACTTCCCGTTAAAAGCTTAAGGGCGCGGGGTCGCGGGGTCGAGGGAGGGTTGTACGGAAGCCAAGAGTTTGCCTCGGTGTCGTTTTCCTCGCCCAAGCTCCCGAGTCTTGGAACTCGTACCTTGCCTCGGAGCTCCCGGCTACGTTCTCGCGGCGTGCCGGGCTCGTGCCGTCCCTGAAAAATGAACTCCGAGTCACCGCCGCCGGTTCTTGCGCCACTTTCACCCGCGAAACTTATAATGAAGCGCCGACTTTACCCCCTCCCCCACCCAATAACCCCTCCTTTTCTTTATGTTTCTTTCTTCTCCTTCTTCTTCTGCTTCTTTTGCTTCTTCTGCTTCTTTTGCTTCTCGTCCCGCTTCTGCTTCTCCGGGTACCGAAGCTACAGGTTTCTCTGGACCAGGGCTTCCCCACGTAACGTAACGGCGTTTCATCCGGCTATCGAATCCGTAACGTCTCTCTCTCTCTCTCTCTCAGCTCTCGGTAAAACAGGGCTTCGCGGTGCAGATTTATTCAATTATATTTTTTGAAGGAATTTCCCAACCACTTTCATTCGTTCGTTCATTAATTAGTCCAGGAGGTAAAGACTCGAGAGCCCCGAGCAAAAGCTATCTCACCTAGCTAGGCGCTTGAAAAATCACCAGAGAAGTACACAAGTAGAAAAATAAATGTCGTTGTTGCCACCACCCCTCCCCCCAATAACTTCATCCAAGCCTTACAATTAATTCTTATGGCCGTATTAATACAAAGGAAATAAATCCACGACTACGGATATACTACGCTCGCTCCTCCGTGTTTTTCTTTTCTTTTCCTTTTCTTTTTCTTTTTCTTTATTATTATTATTATTAACCTCGATCGACTATACGATGGCTTAAGCTCTCTCTCTCGCTCACTCTCAAGCGATTCGATCGTTGGGCGTATTTTTAACGAAGGCGATAATATCGATTCCTCAGCGGATAGCGTATAATATTTCCGCGATTCCTCTCGAGTACCGACAAAGTGCGCGTTTAAGGTTGAAAAACGTCCGCCTAGTTGGAGTGTTGTTTTCAACTGCACTTGACATTTAGCGCATTCGCGTTCCCATCAAATTCCTTATTCCCTCCATCCCCCCGCCCCTGCCCCGCCCCGCCTAAAGTACTTTCTATTAAAAATAACGTTAGCCGTATTGCCGGATTACTATTTCGGCCTCATCCTCGAGCTCCTCAAGCTCCTCAAGCTCCTCAAGCTCCTCAAGCTCCGTCGTCGGCTCTCTTCTTCCTTTTATTTATTATTTTCTTTATTTCTTTTTGATTTTTGTTTTTGTTTTCCTACAACGACTAGACTCCTGCGCCCTCTAGAAATTACGGGTTCATTAGTCAGGACAAGGGGAAAAGGGAACGTCGTTCCGCTCCTATTCACTCGTTAATAAGAATCGATAGAGAACATATTGGCTTTTCCCAGCCTGCGCTTATACATCGACCCGTCGATTATTTCTCTACGATTATTCTTAAATGCTCGCGGGACGGGGCTCGACAGCAGCAATATTAATAATAACTCCTACGCGCAATCTTGGCTTTCTTTGCAAATCATTTGCCTCTGGTACTTTCGCGAGAAGGAAAACTTTTGAAGGGAGGGGGAGTGCGCTCGGCACTTTTCCCCCAAAACTACGATTAAAATTTCGAGAAATGCGGAATCGCAAAGAAAAGATACATGTACACATATATATATATATATATGTATATATATATGTAGAGAGAGAGAGAGAGAGAGAGAGAGAGAGAGAGATCATTACAAAGGCATTTCTCAGCTCTTGGGATTCCCGTTTGAAATTCATGACGCGTGATGAGCCGCAAAATTATATCGAGCTCGTTGTTATTATTATTGGCATTGTAGGTCGAGGGCCCGTCGCTCCCATCGAAAGTACTGTAATATTAAAGGAAGAAGGAGGGGGAAGGAGAGGCTCGCGGAGACGGTAAAATATTGTCGGCATCGTAATCGCTGATAAATGTGATACGAAAATGTCGAGATGTCTCTCTCTCTCTCTCTCTAAGAAGCCCTCGCTTAGTTCTCGAGCAGGAGAAGTGGGAGTAGTAGTGGTAGGCGAAGGAGGTGCGGGAGGAGCATCTTAATGTTAATGCGGGGCCCTTAATAAGTAGCTCGTTCGTTAAAATGGTCGCAGCGATGCGAAAGAGGCTTGGGAGCGCTGGGCTCATGACTGGGGAAGAGCGTCCTTGACCTTAATGTGGAAAAATGAAATGGAAAAGAGGAGTTTGTCTATCGGATAGTTCTTTAAGAAAGCGGGGACAAATTAGCTTAATGAAGCTCCGCGGCGTTAGTCGGCACGGCTATGGTTTGTAGGGGTTGGGTGGGGGTTATTCGTGTTCGGAGTCGGAGTCGGAGTCGGAGTCGGAGTTGGGGATAGGGAATGGGGATGGGGATGGGTAGACTCGAGAGAGGGGGTGAGAGAATGAGCCCGGAGAGGGGGATGGCGATGGAGGGGCGGCAAAGGAGAGCAGAGGGGTAAGGGTGGAAGCCAGTTACGGTGCCTGATCGACGACGAGGCGGAAGCAGGTCAGTTCGGATGGGATAATCGTGTCCGGTCGGCGTCGAGCGCCCCCCATCGGCCTGGCGGCGTCGTCACGTAAGCTTCCGGCGATGGTCATGCGCAGTGGTGAGGGTCAGCCGCGGACGGTGATTGGCCCCGGATGGAGCCGCGGGGCGGTTCTAAGCCGATTTCAGGGGTAGCCGCGGTGGTCCGCTGTCCTCCCCGCCTCTGACCCGGGGTCAGGTGTCCACGACATTTTCGTCGCACGACGGACACGCGTCGGACCCCAGGAATTATTAATATTATTATTATTATTATTTGTTGTGTTGTTGTTCTTGTTGTTAATGTTGTTGTTATTATTATAATAATTATTATAATTACTTATTTATTATTATTATTATTATTATTATTATTATATCGGTCAGACTTTCGACCTACGCCTCCTCCTCCTCCTCCTCCTCCTCCTCCGCCTCGTCCACCTCCAGCTTCAAGGGAGGGACTTGCTAAGACTCGATTCTTATGCTCCCTCCTTCTTTGTCCCAGCCCTCCTCCTGCGCCTCGCACGCACTCTCTCTCACTCTCTCTCTCTCTCTCTGTCTCTCTTACGTTCGTTCTTCACTTCCGTCTTTCTTTTCAGGACGGCGTCTCGCTTACTTTATCCGAGCGAGCGACAGGGAGAGGAAATAATTGAAGCCCAATCCTATTAGGCTCTATTCGCAAAGTAAACCTTAAGTGACATTTGATATTCTTCGCCAGCGTAAACTCGTAACAATAATAATAATAATATGCATTGGAGGGTGCATTGGACGACAACGTAGTCCGATACAATTAGTTTTCGCCATTGTTAACTTGTTAACTAGACAAATGCCTTCGGAGCCAGTATTTTTTTTTTTTTTTTTTTTTAAACCTCCATACGGACTCTCGGCTATTATTATCACGGGCTCATTGAATAAGTTCGGTAATTCGCGAAGAATGTTTTAAAAGTGCCCATTACGGAAGCCAATCGTGACTCGGCTCTATTTCAAAATCGTGGTCATACGTCGTCGTAGTAGTCGTCGTCGTCGTCGTCGTCGTTGGGGTTAACCAGCTAATATTTATTTATTTATTTATTTATATCGTATATCTTGCACTTAATGATTATACGGCTTGTATATCATTCTAATGGGGGAAACGCGTCGTTTACAGATTATTCCTCCGTCCCAATAGACTGCGATGTATATATATATACATATACGTATATACGTACGTTAGGCGTGTTTTAAGCGCGCGGGGGTGGAAAAATGTGTTGTACGTAAAAGACATTGAGGAGTGGCGGGTAATAAATGTCAGACTACGGCCGAATTTCGAGTAGTTTTGTAAGCCGTAGCTAAGGAACTGTACGTCGACGTTGGAACGACAGGAGTTTCGGGGGCGTTCGCACACGGCCACGCGCACCCACACGGCCACACACACGACAAAAACAAATGAACAACGCCAGCATAGATAGACAGACATACAGACAGCCAGACAGACAGACGGACAGACGGACGGACGGACGGACGGACGGACGGACGGACGGACGGATAGACAGATAGATAGATAAATGGTTACAGAGGGGGTGGGAGGAGAGCGAGGTAGGAGTAGTTGAGTGTAAGAAAGAGCGAGCGCGCGCGCGAGAGAGATAGAGGGAGACATTAGGATCGCGGGGTCGAGGGGTCGAGGGGCCGAGGGGCGGAGGAGGATAAAGCCTGCGAATGGCCGAGAGAGGAGAGAGCCCAGCCACCAAACAATCGATATATGCGTTCAAAATGGCCGCCGCCGGGACACCACCCACCCCATATCCTACCGCCCCCCCCGGACACACACAGCCGCTGGTTCTTTACCCTCTCTCACGTATGCCCCCCCAAAGCTCTTTAACTTCGGGAAAGCCAGGAAAGTGTAGGGGCGGGCGGAGAGAAGAGGAGCACGATGAAGATAGACGGAAAGAGAGAGAGAGAGAGAGAGCGGAGAGAGAGAGAGAGAGAGAGAGAGCGTGGGAGGGTGGGAGCGGGCAAAGCCCAGAACGCCAACCGGCGCTATATGTGTTCCGAGCTTCTTGCTCTAGATGCTTTTGAGGGAGGGCGCGGAGGTTTGGGCGGGAAGAGGTGGATTCCTTTCTAATTTGCCCTGGTGCGCTGCTCGCCGTCGACGACGACGACGTCCTACGCGGTAATCGGGAAACGGAGATATAATAGACGAGAGAGAGAGAGAGAGAGAGAGTGAGAGCGAGCGAATGGGAGAAGGATATCGCGTCGCCACTATTTTGCCAAATATTATAAATTATTTCTCCGTATGCGAAAGCTTTGAGCTTTCCCACTGTCTGTCTTCATTCCCCAAGCTCTCATGAAAATCTCCATGTATATGTGCTACGAGAAACAATTATTGTAATAGACGGAGATAGAGACAGAGAGAGAGAGAGAGAGAGAGAGAGAGACAGGGGGGGTGGTGGGGGAAACTCTAGAGATTTATTACACAGCTCGACCTGGGAGCGTCTTAAATCTCCCGAATATAAAAAATGATCTCTGACGATGTAAGTGATTTATCATGTAAAACACGAGATAAGAAGAAATACGAGAATACGTAATATCCTTAATTTTTCCTTAAATCCCAACTCCCACTTATCACGGAATTCGTTAATAAATTAATAAAAGTAACGAGCATTAAGAGTACGCGAATTGTCTAAGCTTTCGTAATACGTGCCGAGGTCGATACATATTCCCAATACGTATCGGCTAGCAATTACGGAGATGATGTTGCACAAGTAATGGAAAATTCATGGTAAACATTGATTTTCTATGGTCGGGATAAGAACAAGAAAACGTTAAACGCTCCTCATAGAGTTAAAGCTAATAGCTGAAGCTTCGCGAGCGAACGAGTTGTTCCGAGCGTAGATAATTTGCCGGAAAGTATGAAGAAAGTATCACCGTCGGAGGCATTTACTACCAGGTAAATAAGCATCCAGCTTCCGATGAGGCGCTTATTTGCGAGGAGCGGAATTCGATTCTCTTAACGAAGTCGATTCTGAGGAATTCTGAGAAAGAGTGTTGATAAAATGCCGTATCTTAAGAAGCTCTGAGCGGCTAATGCGATAGATAGGAGCGGGGACGGGGGATATAGTCATACGGAGTCCCTCGCCCCGTCCAATGTAATGGGCGCTCTCTCTCTCTCTCTCTCTCTCTCTCTCTCTCTCTCTACGCGTCTGCCTGTGTGCGGGTGTGTGTGCGCGGGTGGGTTCGTAAGCTAGCGCGCCCGCGAAAAGAAAATGAAAGAGTAATAGGAGGAAAAGCGAAGAAAAAAGCTTTTACATCCCATAATGTACCCTCTCGTTTACTCGTCGCGAGAGCTCCCCCCCCCTCTCTCTCACCGGTCGTATGCATGTACGCGAGCGCGCGCGCGCGCGTAGAAGCTTTATTAAAATATAATGGCATTATCAGTGAGGCAAACGAGGGAGAGGCGTCAGCTTTAAGAGGGAAGTTTTCTTAAGTGTTCTTAATTAGAAGGTACCTGTTGCTTCGGAAAAAACCGGGTCACGGTCGTAGACGTCCTCCTCCACCTCCTCTTTCTCCTTTTCTCTTTTTCTATCTGCTCTCTCTCTCTCCCACTCCCCCACTCCCCCGCCTCTCTCTCTCGCTCTCCCGTCCCCTTTCCCCTCGCAGATCTCGGGGCTGCGACATCGCGCCTCGACGACGTCGGCTGACTACCTTATACTTCCCCTCGAGCCCCTCTCGATCCCAATAACCCCACCCCGGCAAACTCCTAAGAGTCATTATTTTCTTCCGCTTCTTCTTCCGCTTCTTCTTCCTTTTTCTTTCTTCCGCGTCTTCTCTTTGCTTCCCTCCCCCCCTTCCGAGCGAGATTCTTCCTGTCGCCGACGGGCGTGCCACTTGGGCCACCCAAGTACGACTTGAGCGTCAGGGCGCAATGCCGAAAATGTCCCCCGTAACAATGCCAAGCTATCATTTAAATAAATCAGCAGAAGCTCAAGGGAAAAGACCGTTGGGCGATCAATGGGCGATCGGACCGATTCGATTCGATCGTCGCAGACCGTTCGTGACTTACTTCGTATCGCGTTCTTGGCAAACGTGGGTGGGGAGGGGGGGCAGATGGGGGTCATATGGAGGTAGATGGGGGTAGGGGGTGTAGCGGGGGCAGAGGGGGTGGTGGTGGTGGTTACGGAGGTACGATAATGGAGAAGGAGTAATCGTTATGGTTGATTTGAGCCTGACAATGTGAACGACGTGCCATAAGAATTGGATTACGATTGATTTTTCAAGAGGCGAGTGCTTGCTCGAGGAGAGGCTCGCCGAGCCCGTACGGAGCTAATGAGCTACCGAGTCAGTAGAGCCCTTATATTAATAATAAGCAGTGGGCCTCGGTTCCCATCGATTCTCCAGCAGCGAATTCTATGCAGCTGAGGCCGGCGCCCAACCATTACGATAATGTTTCTACTTCTACTTTAGAACTCGGCCTTAACGTTACCCGTCTTCGCCTCGCCTTCTTAATAAGAATACGACGCGGAATATTATCCTCCCCGAGAGAACTTTGCACCTGAGAGAGAGAGAGAGAGAGAGAGACTTTATTGGAAATTGAAAGAGTGGATACGCGAAATTGACGTTTTAAATTGCCGTTTAAGCCCTTATGCTCGGCCCTTATACGTTGTTGGGCCCCGTCGGGTACTCCGTAATAATCGAATTAGCCATTCCAAAGCCCCCCCCCACCTTTTTTTTTACCCCCTCCCCCCCGTTTTATGTAGACGAGGCTCGCAGCCGAGATACGCTGATAACGTAGGGGGTGGGGGCGGGTCGGAGGGTAGGATGTAGAAGAAGGCTGGCCCCGGTCGGAGTCTCGAAAGCATCGGTGCTCTCTCGTCGTTGCGAGCGCCGGCGAACGGCAGCTGCATCGGGGCTACGTACTTCCGTTTCGCAGTGACGAAAGAGCGGGGCCCTGAGTCGCCGCGAGCTCAAGGGGGAGGAGAAAGGGAGATGCAAATTTCTTCCCGCGCCGATGATGCACGAGCAGAGTCGCAGCCGCTGCAACGGTTTTCTCGTCATTTCCCTATCGGGTTATTTCGGTTGGGTTGGGTTGGGTTGGATTGGGTTCGGTTCGGTTGGGTGGGGTTGGGTGGGGGGGCAGCGGCAGGCGGCGGCGGCGGCGGCCGGGGGGTCGAAGTATCGAGTCGACTCGAGAGCGAGAGAGAGAGAGAGCGAGCGAACGAGAGCGGAATAGAGCCGGGGCGGGGAAGGGTAACGGCACCTTCGTCAAATAAATTTGAATATCGATGCCCATTGAATCCGATCGAAGGGTCGGGGCGGCACGTTTACTCCTTTCACCGGGGCACAAGGGCGAAAAGGGTTGCGATTTGAATATTCTCTCACACCAGGGTAACTAGGTATCTCGGGGTCCCCGCGTTCTCGATACACACGTTTTCCCTCTCTTTTTTTTCTTTTTCTTTATTTTTTTTTTTTTTTTTTTTTTTTTTTTATTTGTATACGCGGCGCTCGTCGGCATTGTGATCGAGAAAAACCTAACACCCAACCCACCAGCCCCGAGGCCATTCTGCCCATTATTAAAATAATCAGTGTTATTGAAAAGGTGTTCGGTTTTGACTAATAGAGGGTAGCCCGTCGTACCACCCTTTCGCCCCTCTGCCTCGCCTCACGCTCTTACCCCTACCCTCTCCCCTCCGCAGGACCGTCGTATCTCGTTCCCTCCCTCCCTCCACCCCTCTCTCTCTCTGTCTCACTCTGTCTCGGGGTCGGGGCCGCGGTCGTCAGACGGCATCTTCATGAGACATCGTGCGTCGAATGTCAGTGAGAGAGAGAGCGAGAGAGAGAGAGAGAGAGAGGGAGGGAGAAAATGATGTCCCACTCTGGCACACCGCGACTCCACTTTTATATTCGACGTGTATACGACGCTGCCGGTGATCGTTCACTTTTGAAACTCAGCCATTTCGCATCGATAGAATATATATTTATCATCTATGGTTGCCCCCGTCCCGTCCCGTCCCCCCCCCAGTCGGCGTATTCGACTTCATCGTTTCCTTATAACCTTTGGCTTCGTCAACACCGCTCTCTGCCAGGCTCTACGGCCGCCGCACACATGCTCACCGCTACACGACGAGGGCGCTACATTATTATAAATCCGTTATGCTCGGCCGTAAGTGGTGAAAGAGAAGGACGACGGCTACGGCAATTAAAGCCACGATGGATCCCGGATCCATTTATTTAGCCGGATTGTTATTGGATTGGCGTGGCGGCGGCAGCAGCAGCAGCAGCAGCAGCTCGTATGCTAAACTAGGAAGTATTAACGACGAGACTCGCGTCATTGGCCTGCCTAGAATCTCAGCCTATCTAGCGGTCATGGTGGCGGTAATGGTGGCGGTGATGGTGGCGGTAATGGTGGCGGTGGTCGGGTACGGGAGGACTCTGGACTCGGCGACTCGGTCCCGTCGCCTTCCTGGATTAGCGACGGATTAATAGTTGGCGAGGGGCCGGGGCCGGGGCCGGGACCGTGAGCGGGACCGGGACCTATCCTGTCGAGGGTGTCAAAGGGTCCTCGAGCGGTATCTCCGCGGGATCGCGCGGCCCCCGTTCTCGAGTGCCCTCCAAGATAACGATCGGGATATTCCCGCATAATGGGAGGTGCGAAGCCCGGCGGCATGCATGGCTGACCGCATTGTCGGCTCGATGAGTACTGACGTCTTAACTAAGAGGAACGAGTCTGCCCGCATCTGCCCCGTCGGCTTATCTTGGACGCGAGCTCGCACCAGCCCGAACCCGCCAAAGCCCACTCGACCTTTGCCCTCGCCGATCCACTTTAGCGTTACGGCTCGAGCGTAATCGTAACATCTTAACCCCAATAACCCCCAAGACAGCTGGCACGACAGCGACTCCTCTTGCTCTCCTCTTCCTCGACGACGACTTGTCGCACGGCCGACCGACTCCCGACTCCTCTGCGCCTCGAATAAATTACGAGCGCGGCTCCCTCCTCCCGGCCGGGCTACCCCTCGACGTCCCTATCTCTCCCCCACACCCCCTCCGACCAAATAAGCCGTTTAAAGCCCTCGGCTCCAGCGAGGACGTGGGAGAGTACGCTAGTCGATAGTAGCGGCTCCAGGACGAGAAGACGCGTCGTCTCTTTGGGAGCGACGATTGACAGGAGATCTCGTCCTCGTCGTCGTCGTCGTCGTCGTCGTCGTCGTTTCTTGTTATTGCGTGAAACAGCGGAGGCGTCGACTCCTGAATTAAGCGTGTCATTGGGACGAGATTGGAGCTCGTTGTCGGGGACGTTTCGTCCGGCCAATCATTAATTATCCTCGGGTATAAAAGTCAGATGGGGAAAGGTGCGTCGGCTCGCGGATAAACTCCGTGGAGTCATAAAAGCCGATTGGGCCCGATCGGGATCCGCAGGTTATTGGGGTCTGAGGGCAAACCGAGTCCCCTCGTACTCCATTGTCGGCTCGACGATGATCCTGACAATCATGACAAACGCGGATAAGCAATATCTCGTGGCAGAGGGACGGAAGAGCCGTACATTGTGAAATGATCGAGTTTCCCCAGGTCGACTGGGAACGAGTGGGAGCGAGTGGGAGCGAGTGGGAGCGAGCGGGAGCGAGTGGGACCGATCCTAACAAAGGATCAGGGCTCGACACTCGAGCCGTGAGACGGGCCGGGCACTTGACGCCGAGGCAGAAGCAAGGCAAGCCGATAACAGAGGGCGAGGACGGCGCGATTATGTGGGGGCGAGCGAGGCCCCGGGACGTAGAGAGCGGCCCTCGACGTCCCCGACGGGAGCAAAGCAAAACGGAATGGCTAATGAGGTCCGGGCGGCCGGGAGGAAGGAGGGCCGCGCGCGCGCGCGCGGGTATACGTGTCGCGCAGCCGGGTTCGCGCAGAGGGACTGGAGTCGTGGGGTCCTGGTGGGGACCCCAGCTGGGTCCTTGGGCAGGGAGCTGCGGCGCGTATCCGCGACGTTCGAGCGAGCGCGTGCGCTACCTACACGCCTTACCATTATCCCGGCGGTCTTTGTGACGCGTAGCTCCCGGCCCCGGGACCCCATTTTCCCATTTGTGTACACGTATACTGAGCGGCCCTTGGCTTATCCACGAGCCGAGCCTCTCCTCCTTCCCTTCCATCCCTATCATCTAACCCTTTGGGTTTCCTTCGCTTAGTCCATCGATCGACGCCGCCTTGGCAACATCTCGCTCATGATGGGACGAGTCTGTCCACAGTGGCCTGTCTCGCGCGCACGGGCCTCCGCAGCCGGCCCAGCTGGTCAACGGGCACGGCCCACTACCCACCCTCGCCTCCGCCTCCGCCTCCGTCTCCGCCAACACCTCCGCCGACGCCTCCGCCTCCGCCGACGCCTCCGACGACGACGTCCCGAATCAACGGAGGTGAGTTACGATCGTAACCTCGTGTTAGCCACGACGGGTTACGGACGGTGATTACGATTAGCCATAGCGCGAGGGAACGAGGTTGAACCCGAGCCACGTTTTTCCACTCGGTCCTCCTCTTTTTATCCGGAGCAACAGGTTCCCGACCACGCGACGACGCGGCGAGACGGCTTCACCGCGTTCGGGCCGTGCAGCCGCAAACAATATTTCTTCGAGGCCGACGTAAACTACATTGCTAGACTCCCGGCAAAGTTCATAACTACCTTAAGAGCACGAGCCTCTGCCTTCCCCCCTCCCCCCTCTAGCCCTCCCTCTCTATCCATCCACGTTTCCCAATAGCCGCGGCGTATCTTTTCCAATTGGGAGGATTCGTCATTGACGGTCGTCTTGCCCCGAATTTTCTACTTCTTCCCTACCCCGGCTCCTACGATTCCCTATACATTGTTATTATTCTTCTTCTGATTATTATTATAATAATAATTTTACCTTGGCCTCCCGTCAACGAGTTCTATAACGACTTTAACTATTTCGTGCGATCGCTCGACTACCTTTTGCCTCGTTAATTGTAAAATAAAAGGGAATCGAGGCGTTGGAAAGCTTTTTTTGGAAAGGCCTCTCGGCCGACATTGAGAATATCGTTCAGAAACCCCCCACCCCCCACCCCGGCATTTATAAATAAGTAAAGAGTGCGAAGCGCCGTATAATTTGCCTCCCACGCATCCGACTCTAAATTTGTCCCTGCGTCGTCAAGTGAGCGCGAGACGTCTGGGCGCTGTTCCAGGCGACGATCACGCCTGATAATCGCGACGGCCCCGAGCTTCCTGGGGGCGTCGCGCACAAGGAACGAAGGGAGGAAAAAGAACGCGCGAGCTCGCGACCTTGCGATAAGGAAAAGCCGGGACCCCCCTTGAGAGGAACCCTTGGGGTGAGATGCGTGCCGGTGCGAGCCGGTCCTCGGTGTAGCTGCCGGGACCGGCTGCTGGCCCGGTCGTTAAAGTCACCAGGTAACGCCGCGCCCTGGCGACGCCTCGTCTCCGTCACGTTATTACTACTGCCGGCGATAAAGTTGGCTTTATATTTCGCGGGTGCGTTCCTGCGCCGTCGGGGCTTCTGAACCCCTCCCCCTACCCCTTCCCCCAACGCCCCGGCCAACCCCCCCTACCGCCACCCAATCCGCCCCGCCGCGCCGAGCGTTTAATATCCGGAGACGCGGTCGAGCGGATTAAAGAGTTCGCCGCGGCTGATGCTTTATTGCGACGGGTACCGACGGACGGCCCGTAAGTGAGACTCTCACCTCCTCGCCCCCGCCCCGCGACATATCCGCGCGCTCTTAATTGCCCGAGTAATTTTCCATTTCCCGATTATCTTGCAAAATTTACTCCATCAAAATTTTAATTAACCTCCCTCCTTTCTCCTCCTCCTCCTCCTCCTCCCCCCCGTTCTCCTCCTCGCTGTTATTATCATTGTTATTATTGTTGTTGATGTTGTCCGGCCGTTTTTAATAATCCTCGTGGATCGATAGGAAATCCATTGAAATTATTTAGGATTTACTTAAGGCAACGGCCTCCGTTTAACACGCGACGGAAGATATTTGCTCCTCGCCCGAACAAACTTAAACGAATGAAGTTAAATGTCAGAGTAAAATAGTCGTGGGGGGGGGGTGATCCCGGGAAAATGGTGCGAGGCCATTTTGGAGGAGGTCAGTCGGTCGCCATCCCCGATGCGTCCAGCCGCACCGTCGGCTCCATCAGATAGAAGGGGCACGGCGTATTAGTGGGGCGGGGGTCGGCAGGGAAGGGGGTGGGGGATAGAGAGAGAGAGAGAGACAGAGAGTGCGAAACGAGTGGAAGACGAGGGTTGGTTGGCCGTGCACGAGACAAGTCGTTTTTTCGTACCTCCTACTGAGAAGCAGTTGACCGCTGGTCATCTTTCTCACTTGACCGTGAATAACGTGATTTGCGTCAGAGGTGCGGAGGACAAGACAATGGGCCCACTCGACTAGATAATACGCGACCACGTCAAACTCGTTATTTCGAATTGACTAAATTTATGAATAATTAGATACCGCACGAACAATTGCCTCCGAGGCATTAATAATGAATAAAGTCATCGATCAAACTACGGAGATCATTAAAGTGTTAATAAATCATCGTTTATCATCCGGACGTGCATAAATTGTCCGCGACGACTGCTCTTGCCTCATTTCTGGCTTCCTATCATTTTTAATTCTCTCTCTCTCTCTCTCTCTCACTCCCTCCCTCCCTCTCTGACCCCGTCTCCGTTCCTCTCCCACAACCTTGTTGTACCTTTACGCAGGCGGTGGTAATCGTTGTCGATTCGAGGAGCGGATAGAGAACGGAACTGATAACCACGATCTCGTCAATGGAATCCCGGAAAGATGACGTGGTGCTTGGTGCGTGGTGCGTGGCGCGTGGTACGAGGTGCGCCTCGCCAAGCGGATGGTTAGGATTACCGAGGCTGGAGCGGATGTGTGAAAAACGGGACGAGTCGAGTCGGGAACGAGTTCGCGAGGGCGGAAGCTTGAGTCTCGGAACAGGTTAAGACCCCTACGGGAGTTTGAGAAATTGGCGCGAGTTATCCGGGGACGTGCACCTACCGGAGGCGATAAATCATCGTCGAGGCCGGTCAGCGCCGGCGCCGTCGCGTGTCACCAAGTAGGAGTGACCGTATTATCGGCCGCACGGCTCGGGGGCCCGGTCACCGGGGCAAAATCCGGTTATATCGGGCGGAGGCCCGACCGGTTTCCACGCGGGGCACGCGCTCCCGCCGGAAGGCCCTTGCGGCCCAAACAAACGGCCCCTGGTGCTCGAGCGAGCGGCCCCGCTCCTGATTTATGGCCGGCGACGGGCCCCGGACGAGGCCCGAGACGCGTGACGGCTCCGGAAACACCGGGCGCGGCGAGCCTCGGCCCAGCTCGCCGTCGGTCCGCCCAAGGAACGAGCCCACCAACCATCCCAAGACGCGCTTCTCTCATTTTTCATCGAGTCACTCGCCTCTAATAATTATAATAATAATGACAATGACAATGGCAATGATAATGATAATGATAATGATGGCAATAGAAATGGATCACTTTAATCGGACGCATTGAGCGACAGTCGGAGAGAAATTATTTACAGGGGGAGCTGGTGGAAGGCCAAAGTATTGGCAATCCCAATAACCGCAATAACCCCAATAACCCCAATAAGCACAATAGCCGCTCAACACCACTCGACTCCACTCAACTCCCTCATCCACATGAAAACTTTGATTTTTCATAGTAGGATCTCACCCGATCCTACTTACATTGAAAAATATTATTTTTTGATCGAATTACACCTTCCGCTGCGACGATTATTATCTGTCGATTATTCCTCTAGACTCGAAGACTTACTTTTTAACTAATAGTAATAAGTCTTCTCGGGTAGCGGGATTTTCCTCGGCTGAACATTATCCCCTTACCACCCTTACCCCCGCTTACCCCCGCTTACGCCATCCCTCCCTCCCTTCCCATAACACGGACGCCTAACGTATTCCAAGGTAAAGTGAGCTTTCATTATCCTTATATCAATTTACCCTCTCTCACTTTATAGTCATTAAAGTTTCGCTCCTTTAATAATCCACTCGAAAGTATCTTCATTATCCGTAATTTATTAATTTCAAATAACATCTAACATCTCCGTAGCCTTTAATATTGATATTATTAAGTTTACATTATCAGCTACGCACATTAGACATTAAAACTAAAGCAAGCTGGTAATTATTATTATCATTACCGTTATCGTTATCGTTATCGTTATCGTTATAATTATTATTATTAATATCAGAATAGAAAATTCTGTAAAGCCCTGTTTGTAAAGCCCAATAGCCCCCAATAGCCCCCAATAGCCCCAATAACCCCCGATAACCCCCAATAACCGACGTTACCGTCGCTCGAGGTCGGGCAGCTTAAGCCTACGCGACGATTAAGTATGTATGTACACGGCACGAATGAGCGTGCGAACGACACGTGGAAATATTCAGCGAGCCGGGCTCTCCTGACGGTTTCTTACTTCGGGATTCGCCATTGAAACGAATCCGGCGGCGTACCTTGCCCGGGCGTATTGTGTTTCGCGGAATAAGTAGGCCCAAGACGCCGGGCAACAATAATTCCCGAGGAAATAAAGAACGAGAGCGTCCGGAGCCTCGTTCCGGTCCATTTTGCACGCGCCCGGGTTCTCTCTCCATCTCTCTCTCCCTCTCTCCCCCCTCTCTCCCTCCGTCTCTCTCTCACTATGTATTACTCTGTCAAGCCAGTCGGCGTACCTACGTAAATTCGCGGAAATTCTTGCTGGCTTAGTTCGCCCGGGTGCGGCCACCTCATACCCATCATCGACGTCTTTCGGGGCTACGGAGATGCAGATACCCGAGGAGGTACGTGTAAGTCTGGAGCGCTTGGCGCGAGTCTTCCGTCCCACTGGTGGCAGAGCTCGAGCTCCCTAGCCCTGTGCCTCGGATGGGGCCGGTGGCGGCGGTGGTTGGGGGGTGGCGGCGGCAATGGTGGCGTCGGTGGCGGGGGAGTGAGAGGAGGAGCTCCCGCTCGTCGGAGTCTGGAAAAGACGTTGCTAAGCCAGTGGGGAGGCAATTCAAAGTCTTGCCTCCTGCGATTGTCGTCGAGCCAGAACAGAAGCGGCGGCGGCAGCAGCAGCACCGGCCGCGGGAGGAAGAAGGACGGACGGATGGACGGACGGATAGATCGAGCGAGCGAGCGAGGCGTGCACGCCGCTTGCCCGAGGTAGCGCACTGCAGAGTCCGACAGGGGCTGGCGTAAGGGGCTGAGGAGAAACCCTTTGGGGGTCTTACGAACGTCTCGAGTCTTGCATCTTCGAGAGAAGATGAAGGAACAGCCAACGAGTTCCTACGTGCTCATCCACCTCGAGGAATAGAATCAGCGATGAGGAGAGACCGGAGACGCTACTCCGGGTGCTCACTGATAGACAGAGACAGAGATAGAGATAGAGATAGAGATAGAGATATATATATATACAGACCGAGAGATAGATAGATAGATAGAGAGAGAGAGAGAGAGAGAGAGAGAGAGAGAGAGAGAGAGAGAGTGAGACTGAAACCAGCAGTAGCCGAGGAAGCGAGGGCTCCTCTCGAGAAACTCGAGCTCTCACGTACGCGCTGCTTCTCTGCTGGGCCTGGAACTAGCTTATACACGATGGGATGGGAGAAGCCGAACTTTCGACCCGATGGAAATTTCATTCGACAACGACCTCGAGAAGTTGCGCCCGAGGCATCGAACGCCAAGCTGTTGCGGCATTTTCCACCGGCTAATTGCCCGTGTTCAATGAATCTCTCTCCCTCTCTGTCTTTATTATCTCTATCTCTCCCTCCCCTCTCTCTCTTTGTCTCTGTCTCTATTATATCGCTCTCTGTCTCTTGCTTTACCTTCGTTTTCATTACCCTCGGGCTGCTCTCGCGCTCTGCCCCCTTTGAGGAGGCAATGAGTTTGACCGTTGTCGCGGTAGGTAAGGCCCGGTCACGTTGTGCTCTTCGGGGACGAGTAGCTGGGGCTGGCGTAGGCCGGCTAGGGCGTAGCGCGGGGCTCGCGTAGTCGTAAATTAATATCCCGGTAATTCGTCAGCTCGGTTTCATTCCGTTGATCCCGTGGATGCTCCTCGCGCACGCCGGGACCCGCGTCCTTGCCCGATTTGGGCGGCACGCGGGGGTGGGAGCCCTATCATTTGTCAATTTGGCTCAAACGATTGGGGGAATAGGGGTGGGGGGGAAGGCGGCCTGGGCCCTCCCGCGGCCATGGAAATTGATAAATGCTCGTTTGAAATTACCGAGAGACGAGTTGCCCTCCCGGGCAGGAGAATAAATAGCCCCGGCTGCGCAACTACGAGATAATGTTGAAGGATGCCCGTTCGAGGCACGGCTCCCGCGGGGCTTCCATCCCGTTATTCCCTACATTTCCGGCGGTTCAGCGCGGCCACCGCGCGGCACTCTACCGGGTAGCGGGGTAGCGGGGTAGCGGGGAATAATATCCTCTTGAAAAATCCGACACTGGAGTTCGATGCAAGTGCACCCCCCCCCACCTCTAGGAAAATAAAGGCCGTTCCTTGGCTAGGAACTGTTCGTCTCCTACTCCTCCTCCTCCTCCTCGCCCTCCTCGCGTTCTCGAGTCTCAATTTATCGCGGAAAGAGAGCTTCGTACCCACAAGTTTCCTTCGCCGATATAACTCGGGATACACTTTATCCTCCTCGTCGTTCGTCCTCGATACAACGTCGATCGGAAAAATCATCCCTTAACGCCATGCATTACGCTTATAATGGTCCACGTGACTCCTCCCCGCCGAGGAGGATTTCTTCTTCTCTACCTCCGTTCCCGCTTTCTTTCTAATTACCGACTCGAACGTGGATAACAGTAGAGGGGATTGAGTCGGGCCAAGGCTTTTCCAGCGAGGATAGAACAAAGTCGTCGTTTGACGATCCTGACGTGACGCGCTCATGGAGAGCGATTGCCCCGACGTGAGATAAAGCCCGATAAAGAGGAATCGGGTACGAGCAGGAGGAGCATATGGGTACGGGGACGGGTACGGGGACGGGTACGGGTACGGGGACGGGATAGAGATATTTCAAGGGCTTTCACGTAGGCTCGCGATCCCCGAGGATCAAAGGTATAGGAACGAATAAATTTTGGAGCCGATGATCCAAGCCGTTGTCCTGCATAACCAGGAGTACGTAGTCAAAAGCCAGGAGTCGAAGAAGCTGGGCAAGGATGGGAAGGCAAGGAGCGAAAAGGCGCCGGGGCTCGGCTCTCCTAGAGGGAACAGAGGTCTAGACGAACAGAGGCCCGTCGTAGAAATAGAGAAGAAAGCTATAGGAGTGGGCGGGAGGGTGGGTGGGAGGGAGGCCGAGTCATCCTCTGGTCCTTAAACCGACAACATAGGAAATCCCCTCTTGGCGCAAGCCTAGAAGGGTTACCATGGAGACCAACGTGAAACAAATGAAGGTACAGTTCCTCAGTCTCTCTCTCTCTCTCTCCCTCTCTCTGGGTCTCGATCCCTCGCTCGCTCTAGACTCGCTCCCACCCTCGACCTCATCTTTCCCTCGCGAACCTCTTCGAGCCTCGAGCTTCCTCCTTTCCTCCGTTGACACCAGCTCCGTCTTGTCTTCCTCCCTCTCCTCCTCCTTCTCATCCGGCTCTCCGTCCTCGGCTTCATTTCTTCCTTCTTTCTTATGGATCACCGCTGTTGCTCGGGGCGCTTCCTCCAGATCGTAGACCAAGGCTACTCTTATCCTCGAGAGTCAGAGCAATGGCTACACGAGAGCTCTCACTCCCCCCCCCGTGCGGAATCCTCTCTTCTAAGGATATATTCTCGGCCTCGATGCCTCGGCCGGTCTCTTATAAATACACTTATAGATCGTCGAACACATTCGCAGGCTCATCGCTCTTCTTATCCAATGCTTGGCCTTACACGGCCATCGATTATTAATTGAACCACCGCCACCAGTTCGTTCATCAGTACGACATAAGAGGAGATAGATCTGCCGATAAACAAGGCCGTCGTTGTCACGTGGTACGAATGTCCTGAATACTCTCAATTTTCCTTATTGAATCGCGTTTCAGCGGAGTATTGCCTCCGCCTACACAGACTCCTAAGCCTTAAGTCTTAATTATTCTCTGATTGCCGATTGTTACCCCGTGCGTCTACCCCATTTCATTTTCATTTTCATTTTTTTTTTTTTTTTTTTTAATACAAATTGTCCCCGTAAAGAGGTTATTGCGGGTGGGGGGGGGGTTAAAATGAAGGCCGAGGCCGCTTGAGATTTTTCTTTTTTACCTTCATTTTTAACTTCAAGGGTCTAAAGCCTCACGATGTCCAGCAATAGTAATGTCACGGACAATAATAATTTGCTAATAATGGCTAATTATTGGATAATGATTATTTATTTAAAGTCTAGAATCCAATGTTCAAACCAAAGAAATATGTTGCGCTGTAACTCCGAAGAGCGTTTTTACTTTGAAATTGATATAAAAAGGATCTTTCGGCGCAATGTAAATATATTATATTCGTACGCTCGCGCGCGCACTCACATATATATATATATATATACATGTATTCCTAATAATAACATTTCTTTAACATTATTAATGTATGTGCATAGATTGTGCGCGTGTGTGAGCGGGAGATAGAGAGAAACGAGAGAGAAACGAGAGAGAGAGAGCGGGAGAGAAGCGAGAGGCGGCATTGCTACTTATTCCCGAGCTCAGGTCGGCGTGAATGTAAATACGTTATAAGAAAAAGTTAAACGCGATATGAAGTATCGTCGCGGGTCGTTGTCGGTACTTTTTTTGTCGGCTGGCTAAATATCGTTATTATTATATCTCGCGTTCGCGTGCACTGCTTTAAAAACTAAAAGTCCTGTCGTTGAGGAGGGGCGCGCGAGGATGATCCGCGGCAGCGGCATCGGCTGATGACGTTACTTCAAGTCCTCGTCGGGTCCCCGTGACAACGACAATCACCATGGTGAAAAATTCATGGTTTAAGGAGAACACGAGCCGACTGATGGCATACCTCGTCCTCCTCTTCTCGTCCCATTCCCGAGCAATACACCTATCTTTCGCGCCCTTTGAACCTCCTTCTCCGGATCCGCGGCTTCTTCCTTCTCTACCTTTCATCCCTTTCCTCCGTTTTTTTTCTCTCACCCCCCCCCCCACCCTTCCCATTTTCTTTTACGACTCGCTCGCTTCCTTCGAGGATGATCCTTTTCCTCTTTGTTGCCGAGGTGCTAGAGCTCAAACGAGCCCTTCGCGCACGAGATTCAATTTATTCAACGGATACTCTTCCCTGCGCGGATTGTCACAATTTCTTTCTCCCACCCCCTCCACTCCACCCAACTCCACTCGACTCCGCTCCACTCGGCTCGGCTCCACTCGGCTCCACTGCACCTAGTGAGGAACCGAGGAGCAGCTCCTACGTCTTACCTGCTTGGCGCGCACCTCTCGAATGATAATAATACGATTCCCGCACCCTCGAGTCCAAATTTATAACAAACTACTGCCGCAATTCGTCCTGCGGATTGTTTATAGAGAATTCCGAGGGAACGTTCCGTCTTCCGCGGACTAAATAATTCTTATTCGAAGAGCCGCTACGTAAGCATGGGGTGAAGGGGGGGGGGGGTCGATACAATGATTTCGTTTCGTTAGAAGAGTTTGTCGTGGAAATTCGTCAAGAGGAGTCATTCAATGCCCTGAGAATAGAATCCCGGGTGGGTGGATGGGGGGGGGGGGGAGGGGAGATTGTAGGTGCCCGAGCAAGCCGAGCTATTCGAATTATTTATGTTATTATGTTAAGGCGCTGTTTTAAAAATACATTCCTCCAGTAGGTACGCTCGGATAAGTAAATAGCACTGACGTTCAAATTATCGAATGAAAGTAAATTTTCGTCGGAGGAGAAATAAAATTCCTCTTACGTTACAATGGAATGCGAGTTAGTTTCGAGTGTACGGTGACACGGCGAGCTTGCCGCCGTCGTTGCTGCCGTCCGTCGTTGCTGCCGCCGTCGTTGCTGCCGCCCGGGATCCGAGCGTTTCGTCGACATTTACACAAAGCCCGTGTACAGCCGCCTCGTATATACGCACGTATGGGTACGTATGGGCCGTGTTCCGCTGATACAGAGTAAACGTAGATAGAGCTCGCTCGGAAATAAGAGAGCTCGCGTAGAGCTTCGGCTCTCTCTCTCTCTCTCTCTCTCTCTCTCTCTATTTCTTTCTATTCCTTTTTTTCTTATACAAACAGGTTTATATGTATATTATAAGACTTTTGTGAAAGTACAAAGGTAGTGAGTGGCATTCGTAGGCGCGATACCGGTAACTTCGGATAAGTAACAAGAATGGCTTATGCAAAGCAAAGAGCCACAGTTACGCTCAATGTCTTTGTTACTTACGCGCAGACATATATATATATATATATATATATATATATTGTTATGCCGAGCGAGAGAGAGGATTTATTGTTAAGATTTTATATTATTTTTGCAGCTCGTGCGACAGTGAAAAAGATCCGAAATCACCCGGAGTCTTAGAGGTTTTATCAGTAGTATTAGTTATCCGTAATCGTTATTTAATTCCGTCCGACCGGAAAGGAGAATTGCATTATTCAGGGTGGACCGATATTCCGAGCGTTTAGTATTTCATGCAAGTCTTTGGAGTATTAAGGCCGCCGGAATGGGACGAGGCTCAAAATATTATTCGGGTTATTAAATAAAAATGGCAAGACTCTCGAGAAGGGTAATTGCCGGCAATTGTTTGACGTAGAATCTTTTTCTTTTTTTCTTTTTCCCCTCCTATTTTCTCTCTTCGTAAAAGTTGAAACTGACGGCACGTTAACTTTTGTCAATCGACTTTAATACTGTTTGCCTCAAACAGTACCTTCCTTTTCTATAGCTTTCAAGTGCTGCTGCTGGTGGCGATGGTGGTGGTGGTGGTGGTGGTGGTCGCGAATAAAATGGAATAACGAATTAGGCAATTAAAGGTAGGAGGAGGAGGGTGGTGGTAGGCATTTATCGAGGGCAAAGAAAGTCCGTAGGAGAAATGGCTCCTGTTTATGAATTATTCCGGAGGAGTAAAATATTGCTCCTATGGAGTTTACCATTTGCCGACTATCCATACGTCTTCCTCGGCCTTGGCGTATTCGTACGTGTACTTAATAAGTGGAATGATTGATTGCGTTTTCAGAAAGCGGACGAGGCCGTGGCTGTCTAGCGTCGGGCCTCAAAGGGTTCCTTGACATTGACGCGCAGTCGGTGAGTCGGCGACCGACCGACCGAGCGAGCGAGACAGACGAACGAGCGCGTGCTACATACATACATACGTACATACATACAAGTGTCACACGAGTCGAGCCATTATCCATCCCATCGGATTGCTTATTTTCGGTAAATACCACTTTGAAAAGCCAATAATGTTGTGTTTTTTCTCATTGTGCGTCGGGGACGGTTCCGCGACGAGGATTCCAGCAGGGCGTCAGGCTCGTTCCGTTCCCCGCGACAAACCTAATCCCCGAAAGCGGGGCACAGGTGAGAGGCCTTTTAAAATATGAAACGCTCGGAAATACTCTTTCACCGCAGCGTAGCCGTGCCAGGGGCGCCCTCCGAACCGATAAAAGGGGTGTGCCCGAGTGAGAGATAGAGAGAGAGAGATGCTGCTGCCACTGCTACTACCGCTGCTACTGCTCCCGCTGCTGCACCTTCACCAGGTAGAGGAGGTCTTCGTTTTCTCCTCGGCCTACGTATTATACCTTCCACGAACGCGTCAATACATTCGACATACCTGCTCGTGCTCGAATTTATTTGCCCCGGGAATGCCGGTCTGGCGGCTTGATGAGAGACGGAGTACGTTCCGGGGTCCGGATCATCGGGATCAATAGAGAGGGAGAGAAACAGGTCTCGGGAACGCGAAAGCCAATTTTCAAGTGTGGCGCTTCTTCCCGTCGGATTCTGTCCCTTCCTCACTCAGCCTTCGATTCCTATCTTTGCTGGATATTTGACAGATTCGAAACTACAGGTATACTACCATCGTGTCGCACCTCTCTCACTCGTACTTGTCATTCTACCTTTTTTCTTTTTTTTTTTTTTTTTGATACGTTTAAAGTAGGGACGGCAGCTTTGTCAGAGAAAGGGAAAAAAGTCGAGATTTCGTGAACATACGTTTCCGAGGATGGCTTCTTTACCATGAAATAAATCAAGTGGAAGCACGCGCCCGAAATCTTTCACGCAACTAAAGAGATTAGAAGAAGTTTTTATTTAATAAACAGAACGATAGAGGGAGGGGGACAGAGTGAAAAAAAAAAAGATCAATAGGTATTAGTGAAAATGTAGTGAGGTGCCGGTGCCAGACGATACGTAGTAATTGCTTAGCCGTAGAGATAACGAGAGCGGGAATATCGGGCGAAAATTGTAAGAAGCCGATAACGGAGCGGCTGAGGTCACGGGAGCATCGACGGCCGCGGGGGGTGAACGCACTCGTAATGCGGAGAATCAACTAAGCGCGGCAGGGCGCGCGCGCGCGCGCACTCCCAGGAAACTTAAGTAAGAGGAGAAAAAGAGGAGAAGCGGAAGAAAAAGCTGATGAAAAAAAGGAGATGATGGCTTCTTCTCGGGGTAGCTCAAGGTCGCAATAAGAATATTTAGGTCAGGATCGCGAGCGCCCCGGGAGTGAAAAGTGTTAAAGGAGGAGGAGGTACAGAGAGAGAGAGAGAGAGAGAGCGCGAAAGTTTGCCGAGCTCACGGCTCGCAAGGAAGAAAAAGCGGCGTCGTCTCTCTTACGGCTCGACTCGGCTCGGCCCGGCCCGGCCCGGCTTCTCATAAAGTAAAAGTAAGCTCGAGGAGGGTGGGAGGAGCCACTCGTCGGAGGGAATAAAGAAAACCCGAGGAAAGAAGAAGGAGCGGCTACGAGCGCGCGCGAGAGAGAGAGAGAGAGAGAGGGAGTGTGGCGGGGCCCCCCCACCCCGCTTCAAGGTGCCAGCCTTGAACTACATTTTTAATTGCGATTTCCTTACGGCGCCGCGGCCCCGAGACTTCCGCGAGCCATGAAAACAAAGGAGAAACACTTTTCTCGCCTCTCTCGCTCTTTCATCTTTTCCCCCTTTCTTCTTTCTCCGCTCGGCTACGTCCCCGCCGTCTCCGTCCCTCGCCGTCGCCACCACCACCACCGCCACCAACGCCACCTCGACTCCTTAACTTTTCCACCCACCCGGCAGCCGCTCACCGTTCGTTACTCCCATAGCGCGGCACCGACTCCACTTCCCTCGCCCTCCCTCCCTCCCTCCCTCCCTCCCCACGCCCTCTTTAAGCAACAAGTGGCGGGCTCATTTAAGACGCCTCGATTCACTTTTGTTACTTTTAAAAGCGGACGCGCCGGCAACTTCCTACTCCTCCTACTCCTCCACCTACTCCTCCTACTCCTCCACCTACTCCATCTACTTTCAACGAGCCTCCCTCCACTCGTCCCCCGAGCCGTTCGACCGATCGTCCGGCGCATTTGTCCACTCGTCGACGGAGGCGCAGCTCAGCTTCTGTACCGACGGATCGGCCGATCTCGTTTATGGGACGCGGAGGCTAAGATAAGCTCGTCTCGTACGCTACCCTCGACTACCCTCGACTACCCTCGAGGGCTACACCGTGGCCGTCGATAATTCTAGGAAATATCGCTTAGGTATGAACGGACGAGGCGTGCGTCAGTCATTAACGGTGCCGCGCTCCGCCGTCGTTGGAATTAGATTGGCTCGATAAATCAATGGTAGGCCGGACATTAATGTGTGTCCTGAGTGCGCCTCATTGTCAATGGCCAGTGAATTGTGAAGGGTTTAGCGCGGGCAGAGGAGGGGAGGGGGGCTCGCAGGTAACCTTACACCACGTACGAAGCTATCGTTCGCAAATTGAGACCGAAGCGTTACGCGTAGTACTTGCTCGGCACGCTGATCTTTCGTTTCATACGAACGTAAGCGCCGATCATGAATTTATAATTTTCACGCGCCCGGACCCGTTCATCGCTCTCCCTCCCCTCTCTCCCCCTCCCCGCTCTCTTTTCTATTATTACCATTATTATCGTTCCTCATCTTGTTGTTGTTGCTGTTGTTATTATGTATTATTATTATTATTATTATTATTATATATTGTTATATATTATTATTATTATTATTATTGCATTGGGCTCGGTTGTCGCTGTTGGCGAGGTCGTGTAAATCAAAATCGAATCCATTGTCCGTCGTCGTGCGAGGGTACGGGAAGCCATAGCCAAAGACGCATTGTGAGGTCCTCGTTGCGGCTACGGTTATGTGAAACGGGAGGAGCGCAGGCGATAGCGAGGACGCTGACGACGGCGCTCACGAGGATAATATGAGTAAAAAGTCGGTCAAGCTGGAGCTCGATGTAAATGTAATCGGGCGCGCGACCTGAGAGGCTGAGAACCCGGATGAGTTCCGAGCTGCGCGCGCGCGAGTGAGAGAGAGGGAGAGAGAGAGAGAGAGAGAGAGAGTGAGGAGGGGAGAGGGAGACCCGGGTGGGGGGAGAGACGCGCGTGCGGGAGGGAGGGAGTACACCGCGATGGAACCCTGCGGAGCGGTAAAAAGGGGAAGGGCGAGTCGAGGCGCGGAAAAAGGGAGCGAGCAGGCACGTAAATGCGCGAGGACGGCGACCCACTGGATCCACGTCCCAGGTAACAAATAACAAGACCGATGGAAGTTACGACTACCTACGCGCGGTTCGGGGTTACATACATATGTATGCCGCGGCTCCCCGTACAATGTATTCAAATTGCAGTAAAAAAAAAAAAAAAAAGAAAAGAAAGAGAGCGAGTAAAAGAGAGCGAGAAGGGTTGGAATTTTTCCTGGCTACGGCTTCGTTGGCCTATGGGTTCGAAATAAAAAAAAAAAAAAAAAATAGTACGACAGACTGGTTAACGAAGCGAGATGGTCCATTCAGCCGGCTCAATAGGATGCTGGGACCATCCTCTCTCTCTCTCTCTCTCTCTCTGTCGGTCGCGCTCATTCTCCATAGAGACCGTGACTTGTGTCACGAACATATGCATGCGAGCGAGTCCGCGTTATGTATTCACGCGCTAACTAGGCAGATACGGACGCGCGTGCGCTCGCCATATGCCCGATACGAAAAAACGAAAAAACAAAACGTAACGAGCGACGTACGAGGTGGAGAAGGAGAGGCAGCAGCAGCAGCAGCAGCAGCAGCAGTAGCAGTAGGAAGAGGAGTAGGTGGAGAAGGAGGAAGAGGAGGAGGAGGAGGAGGAAGCCAAAAGCGATTTCTATATACACCGGCGGATCGCTTGGATCGACGTCGACGTACTCGCGCTCGCAAATTTCTTTCCCCGCGAGCTCCGCTCTCTCTCTCTCTCCCACTCGCTCGTTCCGCAGGCATCGTTGCTTTTATTCTAAACCTCTGTCTCCCACCCCGCCCCGCCCGAGCCCTCGCCAGTCAGCCAGCCAGCCAGCCAGCCAGCCTCTAGCCCGAAAAACCGAGACCTTTGATTTGCGCGTCCCAGGGTCGGAGTCACGAACCCTGCCGCTGACGTATTTTTCACAACGACTCGTCCACGGCGCTATTCCTTTTCCCATAGAGCGGCAAAGATTGATGCGATTCGCAAATACAGCGAGGCCCGTTGTCATTTTGCCGGCGAATCGATCGCCTCCACCCCAATAACCGGGCCAGCCTCCCGCTCATCTCCACGCGTCATTTTTCACTTTATCCGACGAAATCGCTTGATGGACAAGCTAATTTGAAAATTTATGCGAGCCGTCCTTCCTCGAGGGTTCGCCGCCGCTGCCATCGCCGCCGCTGCCATCGCCGCCACCGCCACCGCCACCATCGCCTCGGGCGCAATTTTCCCCGGGCGAGCTCGGGGGACGGGCCGGCGCGGCTATTATTATTACAACGAAAAGGTTCGTAAGGAGCTGGGGACTGCGGAGATTGGCGAGCCTCGGCTGGCTAAGGAATCGCAGGTGCCGGGCCACGGAAATTTATAGGCAAAACTTTCGGGGTGACGCTCCGCGCGTTCCACCAGGTCGGCGCGGGCGGCGCGGGCTGAACCGTAAGTTGGGCGTACTTCGCGCGGGGGAGGGTCAGATTTAAAAGGAGTGCCAAAGAAGGGCGGAAATGTAAAAAGTCAATGGAAAAGAGGACGGGGGGGGGAGAGCGGGTTGGTGCGGGACGGAGCGGGGTCGGAGCGGGGTCGGAGCGGGGTCGGAGCGGGGTGGGGTAGGCAGCTGCCGTCTTCGCAGGACTCCAATTAAGCGTACGTAATCTCCATGCGCCCCGCGCGCGACATTCGTCGTCCTCGACTCTCCTCCTCGAGATGAAATCGGATTTACACGCATCAACCGCCGGAGGACTTTTTCGAGCTCCCTGCCAGATAGACGACTATCGCTCGATCCATACGCTCGCCCGGAGTCACATCGGGGCGCATGTATTGAGACACAGCGAGACAGCGAGACAGCGAGACAGCGAGACAGACAGAAAGACCAAGAGAGCGGAGAGAGAGCGGAGAGAGAGAGAGAGAGAGAGAGAGAGAGCGAAAACGAATGTACACGTACGTGCGCACACGAGTGGATTTTCGTTGCGGAGTCGCCATCAATAACTGCTATTTGAATTCCATCCTGGCTGTATTATGGGTGGGGTCCGGGGATCGGGGGCAGAGAGGGAGGGCGACGGGAGAGCCAAAGCTCCTTCAGCCGCCGGCGACGTCGACTTCCGATTGAGCTTCCGCTTGCGCGTTAAATAATTCCCCAATAGCTTCATTCTCTCCCTCCCCCTCTTTATTATTATTATTACTATTTGACTATTATTATTATTTAACTATTATAATTATTACTATTATTGCTATTACCACTACTATTACTATTACTATTACTATTCTTATTATAATAATAATTATTATAGCTGTTAGTATTTATATTATTATTTTTATTATTACCATTATTCCAAGTTGTAAAGTATTACGAATAGAATAGGGTCGGTTGACTTTATCGAATTTTAAATAATTTAATAGTCGCCGGGAGTGTTGTAGCTCGGGCGGCTCGGCACATTCGTTCGATTATTATATCTTCCTCCTCGGCCACAGTCAAATATTTATCCTCTATCCTCGGCATTGACGAGTCCCAACTTTATTTAACTCGACGGAGGTTAAATACGAGCGAACCGGGGCTTCCATATCGCCCGTTTTATTATTAAAATCAACTCCGATACTCCGCCCGTGAAAAATTGGCTTAAACCTCACTGCCAACGCGAATTTACATATATTTAATCGTACGTGTACGTACGCATGGTGGCCCATTAGATATTTATATTAGTATAATGCATGGAGAAGGTATATAAATCTGCCGTGTGGGGTAATATCGTCGAAGGGCGGCTTGTAACAAAGGCATAATACAGGGTCCGGTATTTCCAGGAGTCGTCGTCGCATGCATTGAATTGATTAAATTGGGAAAACGATCCGTTCGTGCGCGACATGAGAAATAAATGGCTGGATGGATGGCTAGATGGGTGAATGGATGGATGGATGGATGGATGGATGGATGTAAGGAATGAGAAGGAAAGGATAAAGGATGAAGAGAGAAGAGAGAGAGAGAGAGAGAGAAAAAGGCCGGAGATCGAAGCAGTAGTCTACCTGTCACCCTGGCTAATGGGACCAAAGGAAACGCCAGGGATTCACGAATCCTCCTAATAGCGCCGGATCACGTCGGACAGATCCCGAGTAATGAACGGAGACAGAAAATATACGGCCAACTATCGAGAATAAGAGACGGAAGCAGTACGGGGGCAAAAAATCGTACGTCGTGCAGGGGGAAATGAAATTCGAGATAAGGCTCCTTTGTCGTGACGGATCAAGGGACTCGGCGAGACGCGGAGACACTGAGAGCGAGCGAGCGAGCGAGCGAGAGAGAGAGAGAGAGAGGTGACGGCGAAAGCGGAAAGAATGAAAAAGAAAGAGAGATAAAGATATGGGAAAAGGAAGTTCTATCGGGTACATGTGCGTGTGCATAACCCTTTGACTGGGACCAGCCTTACTTTGATTCCAAGCCTTTATTAAATGTCTGCGTTTCATGCGTTTGATGCTGCAAGAGATTTAAAATAAGAGAGAGAGAGAGAGAGAGACGAAAAATATTTCCGAGGGTAGATATGTCTTGAGAACCGTCAAGTCCCCGTCGACAGAGAGGACGGGGACACAATGACCCAAGTTTTTACTATAAATCAGTTTATAAAGGGTTACATCCGGCCGTGAAGCTGTGCGTGCCATACCCACCCAGCCCGGCCCTCCCCTCCCCTCCCCCTACTCCGTCCAACCTATATCGGTCGTACGTCATCTTTCTCACCGCGACACCCGGTTTTCATGTATAAGTGCATTTTTACACTCTTAACGATTAATCTGTGGATGATCCCTCTCTCTCTCTCTCTCTGCGAGCGCGGCCTCCCCAATACCTCTCCATCGACGCTGGCAGTAACCTGCCGTTGTCTAACCCATTCGTCTAATACCTTTTCATAATCTTCTTTCCCAACCTTCCCGGCACACATTGATTTATATGCTTATTTATTTATTGAGACTCACTCACTCTATCGAACCGCACTGAACGCCCATCTACATGGGATCTCCTAATACCCAACTCGATATGGAAATGACATCTGTTTACTTTTGAAAAAGAAAAATAAGTCATAGAACCTTTGTGACCTTTGGACAGCGTTAGTCCGGAGCTTAGAATGCGATCGAGTCGAAGCTCCGAGTGGATCATCCTTTTCAAAGAAAATACATAACGAGTAGCCAAGAATCCTTCTTTTCTTTCTTCTTCTTCTTCTTCACTTTTTTTTTTTTTTTAATGGCAACAACGACAACAACAACAACAACAACAACAACAATAATAATAAGTTGGCGTAAGTGCGTCTATTGTAATGCGGAATATTTCTTTGGGCGTTGTTAGCGCGAGGGCGGCAATTTCGCCATTGGCTCAATGACCTAGACTCGGAGCTTCCCCAAATGAATCTATGCTAATGACAGCGAGCTTAAGAGGGAGCGAGAGAGGGAGTAATTGGTACGGGGCTACGGGGGGGGGGAGGGGGGAGAGAAAAAGTTCATTGCACGTTGCGACCGTGGCCTAGAAACAAAAGACAGCCGAGCTCCTGAATAATTCAAGTGCGGAAAATGAGAAAAGAGTTCAAAGTTTCTCCAAAGAATTTTACGTGCACCCCCTTCCCCGTTCCCCGGTCGCCATTTTCCCCCCGCCGCGACACTGACTCGCCCCCTCCCCCGTCTCGTCCCGTCTCGCCCCTTTACCACTGCGGGCCGTAGCGACACGATCCCGATCCTCGTTATCTCATAAATTACCGAGTACTCGTGAAGTACTTCAAAGTCGTTCGTTCTTTCGCCGTCCTCCCGGAAATCGGGGAAAAATATTTGCATATCTGCTCGCCGCGGATTAATTCGCGTGCGCTGCAATCTCGAATTCCTCATCGGCATTCCCTGCCCCCCCCCCTCCCTCCCAACCCCGAGACCGCGAGAGTTCCATCGGCATTGCCTCGAATCACTCGATTCCTCCTCTCACTCGTCGCCCCCCCAACCCCCAACCCTTCCAACGCCCCCTTTATTTATATAAAGAATTCTGCTGTTGCTCGGCTGCCCGACCTCTCCACCCCGCGGCATCACCTTGCTCCCGCCCTTACGACCAGCGCACGTCACTCCTTAGGCCACTCGATTCCCATGTAAAAATGTCCAGCGGTCCGTAAAGAGAAAATCTAGTCTTTCTTTCTTTCTTTCTTTCTTTCTTTCTTTCTTCTTCGTCTTCTGCTTCTTCTGCCTCGATCCGACGGGAAATGCATTTTATTGGAAGGGAATTTTGGAATTTTCAACGTGGCAGGCTAAACAAAGGCCACATACCCTTTACGCGGTGATAGCCAGACGATGGTAAATTACGGTAATAAGGCGACATTTATATTGAGCAGCTTAAGCAACGTAAATTTACAATCATTAACGGGCGATAATAATGAGCGGCAATAACCCGGCGCACTTAACGCGCTCTCACGCAACATTATATCCGTACCCACGTCTATATCTGTATATCTATATGTATATAACGTACGTAAGAGTCCTCGCGAGACCGTAGAGAGGAGGCATTATTATAATATAATAAATGGAGATATTCTATAATAATAAGCCCCGATAAGTCGGCACTACTCCCCCCCCCCCCCCCCGGCGAGTGACACTTATTAAAAATTTTATACTTCACCTGGAATAACTTACCGAGCAAGGTTAACCTAACCTAACCTTAAGCACTGATCGATAAAATAATTCTAAAATTCGTTGTTCCCCATTAGAAGTTGCGGAATCATTTATCCAGGAGGTATAAATTGGGTATAAATTTTCAAGAACCCACAGTCTGTCCGATGCTTCGTTGCGTAATGTGCGGTGCGTGAGAAGACGAGAATCCGTGGATCTTGGCCCCATTGCGCGTAAATGCATCGGCCAATAAAACGGACGCGAGCTCGCTCCAGCCGAAAAGTTAACTTTCAACAAATATAAGCAAATTGTCACGGAAGGATAATAAAGTTGTTGTCGAAGGGAGCCGGTGGAATTTTAGTTTTTTTTTGTTTCTTTTCTTTTTTTTTTTTTTTTTTTGTATATATATATATATACGCGCGAATTCCGTAAACTTTTAATTTATACGGAAACTTTTGGATTCCTCTGTAATGTGGATAATAATAATAATAATAGATGGATAGATAGATAGGTGGATAGGTGGATGATGCGTGGCTACGGAGACAATGCGGAATGATTGGAGGGGTTGGAGGGAGTATTCCATCGAAGACGATTCCTACGTACCGTGGTAAATTTTCAGATTTTCAGTATGTGACCGACATTGGAAGAGCTTTGGAGTAAAGTTTTTCGAGTAGGGAAAGGGGCAAAAAAAATTCTACAACCATGAAACTGTTTGAAAACTGTTTCTTTCTCTTTTTTTTTGTTTTGTTTTGTTTTGTTTTGTTTTTCTCTATCGTTATCTAAACTTCGGCCTTGTAATCCATAGTCAATCTATCGTCTCGTTATTGATATTATACCCATTGACATTATTATTGTATTCTCAGAGTCCAGTTTTCAGTTGTTGGTATGGGGCCGGGGGAGGGGAGGACATTATTCTAATCATAATAGAAATTTTACGTTTTGTACAGTATCGGCAAGATTTTTTTTAAATTGAAATATGAGTCCCGACAGGTGGAACAATAAACAAAGAGTTTGGTAAAAGGGATTCTATTTACCGATCGAGCTTACGATTGTAATTAAGTTTAATCCGTGGAGGTTAATATCCGAGAAAAGTTCGCGACGTTCGAGGTGCGTAATAAAGGCGTTTGGCTGCTCCGCGTCCCGCGAGTGTCGCTTCGAGTGAACTTTGACACGAACGGTCTCTCGAATCACTTTGTCTAAATGGGACAAAGAGTCAAGTCACACAGAAAGTACGTAAAAATAAACGAAACCGACACGACAAATGACTAAAGGCTTAATTCTCGGCGATCACGAGGGCGCGGAGGGCGTGCTGGCGGGGGGCGGGGGGGAGGTAGGTTGGTGGTCGCACGAGCTTAGTCAAGGGGTTGACGAAGGAGAAGAACAACAAGAAGAAGTAGACACAGAGACAGAGACAGAGACAGAGAGAGACAAACCTGGATAGACATAAAATAATAATAATAATAATAATAATAATAATAATAGGAGATTTCGCTGGACCATTCGCACATGTAGGGGACAAAAGACTTTACGGGGACAAATTAGTGGCTCAAACGGTTGTTTTTTTTCTTCTCTTTCATCAACCTCTCCCACCCATTGTTTTCCTATTCAGTTTTTTTTTCCTCTGTCCGACGTCTGGCTCGCGCATTGTTTCATTTTTTATTTTACGCCGCTATCCTATTTCTTAAATTCCAATCCCGGTCTCGTTCCTTACTCCATTCCTTACCACGTTCTCGTCTCGTCACGTATGTGTCCGAGTAGTCTCGGCTTCCTTCCCTACGTCACGCACTCTCGCGTACCTGCTCTCCTCTACCTCCGCCACCATCCGCGACGGTCCGGGCCCCCCGTCGACGCCACTAGCTATTACTCTCGTTATTACCATTCTAATTGTCGTCGCTACTGCAACTGCAACGGCGCGGATGCGTTTACCGCGTACACACGTTGTCCGTGGCGACGTTGGCACGTGATGTAGGATTACCGGCTCACGTCCTAGCCCATTAAAAGCTAAAGGGAGTTTTTTAAAGGGAATTCGCGGGGGCATCGGCTGGCAAAGAACATTAAATATTTTTCAACGGCTATAGCGCCGTAAAAGGGTGCCTGCCTGCTACTACTGCCGGGCCAAAGTGCATTAGCGTCATAGAACTTTTGCTCTTTGGCCTTAAAGCCCACGGAATTCACTAATACCGAATTGATTTTTCTGAAAGAGTAAAAATCGGATTTTACATCGGCCGTAAAAAGCGTGAGTGTTCTATGGTCCAAGAAGAGCAGCAGCGGCAGCGGCAGCAGCAACAGCAACTCCGAGGAAAATTGGTTTTCCAGAGGACGTCAGAAGCACTCGGAGAGTCAGAGTGAGAGAGAGAGAGAGAGAGATGGTAGTCTTAAAAGGTTCGGGAAAAATTGCACAACCGAGCACGTATATGCAGCTTCGGGGACGCGGATACGTACGAGGGAGTGGGGCAGGTCATAAAATGGCAGACCATAGAGGAACGGCTTCGAGTGGTCAGGTTGCGGCGTTGAGGGGTGGGGAGCTGCGGACCGAAATCGCTCCCTGGTAGAGGGAGTACGGGAACCGATGCGGGATTGCGTAGTTTCCCGTATGTGTGCGGCTCTCGGGCGCGCGAGTGTGGGTGCGCGGGTGCGCGTGTCGGTCGACGCGCTGCTTTGGACCACGAGATCAATATGTATGTCGGGGGGATGTGGACGCTGTTGGCGCGTATATAGCTCTCGCCGACACCCCCCGCCGTAGACGGCCCCTTCTACTCCTCGCGCCCCAGTCTGCCCTTCGACCCCTCCGCCCTCCAGAGCCCCTAGGCAACCTAAGCGCGCGCGGACCCCTTCTCGATCTCGCTCTCTCTCTCTCTCTCTCTCTCTCGCTCGGCCACCCCCTCTCTCGCTCGCTCTCGCACTCCCTCTCTCTTAGTCTGTCTAACGGCGGTGGCCACCAGTCGGGGTGGTAGGGGGTGGCCGGCGGCACTGGCATCTGATTGGCCAACGGCTACCCCGTAGCCACGCCCACTCCCACACACGCTGTTTTAACTCCCTCCTGGTGTAACCGCGCGCTCTCGCGCGCCCACGGGACACGAGCGAGAGCGGCTCTAGCCGCGAGACCCCTCCGTCACCCGCTGGCCATCTAGACCGCCGTCTCTGCTTCCCGAGAGCTCTATCTACCTACCTCTTCTCCGTTCCTACAGCCATCCAGCCTCCTCCACCTCCTTCTCGTCCTCATCCTCCTCCACCTCCTCCTCCTCCTCCTCCTCCATTGCCGGCTCGTCGTAGTCAGCTCCGCCGCCGACCCTCCCCGTCGCTCGCCAAACATCGACACCGCCGCCCACACGACACCCTCGCCACCCTCGCCACCCTCGCCACCCACGCCACCCTCACTGCACTCGCCAGCCGCTGTCGGCGGCGCTCCCGAGTCCCTCGTTCCACGGCGTTGTGTATGTGCTGTGATAGAGCCTGCCGCTCTCACCGAATTCGGTGGAATCATCGAAAATTGAAAACCGCCGAAGCCTGCACATACCCCTCCCCTCCCCTCCCCATCCCTCTCCCGTCCAACCACACCCCAAGCCGATGGATGCCGCCCCGGCCCCGTAGGGACAAGAGAGACGACGGCGTGGGCGAAGGCTCCGCCGATCTCACTTCTCCAAGACACTTTCCTACCCGATTCCTCTACTTTATCCATCCTCCCGGCGTCTCTCTCTCTCTCTCTCTCTGTCTCGCAATCCCTTATTTACCGGATCCCAATTTTGTTTATTATCCAGGCTATTGTTGACATTTTCAATAGCTTTTGAATTTAATATCGCGGCGTCGGTCCTCTTCGAGACTCCTCACTCATCGCAATATCGATTGCGTGTACCTTTGTTCGTTCACTGGCTTTTACATTATTCTCGGATAGAGTACGACGATTCGCCACATAATTCAAACAGGAATAAATTTGTTTGTGAAGAAAAAATTTCGAAATCGTCATTACCAATGATTGTCGCTATTTCATAAGCTCGGAATCACGGTATTTTCTAAAACGAAGTCGAAACCTTTTCAAAATTATTCCCTTTACGTTTGTACATTTGATTCCTCCATTTCAGATAACATCACGTCCTTTGGAATCCAAAAAAAGCCTTAAAGTGTATTAATTGTTTTTGCGTGCGCGTATTGGAAGAGAGCCGTCTTTGCAAATATTTCATTGGCTTATACCTAATCCGAAAGATAAATCCAACACGGATTCGCGTACAATTAAACGGCAGCACGTACAAAAACAAATATTGAATTAAGAGGGTATTAATGACTCCGGTACTTGTAATCCCTTAGAAAGTATAAGTGGTGAATTATTAAATTTTTTGAAGAACTAGGTCAGAATCAGAAGCAATTTTAATTGCTTTGAAGGATAATACGTTTATGGACGGGGGAAGGGGAGCGGGATTGGCGGGACTGGCGGGAGCGGGATTGGTGGGCGGGGGACTAATTCCCCGTAATACTGCCTATGCAATTTCATTTTTTCACCCCCGAAACGGAATTTCATTTTTTACTACACGTCATAATATTATGGTACATTTCAAATTCTTATTGCCCGCAAACTTATTTCTAGTGGTAGTTGCGTGTTATTTCTTTTTTTTTCTTCTTTTTTTTTATATATATATATATATATGTATATACGTATATGTGCGCGCGGTAGAACCGACGCCAAGTATGGGAAGCCTCATTGTCGTGGGCGGACTCTCTCTTACCCTCCCCGAGCCGTATTAGTTACACATGCGTACACGAGATACACGATTGTTTATCGGCTGCTGCGGAAGTGGACAGTCCTGCGACTGGATGCGACTGGTTCAATTAAAGCAGCGTTAGGGCGGGCTAACTGGTTCGGACTGGTTCGCAGTTACGGGACACTCGGCAATGAGCGCAAATAGACATCTATGCAAACACTGACCGCGAGCGTATTTGCTCAACCGCTTGGATTAACGTTGTCCGCTCGTTGCCGTTGATTCGCTCGTTGATTCGTCGAACAATCGACGACTGTTCGCTCGACCGTCTCCGGAGCTTACGTCATAATCACTTGCCCGACTCCAATTATTCCCCCATATTAATATGCGATAGCGATTAAACAATTCGTCCGCTATTGTTTCGTGGCTGGGTGGGGGGAGTGGGGGGGAGGGCGGGAAAAACAACACTAATTGCCAGATTCAGACGAGGGAAGTCGAGAGCGATTCTTTAAAAATACCTCCGTATAAGGGGTTGGGGGGTGGGGCGGGGGCGGTGTATGGGACGATACTTTTTTCCTTCATAACTCCAAAGTCCATTAGCTAATGTAATCCCTCACATCGCTCGGCAATATAAGTAGACCGTAATAACTGAAGAGGGTGCGGCTCGGCGGGAGGAGGAGTAGGTGGAGGAGGAGCAGGAGGGGGAGGATGGGGAGGAGGAGAATGGGAGAAGAAGACAATTAGACTAATAACAATGAAGATGATGAGTATTTAAAAGTAGAAAACCGATTAAAATCGTCTCGGAATGTCGAAGTCGAAATTTCGGCGAATATATATGCGCTTGTTGCAATAAAAGCAGATTCTGCGGGAGCCAGTAAAACTTTGACCCGGAATGTCTGGAATAACGAACGCGCGGTATAATAAGTCAGTGACTAATCGTCAGGAACGAAGCGACCGACTACGTACGCGCTCAACCCACCCCTCCCGACAATCGCCTCGCCCCGTAGAAGCGACGAGAGCACCGTAGAAGCGACGAGCGCCACTGTCTACGTGTGCGCTCGAGGCAACCAAAGCCATAAAATATTTATACCTTTCACTCGATGATTCCGTATTTGGAGCTGAAATTTGGATATTCTGGCCCCCGATTGCCCCCCACCCCCCGTCGGACAGTTAATTTTCATCGTCCCTCGGTAACAGGTACCACCAACCAATTACTTATCGACACGGTTCAAAGAGAGAGAGAGAGGGGGGGGAGTGTGGGGGGTCGGTCGTCCCTCACGTTCCTCTTGAGGAACATCGGCAGCGGGTCGTTGAGTTCGCTCGCGAAACATTCTCTGTGCAGGAGTACGACGTACGAAATCCTCGAGAGGAAGCTCCAGCTAAGACGTAGGTAGACGTAGGGCCATACAAAATAACGTAATTTTATGAAGCCAAGAAGAGCACACAATACATACAAAATAACAATGTCGTTGTTGATCTATAATAGCGGAAACGTGTAAGCCAGGGCACGTACGCCACGAAGACGATGGACCGATCGATGAGCGCTTAGAATGTAGAAAGAAGTCTTCGTGGGACGGGGGATGAAACACAGCATCCATTAAAGATAAAGTTAGTTTCGCCGGCGAGAGAGAAAATGAGGGCGAAGGTTAAGGAATAATATTGAAAGGGAAATCGTCCGAATAGCCGAGCTAGAGGAAGGGGCCATCGGCGGAGACGTAGCCGTAGCTACGAAGCTAGAGGGAAAGAAGAAGAAGATGATGATGAAGAAGAAGAAGGAGGAAGAAGAGGAAGAGGAAGAAAAAAAAGGCAAAAGTACAAAGCAGGAGGGGTGAAGGAGTTAAAATCTCGGTAAAAGAGTAAGAAAACTTTAAACTAGTTGTTGCGGGGGGGGAGGCGTGCGAGCCGAGACGAGGCGGCGTGGAAAAAAGCTCGGGGGTTCCCTTCCACCCCCTCCCCCGTCGCCGTCGTCGTTTTCATTCATAATTAGAGAGTAAAAATAGAAAAAAATAGAAAAAAAAAAAGAAGAAGAAGAAGAAGGTGAAAGAAAGGTGTGGCGGTGGGGGGGGAGAGGCGTCGGCTCACGGGCCGCCTCCTCGAAGAAAGCGCGAAAGGAACGGTTGGCGGAGGTGGGGGGGGGGGGGCGGTGTGGAGGTAAGTGCGGAGGCGTAGTACGTAGTACTACGGGCCGTCGTAGTAGAAAGAAAGAGAGTCAATGGAGAAAGTGCCACGACGGCGAGGCTCCGCGGCTCCACGGCTCCACGACTCCACGACTCCACGACTCCGCGACTCCACCACCGACTCCACGGCACGACGGCTCGGCCGTGGTGGGGCCGACGAGTGCTCAATGAACGAGAGAAAGAGCGCGAGCGGGCTGTTGCACCCTCGCCACCTCCGCTCGCCCCGCCCGGTAAAAAAGGGGGGTTATCGGGGTGGTAGGGTGGGGGGGAGCTGGCGCTCGCGCTCAGCCGGGGATCTCACTTAAAGACTTTCGCTGCTATTCCGTTAATTTTCTTCTTAAAGTGGGTTAAATTATTTTACGACTTCTCCGCGCGGGCTCCGCTCGCCGGCTGTGCTCCACATAAGCCGCTACTACGCCACGGAGACGACGACGCCGCCATCTGCAGCCCCGGAGTCCCATTACGACCTTCGGCGCCCGCTCCGAGATTTATGCGCGGATAGTCCGGGACGCCTCTCCTGCTCTACTATTCCGCTATTCGGCTATTCTACTGTTCTACTAGTCTCCGGGTTCCGGGTTCCGACGTCCAGGGCCCCCGCCATCCGACTCCGGTCAGGAGCGGCTGCCGAGAAGTTCCGGGGAACGTCCGCGTGCGTGGGTAGTCGACCCCCGGGGGCGGGGGGGCGAGTCGCGGGCAACGGATCCGAGCCTGACGCCGACGGCACGGGGTCGGCGTAGAGTCGAAGAAATATGCCGATGCCTATGAGGATGAGGACGAGGACGAGGACGAGGACGAGGAGGGGGGGAGGGAACCGAGGCGAAGAGTCGCCGGCTCCATTATTCATTCCAGTGAAAGTAAAAATCTTGGAAAATACGGCGAGGGTGAGACGTTAGAGAAACGGGGAGCCAAGAGCCGCGAGGAAAACATGGAGCCGCTCGCTCCGGGGATGGACCGCGGTCTCGGAGGCCACGAGGATTGGTCGACTACCCTGACGGCCAATGGCGTTTCACCCCCGCGCGCTCTCGACCCCCTCGGAGCTCGGCTCCCGTTAAGCGCGCCTCCGAGCGAGATGGACCGAAACAGCGGTAAAGTGTGTGAGAGAGAGAGAGAGAGAGAGACGACGACGACGACGACGACGACGACGAAGGGTAAGCGTCGTCATGGAAACGCCGTCGAGGAGCAGACGTACGCACACACTAGTCTCCGGCCCCCCTTTGGACAAGCCCAATCGATCGAGGTGTGCTGCCTCTGCCTCTGCCTCTGCCTCTGCCACTGCCTCCACGGCTTCGGCCGGACGAAACTCACCCACTCTCCCGCTCTTCCCGTCGAGATCTCCTACGGATGCTAGAGAGAAAGGGAGATAACGAGGCGCGGACCTACAGAGACATCGGAAAGAGAAAGAGCGGGGCAGGGATCGAGGAAGAGGGGGTGTGCTTGTTATTTGAAAGCTCGAGGGTGGGCAAGCGCACACGTATATATATATATATATATAGGCGTCTGCTGTGGGAGCAGTGGTGCGCTGTGGATTGAAAGTGACATAGTGCCACCCTCTTCGTGCCCCCACCCCCCGGCTTCCCTACTCGTCGAAAGTGCGCACCTCTCTCTCTCTCTCTCTCTCCCTCTCTCTCTCTCTATTTAACTGCCTTTCGCTCCCACGTGCGGGCACACTTAGGTGTTAGTGTGCAGACACAGGAGAAAGAGAGAAAGAGAGAGGGGGGGGGGGAGAGTGAGTGAGTATGTATAAGCACGGAGTTCGGCACCTGCTGTGCGGGCACAGCATAGCTATACGAAGCCCCAAGAGATGCGAGTGATGGCGTCGGGGGGAGGCTACGAGGGGGTAGTGCAGGTCGTTGAGGACGATGAGGTGGGTGGCGGCGACGACGGGGTCCGGGGAGGCGGTCCGTGGACAGAAATCAATATAAGACGGGCTTCCACGTACACACATATATTTGCCACGTTATTCCTCTTGCTCGAGCTTTCTATGGCTTCCATCCTCCTCTTCCTCCTTCTCCTCATCCTCCTCCTCCTCCTCCTCCTCCTCTTCCTCCTCGTCGTCGTCGTCCTCCTCCTCCACCATCTCTCCCCCTTCTATTCCCTAGTCCTCGACACTCTCCGCCGTTCCTTCGACCGACCGACCGCCCGGCTCGCTGGCTGGACCAACACGTGCGAGAGAGCCTCTCGCCCCGTGTACGTGCAGACCAAGATGAGCGGCTGCGGGAGCAAGTGCGCACCCGCGCAATCCGAGCATTTCTCTACGAGGGCTCTGTTTCGCCTCGGCAGCTAGCGGCTGTCTCCTCGTTCCTCTATCGGTTAACCCTCGCCTCGCCCCCCCCCCGCCTCTCCACACCGCCCGTACCCTGCCCCGCTCACCCTTATCCAGGTCCGCGATGCCCTGCCAATCTTTATTACTCGCTTACCGAGTAACGAATTTTAACGGAGAGACGCTCTATCGGAGCCTTCCGATCCCCCAATAACCCCAATGACCCCCGCCCCCGCATCAACCCCCCCGCCCCGCTCAGTTCAATCGATTCGATCAAACGACGTATTTCGTAATCTCCGATTTTTAATACTCCATGGTCTGACGGTAAATAAGCGACCACCGACTCCACGTGGCTCGCGCGTTAGTTGAGCTCTCGCCTCCTCGTGCCATTGTGCCAATACTCCCAATAACCTTCCATCGACCAAAGCACGAAAATAGCAGCATGGACACGGACGCAGGGGGTCCGCCCCCCCCCCCGAATCAGCCCGATTACCGGCTGCGCATTATCTTTCCAACGTAATATACCATTACGAACAATGGCCGGTACAATGTGGTGGCCTTTTAAATACTTCACGTATACAGTGCGACGGGCCAAACACTTATTTATACGTATATACATACGGACTTCTTCGTGGTAGAAGCTAAATAAACGGACGTTGTAATTTGCTCTTGTATTTATAGAGGCGAGACGCTCGTCTTCGGTAAGAATGCTGTAATACTCGAAAATGCAACTCTGAGCGTCTACCGATGAGCTCGAGATCCCCGATCGTTGCCAATGACACGGACGCTCTTAGGCCGCGCCTTTCTGCCCTCCCCACTGCAACAATACGCCCGGGCATTAAAGATAAATCGGCAACGCTTTTCTCGAGAATATCGCTGGCCAAGCCTGGCAAGTATATAACAGACAATGGATATTATCGATGTACGCCGAGCCGAGTCAATTTAACGATATTGCGAATGCGCGGGTGCGTGTAGCCGAGGAGGAAGCTGGACGTCGGTCACTGGGAACGGATGGCCAGCGGGCATTCGTCGTCGTTACGTATGACGGGGAGGGGGAAGGACATTCGGTAATTGGACGCGCGCGCCTCGATACGGTATAATGATAATAATAATAATAATAACAACAACGAGGTGGGGTATGGTGGCTGGCGCCAGGCCCAGGACAATTTACGGCCCCAGTCCCGACGTCTCCGCTTAACGACCCCGATAGCCTAAGGGCGATTACCGATCGCCGGCTGAGACCGATTCCCTCCCTCCTCCCGATCCCTAAATTTCGTAGCAGCTTTAGCCGTGGGTGGGTGGGTGGATGGATGGGTTTCAGCCTCCCCGTAGCATTCCCGTACAGCCCCAGCCCCAGCCCCACCCCCCACGCCGCACCGCGCCACCTTCGATCACCGTAAGAACGCTTTTCCCTTTCGACGGCCGTCCTCTCTTAATTTTATTAATGCGCCTTCCCGTTTTATCGACAGATTCATCCCTCGGCTCCTTTCGCTCCCGTACTCCCCGCCATTAATAACAATATTACATAGGTTCATATTTCATTACGAGAGTATATTTTCTTCCTTCCTCTGCCCTCTCCGCTTCCCGCCTCCCGCCTCCCGCCCCCCGAACAATTACGATTAATCAACGGCCTTAGGAGGAGGGAATGCTGCTACACAAGCTGTTACGGAATCACAGCCATCTCTACGTGTATAATACATAAATTTTGGCGCCTTTTTCGTACTCGTTGTCTCTCTCTGCGTCTCTCTCTCTCTCTGCGTCTGTCTCTCTATCTCTCTGCTTTATCGTACAAATATAAATCCAATTACGAGATCTTGTCCCGGAATTACAATACTACGCCGATGCTCATTGCCATTCCCTTTGATCACCCTCTCCCCGACACCCCCGACACCCCCCTCGCCACCCGTCATCCCGCCATGACCTTCGCAATTAATTACATCGGTCTTGCTTACCGACTTGATTAAATCAACGTTGGCAACCGGCGGCTCCGGCTAATCTCTAAGAGCAACTTATCAAATGCAAATTACATTGAAAAAAAAAAATATAGCATTTAATGCTCGGGACTAAGAGTACCCAATAACCCCAATAACCCCTTTGAGTTTTAGCGGCCGACAATCCATGCTCGTCACATCTCGACTGCGATGCCAAATTCATGATTTCTCCCAGAATTTTTATTACGTCTGAGCGCAATAATAATAATAAGAATAATAATAATAATAATAATCATGAATTTATTTGGCATCGTAAGGGCATTCGACATTCGGTGGATTTTACTATGTACGTAGGTCCTTGGAACTCTTTTGAAAATCCCGTATCCGTCGTCATTACTCTCCGAGCCTCTCCTCGAGCCTCTCCTCGAGCCTCTCCTCGACTACGAACTTTTATTATTTCAAAGTATTTTATGCCCTGTAAACGTCTAGCGGTTTACATGGCCATTAGAACGTAACAGGTGCGATTTAAAGTACATCATTAGTCATTCTACGGCTTGGTAAGGTTAAACTCCTTTGTGAACCTGTAATATTACGGGAAACAAATCGGCCGAGTAATTTTCCATTGACATTTTATTTCCATAATTTATTTCGTCTGAACTTTAAACGAGTTAATTCTAGGAGAGAATCCCAATTAGATTGTCGGCCATGTAATACGTCGCGATGCCGTTTCCGTAGCGAGTGACGTAGTCAGGGGTCGTTTTTCTACCATCGGCGCGCTCGATGGACAAACGTTAGGTCGGAGCGCTAACGGGGATCGATAGAGGGACAATAGGCCCGTAAGCCGGGTAGAGGGATAGTGGTGCCGTGGCGCCGTGGGGAGGGGCAAGAGGGAACAGACTCGAGGTAGATAAATAACGATCGAGTGCGAGAGAGTGAGAGAGGGGGAGAGAGGGGTGAGAGAGAGAGGAAGGGCGCGAGATAGCAAAAAGATTTCGCGTCCTTTGGATAAGGGAACGGTATCCATAAATTACGGGACGACTTTTGACTGCACAGAGGCCGACAAGAGAGTCCCCGTACTCTCTCTCTCTCTCTCTCTCTCTCTTACCATCGACCGCCCCCTTCATCGAAATGACTCCGGCGTCATTCTTCTTTTCTATTTCTTGCTCCCGGGCGATCGGCCCCGCTGGCTCGAGGGTAGGCGTGCTATAACGGAACTATAAATTTCATTGTTAAGTTGTTTAGCCCGAGACCGTAAACAAACCCCATAGGAAAATAAAGAGGGAAGTCTCTATTACTGTCTTTTTTTTTGCTCCTTCTTCTTCCTCTTACTCTTCTACTCCTACTTCTTCCACTTCTACTTCTTCTTCATCTACTTCTTCTTCATCTTCTTCTTCTTCTTCTCCATCATCGTCGTCGGACCTCGTGCGAGGCGCGCGGCTGTTTAGGGCGGGGGTAACTCGGAGGCAGAGTCGCATTGGAAATTTCTCGGATCTCGGCCTCGGGAGGAGCGAATTAGCCACGGAGGAGCTCGGGATCCAGGAGACAATCGGCTTATTAAGAGCCAGACGCCCTCGAAGCGGTGGCTATGCATCCGATGGCCGAATTTTATCCGCGGCTCCATAACAAAGGAACTCTCATTGATAATAATATACATTTATAATATCCATATCTATATCCATATATATACAGATATACAGACATACAGATACTGGAGTTGTTCCAGCGGCGCCATTATCTCCATATAAACCATTCGGCTTCCCTTCGAGTTGAAGCTGCTCAATAAACAGCTTGTCTTTTACGGATCCCATCATTGCATTATCGCATTTGTTAATATAATACAGATTTTTTTCTTTCTCTCTCTAAAAATATTAAGCCAATTATCTTGACATAATTGATGATAAAATTGATAGTAAACTTTATTGGCGCCGGGAGATCGCGCGAGGACTTATAATCGTCGATCGTCCGCTCGCATTTTCACTTTACACACCAATTATCGAATTAATTTTACATAATAATTAAATTATTCCCATTGGAAATTACAAAGTTGCCGCGTAAAATTTAAAACGTAAGGGAGCGCAATTAAAATTTAATCGTAACGCTTTCAATTTTCCTCGGTTTAATTATCCTCGCCCCCACCCCTCTCACCCCCACTCTCTCTCTCTGGCCCAAGGAAGAATTTTCAGCAACAAGCATCATTTATTATAATACCTGGAATCAATTAATTCTGCTGATGTTTAATTTTCATCGGGCTTTCCCAAGTTCGAACTGCTGCTCTACATCGTTTATCGCAATTACGACAGAATAATATTCCCGATAATACTTTAAAAACAAAATATAAATCTCGTTTCAAGAAGAATAAAAAAAGAGAACTGCCGGCTTGCACGAGGCATTGTAATTCGTGTGTTAGCGATCCGTTCGTGTTATCTCGGCGTTTACAAGAGATCATCGGGGAAGAGGAAACCTCGTCCCCGTTGTTTCCAACGAAAAGAATCGAGTATTTCCTCCTTACCGAGTGACGAGTTAAAAAGTAAGAAATCAATCGTCGTAGGGTTAAACTCAAGCGCAACTCAAGATATGCAAACACGCGGAGGTATTAACGCTCGGGTCGCTCGGTCCGATTGAGTGTGGGTGCGGCACATACGTGCCGTAGACGTACAGGCGCTTATTATAAGAAGAAAATGGAAGATTGACATGTCGGGATAGATAATGTCGGCGTAGATGGACAGGGGAATTGGGATGGGGTGGCGGGGGGCACGGGACAGGGGGCAGGGCTGGTAAGGACGAGTGAAAGCGGTGCTGCAGGACAGCTGAGAAAGGAACGAGACAAAGGAGCTTCCTCTGCTAAAGAAAGGGTAGGCGGAAAAAGAGGGAGGAGAGCGTTGTCTGTTGGCGTCGTCGTCGTCGTAGCGTCGTCGTCGTCGTCGTCGTCGCCGTCGTCTTCGTGGTGGTCGTGGTCGTAGTCGTCGCTGTCGTCGCCGATGCTTCGCGAATCGGAAAGTGTGTGGGCGTCATGGGAAAGGGGCTTGGCTATAAGGGGCGGGGGCGGGGGGGGTGCGGCGAGGAGGTCGAAGGTAGGAGAGACTATAGCAGAGGGCAGCGGGTGGGAGAGGGGGCGGTGGGCGCGAGAGGGATTCGATTCCGCTGAAAAACTGTACGTTTTTCTCGCCGATAGAATGGCCGGGACGTCAGCCGAATACATTATGTGTTTCCTACCCCTGGGGCTAGGATATTGAAATTTTTAATATCGAGGGTGGCTTCTGCCGCGTGCGAGCGCGAACGCATCGAAGACATCGAGAAGAGGGTGCTCGCGCACACGCTCACACGCTCACACCGAATTGCGTGGAATGAAGGATGGGACGAGATAAAGAAAAAGTACGACATCCCTCTATTATTCTTATCTTCGCCGTTCGCCCCCCTCCCTCCCATCCCGTCCCCGTCCCCGTCTCTCACATTCTCTCTCTCACTCTCTCTCTCTCTCTCTCTCTCTCTCTGTTCGCCGACTTCTTTCGCATTTCTGGACCCTTCGCAGAGTCCCTCCCTCCCGCCCTTCCTCCCTCCCGCCCTCCCGCTTCCCTTATTTTTCACCGGATATGCCCAATATATTACGTGTCATGTACCCCATGAATCTCCAGGCGATTTTTATCCGTCCATGTGTATGTGCTCGACAATTATGAGACTAAGGTTTTCCAGTTGGCCGACGTTGATGCAATTACGATAATCATTCTACATTTATAACCATCGGCAGACCCGATCTTCCGGCTTTCTCCGGCCGTATTCCGTAAATAATTAATTCTCACCCCCTCCCCTCTTTCTCTCTCTCTCTCTCTCTCTCTCTCTTCCGTCCCTCCTCTTCCTTTTTCCTCTCCCTCTTCTTTTATTTCTTTCTACTTACAGATACATTGGGGATAATACATTGCCGTCGGGCGTAGAGGCAAGTAAAAGATCGATCGATGGCAATTACTTTAGAGGTTCGATTCGTTATATTACATTTGAGTAGAGAGCGTACGTGAAAATGGCTATTTTGACTGAATCGCCGTTTCTTTTGGCATCGGGACCTTTATATTTCCGGATATGGTCGGAAATTAACGGAACCTGGAAAGCTGGATTACAATATTAACGGATGGCCGGGGGGATATGGGATCGAGGCAACGGCGCCGACGGATTTATGGTAAATTATGAACGGCTTGCGAAAGTGATTGCGGGATCGGCGATTAAATGAATACAAGCGATCGAGGGCAGATGCAAAGCCGAGTATCGTCATGAGATCGTGGCGGCGATCGGTCGCGTGTGCGTGCAGTGCGTGCGTGCGTGCGTGCGTGCGTGCGTGCGTAGGTAACACGACAATTCGTACGACGGAGTAGCGCGGACTCGTGCAATAAAAGTGCCGGATAAATCAAAGCCGCTCGCGTTACTTACTCAAAAGCGTCACTTTTAATAAATTCAAACATCCGTTCCGCCACGCGCATCCTTTCGGCGCATTAATTATTATTCGGGCGCTTGGTACGGGGCGCGACGGCCCGGAGAACGTTTAGCGTCCGAAACGGAAACGGCGGCGGCTTCGCCGGACTAACGGTCAAGGCCTCGAGGAGGAGACGATCCAGTTAGTGGCAGGTGGTGAAGGTCGCCAATACGGTCAGATAGATACGGAGCGAGCGAGCGAGAGAGAGAGAGAGAGAGAGAGAGAGAGAGAGAGAGAGAATGAGAAAGAAAAAGGTCAGGACGGAAAAATGGACGAGGGTCATCGGGACATCCCGATAATTTGGCCTCGCGCGTGCTTTTGGCGGAGGGGGACGGGAAGGGGGTATGGGGTGGTGCGTAGGTAGGAGGGTTACCTTTTTATTTAAGGGCGGGGGCACGCGGCCGCGGACGTCCGGGGCGCGACTGACCTGGGGACAACTCGCCCCTTTCGCGGTCAAAACAGGCGGAAACACGCTCGGACCCTCGTACATCAACTCTTCCCCCCCTCTCACTCTCTCTCTCGCTCTCTCTCTCTTAGTCCTACGGGCTATCTGTTGGCAATTTTCCGGGTCTGGCACTAGGACCCGATGTCCACAGCCATAAATCACCGGACCTCGTAAAGGCTTCACTTTCATCTAATCGCTCTGCCAGTGCTAAATCTTCCTTGTGGGCCTCTCTCTCTCTCTCTCTCTCTCTCTCGCCGTTCTTCCTCTTTTTATGCCTGACCCCTTCTCGATACAAAATGTTTTTTAACAACCCCTCCATAAACTGGGTATGCTGGCGCGCTTATTTACGGACGCACGCACACGCATTAGCTCGATTCCTTGTCGCACGCAAGCTTATTCGTCACTTATTCCGCTTTTGTGTTTTTCACTCGATCACAAGCCTCGGCCTCTTCCCTTAACATTTTCCTTAACCGATAAGTGCCCGGATTATTAATTACGGGATTATCTAGGCATGATCCGAGGGGGCATTTCGCGGAGGCAATTTCGCGGTACGATAAATACGACTCCCGATACCCAAGAATTTTCCGAGGGTACTTTCTGACTGATTGCCAGCCAACTACACGTACTCACGCATTATTAACGTATATGAAATCAATACGGCGAGCCGGATTTTTAAGAACGTTCTATTCCGATATCACTGACGATAACGACAACAACGACAACAACGACAACAACAACAACAACGACAATAAGTAAGCAGTCTAAGAGGTGTGGGATTTTTTTTGTTTTCTTTTTCAAAGGATCAATATTAAAATCAATCCTCCTTTTTCCCGAATTTAAACGATCCATACAACCCGATATGCCTGACTTGAATTTTACAAGCTTTTTTTATCCGAATCCGAATGCTTTGAAATTGAAAGACTTGAGCCGCTGTGACGCGTACGCGAGCTTCATCGTTCCGCGGATTAGAAATTATTATTATAAGGTATTTATTATTAAGTTGGCCAAACGCGCGTATGACTATAGTACGCATTACGTTCGTACGCTCTGCTGTAGAGTCGTAAGGATTTTATCAGGCATCTTTTTTATGAATCTTTAAGGGAAATGAAAACAAAAAAAAAAAACAACAACAAAAAAAAAAACAAAACACGAGAGTATGATCGAGTGAGGTGAATAAAAAAGGAAAGGGAGCGAAAGGAGCAACTGCACTTTTGTCGTCGTTATATATGCTCGGTGAGGGGTGGGTGGCGCGGGAGGGTGGGGGGTTGTACGTGGGTCGGCTGAAGTTCGAAGGGTGGCGTTGGGATGTGGGAGGGGTTGGGCGGTGGGTGTATGGTGGAAGTAGCGTTACTAGTTGGATCACCATCATCGTCTCTCTCCCTCTTCCTCTCTCTCGGTCTGTCTACTATTGGTGCGCTATGTACGTGGGGCCAAAGCAATGAGGAGGAAGCCGAGGAGATGGAGGACGATGGGCGAAGAGGAGGTGGAGGAAGACGCGGTGGGTAGGTTCTGCCCGCGCTAGACGCTCGTTACAGACCCTCCTCTACTCTGCAGATTCAATATTCTAACCAAAATCCCCGGGGCTAAGGGAAACGCAAAACTTTCCAAGCCAGACGCTACCAACATTGCCGAAGCCCGTCTTGGTCCAAAATTTCTCGGCTCTCTCTCTCTCTCTCTCTCTCTCTCTCTCTCTCTCTGCCTCTTTTGCTCTGCCCCTCCGTTGGGTAAACTTAGAGTCCACACACGAGGGACCAGGAAGAGCCTTGACGAGGAGAAACGTGCAAAGGGAGGAAAAGGCGAGGGAGTGAGAGAGGGAGGGGTGGGGTGGGGGGAGAGAGAGCAAGTTGACGGACTCGACACCACGTTATTGCCGCTTTTACTGATGGCTTCTGCACTATTTCGCAATACGCAATAGCTACTGCGCTCTGCACTTTACTCTCTCCCTCTCTCTCTCTCTCTCTCTCTCTCTCTCTCTCTCTCTGTCTGTCTCTATCCAGTGTAAGAGTCGTTATCTCCACTTTTCTACGATCCCATCTCGCAAATGTAACACGGATTATCGCGGGCCCGTTAACCTGGCAAATATCACATTTTTATTTACACGTCCCGCCGTAATGGCTTATGGCATTTTCATAGCGCCGATAGCTTTTAGTTTTTTGTTTGTCCATTCACTTTCAGTGACCTACTTTCATCAACACCTGCCTTCTTCCTACGTACATTAAAATTCCCGCTTCCTCCCTTTTTCCCCCTTCATTTTTCTCCTTTACTTACTTTACTTTTTTTTTGCTTTTCTTTTTTTCTCCACCAGTCAAGTTTTGTTTTATTAATACCTTTTTTTTCTTTTTTCTTTCTTCTCTTTCTTTCTCTTTCTCTTTCTTTTAATGTAAACGTCATCACGATACGGAATTCTGGACGAGCTCAGACGTTCCCATTCCTCCTCATTCCCTCGATTCCTTCCTAATATCGTTAACGTGCAGCAGCTATTTCTATCGATTATTTTCATTGTACGGCCTCTGGTAGCCAAGATATGGCGTATCGGTTTTCTCATTCTTTTTTTCCCCCTGCCGTTATTCTCAATAGTGGACGGATAGGACACGAGACGTTCGACGTAACATCCACTTTCTTTGACATAGTATATTGATAATTCATTGATTTCTTCATTTATTTTTAAGATAGGATTTTAAGATATCTAGAGAGAGAGAGAGAGCGGGGGAGAGTGGGGGAGGAATAGAGAGGGAGAGAGTACATGGACGTATAAAGAGTACCCTTCGGAAGTTTAGGCAGTAGCCGAGGGCCGCGCATTCCTTATCCTGGTGAAATTATCGTTCACCCTCTAATCCGACGAAAAAGCGTTCAGTAGGTCTTTCGCGTCTCCCCCACCCCCTCGCGCGCCTAACCTTCCTGTGCCGCTCGTCGTTCGCATTGCCGATGGCTGGCGCGGGGTGCAGGGGAGAGCAAGAAAAATGGTCGATTCACGGGGCTCCGATAAACTCCCGAGATTCCCCCGGCTCGTGAAAAAGGGCGAGAGAGAGAGAGAGGGAATGGGGGGAAGAGATAAAGAAAGGGAGGAAGAAGAAGAAGAAGAAGAAGAAGGGTGGCCACCAGAAGGGAAAGCGACGCTTCGCCCAATCGAAGACATTTGTTTTATCGGAAAAACTCGTAGAGGATAAGAGCTTCCCGTACTCTGTCTCTGTCTCTGTCTCTGTCTCTGCCTCTGCCTCAGCCTCTGTCTCGCGACCGACCACCCACCTCCCGCCCCACCATGGCGGCTGCTACTCTTTATTAGCAGGAAGGTTTTTGTTTTCGGCGGGTGTGGAGCTTCGACAGCCCCACCTTCGCCTCCTCCTCCACCTCCTCCTCCTCCTCCTCCTCGTCCCACACGGCGTATCTCCGATACCTCGTGATACACGTTATAGAGCTAGACGCCGGAAGGTTTTCCGACCTAACAACCTCCGTCTCTCTTCTCTGCCTTATAGGAAGACGAGCCCTGGGGCCATGACGTCTCTTCTCTCTACCGCCTGCCCCCGCCCCGGCCCCGCCCCTCTCTCTCTACGTCCTTCCGTTTGCAGCGAGGGAGGGCTCGCTCTGCTAGTAGGCGAAGCGAAATTTCAGGAGACTCGGAGCCACTCACGCTTTCGCCACCGAGCCCAGAGCCGCAACGAGACTTGATTATTATGCGTACCAATACGTCCGTATAAATATATACGTGTTTCATGGAGCGTCATAAGGGAAGCGGCAAAACTGCATATGTGCGCTTCTCAGACGTCTCGTGCAGCCTCGTCCCAATAACCCCGGACCACGTCGCTCTTTAATTATTTACCTCCTCCTATCCGCATTATCAACTGGAATCTACGTCTTGAAATATAAGATAAGGGCGGCGGCGGCGGAGGAGGAGGCGCACGGGGGGGAGTCGAGAGAGAGAGAGAGAGAGAGAGTTGTTGGACGGGGGGAGGGTGGAGGGCGATAGGCACGTTCGAGGTATAAGCTCGCTATGGCCCTCAATAACTATCCCACAATTGCCATTCACAATTACAAAGCACAATGACAAGCTAACAAGAGATTTAAGGTAGGCTAATAAGGTAAAAACCGATACCCATTGATCACATCCGATCCGCATATCTCTTTATATATTGTATTAATATTTTAAGGGGGCCACGTACTACATAAAGTATACGTATATATATATATATATATACAGAAGCGCCAGTATAACGTGAAAATAAAAAGCGTAGGTATTATAAAAGGAAGCTCGTAAAGAGCCGAGGGCATTGACAATCCTCTCGTTATCATCATCATCATTATTTTTATTATTATTATTGTTTGTTGTTGTTGTTGTTGTTATTGCCGTTGTTATTGTTATTGTTATTATTATTATTATCTTCGTTATTATTCTTATAAATAGATCGAACGGAGGACGATACGGTATATCCCCGGTATAGAAGGGAATTATTTATATTTCAGCATATCGACGTTACGAGATAAAGAATACGGTTCCATTCCATTCCATTCCATTCCATTCCATTCCATTCCATTCCGTAGTAACGTCCTAGCTTTCCGTGCTGTGTGATCTAGTTTATCTCTTGGATTCTCATCTCGAGTAGCGGTAGACTTTGGTGTTCCGATCTTTGGTTTCCTCAAGCCATAGCTCATTCCTCCGCCAGCTCATCCTCGTACCAGATTCATTGATAACGACGCCTCGGCCGACGAATGATAATTGACGTCGAGCCGTACTCGTCGGCTTCTTTATTTCCGCCGTAAAGGGTTAATTGTGGCAAGCGTCGCTTAACTCGCGCTCACGCGAACGTGTAGAGGACTATTATGGGTCAGTGTGCGACGGGGGCGGAGAGTGGGCGCTCGAAACGGATAATAATAATAATAATAATAATAATAATTAGAAAAAGTAGCCGGGCCAGAAGGAGTCGGGGGTATTGAAAATAATTTGCTCTAAGTACTCGCGTGATTTAATGTGAGGGAAAGTAAATTTGTATTTAAATATATAGAACGATGCTCGGGCGGTATGGGACTGGGCTCCGCTGAATCGACGTTTGACGCCTCTCTAATGAGGTGCCAAGGTTACGTACGGGGTTACCTACGGGGTTACCTACGGGCTTACGTACGGGGTTACGTACGGGGTTACGTACGGGCTTACGTACGGGCTTACGTAGAACGAGAGCTAGTGAATCCCGGCCGGAGGGTCGTTGGAAAATTGCATTCGCCTCGACTTATTTTCAGGTAGGCCAATTTTTAATAGGCCTAACCCTTTTTAGCGGTTACCTGGGATCGAGAATGGCGAGCGAGGCTCTGCGCAAACCTACCGTCGGGGACACACACGCAGACAGACACACAGACACACAGACAGACAGACAGACAGACAGACAGACAGACAGAGGGATAGTAGAGTGAGAGAGAGAGAGAGAGAGGGGGCGAGGGCAATCGAGAGGGGGATAAAGAAAGACAACAAACGTTAAAAAAAAAAATAAAAAAAAAAGAAGAAAAGCTCTGTAGGTAAATCGTCCGGGGACCTTCGGGGAGGCTTCGGGTCCTTATAGTTTTAGCCTCTGTTTCCCTTTTAGCCCACTCTCTCGCTCTCTCGGGCGCGAGATTGAAATTCAAATGAGACCGCGAGGATATTCTAATTCCGGGTTTGGCAACCCCTTTTTTGCATATCGGGGCCCCCGCAGCTGCCTCTTCCAAATTATACGTACGTGTCGTGCCTTTTCTCCCTTCCTCTCGGGCTTCCGCGTTCCATTCTCTCTGCCTCCCCAATAACCCCACCCCGCGCTCACTCGCTCACTCGCTCACTCGCTCTATCTGTCCCTCTCCGTCGCCCTCTTTCTAGCGCCGTTTCACACTCGCGGCGATCGCGTGCCCGCGATCCGCAACCATTGAAAGATCGCACTGCCCGGGCGCACGTATACGTGCGCCCGGGCATACCTGGGCTGAAAAACAAAACCGGCGATACGGGCATCGATCGATTCGCTTATTTGGCCGGGAGCAGTCGCGCTCATTCATTTGAATTTCAATACGCGAAAATATCCCTTCTCTCTATCTATCTCTCTCTGATACACAGGTAGAGGCAGAGGCTTAGGCACGAGGACAGGTAGGCGAAGTTTATCGCTTCCCCGGTAGTAGTCGTCCTGACCTGCAATGATCCGAGCGAGCGCTTCGAGATGGTTTAAGTGGGACGGGAAGCGAAAGGTATATGAAATCAAAAGAGTTTTACGGAAGCCTGAGGTCTCTTAAGGAAGTCGTTAAATGCTTTCTCTTAACCGACTTTTCATTTCACTTGTAACTATCGGTGTATCCATTGAAGATTGAAGGCGCGATTGAAGTAAGCGAGTAGCTTAACCGGCTCATCCATATTTCATTTTCCTTCATTTTCCTTCATTTTCGCTGAATAACCCCAATAACCCCAATAAACTCGAATGCCTCTAACTCGTATGCAAATAACGGCTTTGTAAAACTCGATCAATCTCCCTTGTCTATCGATCCTATATCATCTACTTGAGCCTATTGCGTGCGAGCAATAGTCGTTATTAGTCTGCTGACCTCCACTTGTCGAATAATCGACAAGCTCAATCGATGGGTTTGCTTTTACAACCGGATAAAGTGTTAGGAATATTTGATAATGATAAAGGTACTTGGATCTAATATCGTTAATCAAATATCTTTTCGGAGTCTTGTATTATCGTAAAATTGTCCCGCCTTATCGGCTGCATAGGTTATCGGGAGATGATCTATCCGTCCGGTGAAGCTCCCGACTCGGTATTACAAAATTCCTCAATGATTTTAACTACGATTCAATACGATTGGCTCGATCGCATTGAGGATTGCATTGAGCGACGAGGATTTCCAAGGACGAGTGGCATTCAGACTCGGTTTGGATTTATTGAGCGAGCGCCGGACGTCCGAGTGGTGATTCCGAATCCGACGATGCGAGTCGAGCGCATCGGGGAGGATGTATTAAGTCAGGAGAAAGATATTCTGGAAATATCGTAAGGAGAGCGGAGCTCGGGAGACGCGAGGAAAATATGTTTGCCTAGGGTTGGCTTAGGGATCCGTCGGTGACGTAATAACGCTTAAGGAGCGTACTCGTGGCCGGGGCGTCAAGCGGTGCCGTCCGAGCGCTCTCTCGTAACGCAGAGTCTCCACGTCGATCGGGGGTTATCGGGGGTTATCGGGGATGGCGGGGGATAGCGTCACCCGTACATAATCAAAGCATAATCAAAGCCCCCCCACCCCCGCCCCACCCGGATAATGCACTTGGATACCACGGAATATCGAGTGGGTCGTTCAAGTTCACCCGAAAATTCGAAGCGCGCGAAACTCCCGAAAAATGCGTACCCCGGCCCTACGGACGGACGGACCTTGGACGGATAGGGGGGTGTGTGGCGACCATCTCTCTCTCTTACAGAGAGACAGAGTCCTGCCTCCCTCGCATCCAGCCAGTCCCGCTGGAATTTCGCGTATACGTCGACAACGCCCACGAGGAAGCGGGGCCGGGGCCGGGGTGGAGCTGTTACGGGATGGAGGGTCGTAGGGACGGAGGGAGGGTCGAACGGTGGGAGGGAGGGTCGAACGGAGGGAGGGAGGGAGGGAGGGCGGAGGTAGCCGCGCCTTTTACGATCCTGCCCAGGCTATAAACCCGTACAATGGGGCGTACGTACTTGATTTATCGCGCTCACCGAAAATAAGCCGAGTCAGGATTCTAATGCCTCGAACATGGAGATTTCCCAGACGTACTTTACAAAGCCCTTCATTTACGAATCGCCTGTTAATAAAAATAGAATAAAGCACTTGCCTTTACCAACTTGCGAAAATCTTTGTTAACTCTCCTCTCGATTAACACAACTTGCCTTTACCATCCACGCCATTCGTCCGCAGTATCATGCGCGGACCCCATGGCTTCTATTATTCCATTCCCCCCCCCCCTCCATTCGTCCTCCCGAACCTTATCCTTATCGTAAACCATACGTTTTTTTTTTTCGATCCAAGGCATCAACTACGTTCCATAGATTATTTGTTATAAATTACGTATCCGTTTGTTTGTTTGTCTTTTTTTTCTTTTGTATTTATTTATTATTTTTTATATATATATATATGTATATAAAAGCTGCTCGCTTTATATCAATGATTTATTTATTTCAATGTACTCGGTGCGTGTGAGAGTAAGCCAGGCAATTACAAGAACGTTGTCATGGCTCGTACAGGGAGCTGTATATGCTGTATATATAATAATAATAATAAATGGCCCCGGTGCTCTTTATTGTAATTTAATAAAATAAGATAAATATTTAAAAACTGCCGGCACATTGGGACAAAAGGTCCGTAATTGATTGAGTGATCAATCAAGCTTATCAATCGACTCTTTTCCCGATTATTTGATTTGCATAGTTCGTCGGGTGTGGGCGGATGGTCGGATGGGCGGGTATATCGAGGTATATCGGCCTTAGGCAGCTCTCAGCCAGCTCTCAGCCAGCGCTCAGCCAGCGCTCAGCCAACGCGATACCGCGATATCTGCGCGTTACCGATAGTCGGCACAACGAGCTGGATCAGGGCTATTATTTAGACTTAGAGGTCTGGCTGAGGGCGGAGGGCTCGGAGCTCGTGGCCCCGCTCGGGGACCGGACTCGTCCTTAAAATGGAGGGTGCCTCGTACACGTAGCCACGTAGAGTCGGCAGAGGCGGCAGGGGTAGGTAACACGTGGCCGAGATAAGGGTACGGGCGTACGGGCGTACGGGGGTACGGGTAGGTAGGGGAGCGGGGAGCGGGGAGCCGGGATCAAAATGGGCGCTAACCCAGCCCTAGCCAACCGTGCCCACACGCGCGCACCTAACCTACCTCCTAACTCTAACGGGATTCTCGATCGTGGGTGGGTTCGTTCCGTAACCCCGAGTGACTCGACCGGGGTGGGGGAGTGGGAGACCAGGGGTCGAGCGCCCCGCGAGTCCTTCAAGATGGCGGCTACATAAGGGATGGCTTAGGGAGCGCCCTACCCCGGGTAATACATCAGGCCGCTCGGGGGCTCTTGGAGCGAGGGTGTTTGGTCGAACGGGGGCTCTTGGCGTGGGCGGCAGGGAGGCGGGGAGCTCGATACGTATACACACGCACGCGCGCACGCACACGCACACGCACACGCACGTATATATATATGTATATGTATATGTATATGTATATACGTATGAAAAAGACGTGGAAGGAGAAGTTGCTTAATCAAACCGACGACTGTATTGCTATGCTCTCGATGCCAATGATTTATTATCCGTCGGCGTTGGAGCCGATGCCGCGGCATTTTTCAAATATTCCCTTAATTTTGCACTTCGGCCGCAGACTCGGCTTTTCCCTCCCGGCCAAACGTCCGACATAAATTATCAAGCGCGAGTGGTACGGGAGGAGCAGTTTACGCCCGATTTATGCCAGCAGCGGCCTCGAAAGCCCAGCTTATCCCATTAAAAGGATCTACGCGGCGTAGATCAGCTTCCGTCGCCCGGTACGTCTGATCGTCCTCCTCGAACGACTTATTCTTTCCTTACCGTTTTGGCTAATTTACTTGTTTAATAGGGCAGGACCGTTGGCCCAACGACGGCTTTTACGTCGTTAACGCCCGGGCGCCCCGACGATCGCCCTCGCTACCTCCCTACCCGGACGACCTTATAATGCTGACGTAACGAATGCCAACGATGCATATTGTCTATGAGTTGTTTTTTTTTTTGCGTGTGTGCGTCGAGACGGGATCGCTCGGGCACCTATCGCCGATAAATTATCGAGCGTGCGAGTCGAGACCGTGGAAAAATGCTTCGACTTCTCTCTCTCTCTCTCTCTCTCCCGCTCTCTCTATCTCTATGTCTCTTTAAGGGCGTGAGTCGCTAGCTTCGGGGGCGCGTTGCCACTGTACGCGTGTGAAACTGTGTGCGCGCGCGCGCGCGCGCCTGTTTTAGCAACCCCCGGAGCGACTATCGTCCGCGTCGTCCCTTTCACGTCCCTTCGAGCTTCCTTTTAACCGGGATCTCCGTCTCTCAGCCTCTATCCCTCATCCGCGTACGCCCTCCTCCGACACCTCGAGGCCCCGCGGTGCCGGCAGGCATCTCCTCCTCTCGCTCGATTCGTTTTCTTTCACACATAGCCTCGAGGCTCGTTTTCCGAAATAGCGAGTGTCGGATGCGAAGCTACTGTCGAGCCCAAGGGCTCCCCCGTGTCATAGAGAGACCGAGAGAGAGAGACCGAGAGAGAGAGAGAGAGAGAGAGAGAGAGCGGTGGGGGAGGGACGGGCTCGGGCTCGGAGAGGATAAGAGATTGATGCAGGCTTATATATCGGAGAAGCAGCTCCCCGGGTTGCCGCTCCGACATTTGTATATAAAGGATCGGAGCTTGACACGCGCTGAATCAAATGGAAATGCGCGATCATTCGGATCCTAAAGGGACGGGCAGGGCGGGTGGGGGGGGGGAGGGGGTGGGGGTGGTAGGGGGCAAATCTTATCTTACCGAGCCGGAGATGTGGTGCGAGTAGCGACTACCGCGACACTTACGGAGCGCCAAATGTTTTTAAGATCACCGGGGACGAAGACTCGGAGGAAAGTTACTTAGAAATTTACTTCCTCGGACACGTTCGGCGGACAAGAACTTCCATTTTCAAATTTTATTCGGATCCAGGATTTTTAATGTCCCAATAACCACCGTCTAAGCCTGGCCAAACTCATTCATTACCTTATTGCCTTAACTGAAACCGCCGGAATGACGCACGTGGCTTGGTCATCGTACATATCATTATTAATGATACACGCAGTAAAGTGATAAGTATAGGCGATCGAAGCCTCGATTATTTAGGGAATAAGATCATTAGGATTTCGGTCGAGGGCTACGGGCTAATAAATATTTACGTAAAAAGGCAAGGATTAATTAATCTTTGAGTAATAGGATTAATCTGGAGCAAATGTTCTGGATACAATTGCGCAAGCTAATGAGAATAAAGTGAGCTAGAGTCCAGTTAAAGGGGTCGTTAATTGCCGCTGGCCTTCTCTATCCAACTGATCGGCTTACAAGAATTTTAATAATAAATATACGAATAAAAGACTGAGCGTCCCTTACGAAAGCCATTCGAGCTCGGCTCGGTACTCGCAATGGATTCGCTGGATAAATTCTTAAGTAGGATTGTTTTCCACCTGGGCCTTACACATTCTGACGGCGTTCTGACGGCGTTCTGACGGCATTCTGACAGCGTTCTGACGGCATTCTGACAGATTTAATAAAAATTCCAGTTAAGAGGCTGTGTAATTATGTACAGAGTCATGAGGAGAGTGCGAGAGTGCACGTTACGCGTTATCGTGTAATGCGAAAATGTAGGAATTCGTCGGGTGAGGGAAGTTTCATGAGGGAAATAACAGATTGTCTTGGACGCTAAATAAGGTAAATAAGGTTGCTGAAGGAAACGAACGGTAGATGAAAGAGGCAAGACGAATTAAAAGGAATTTCCAATGCGGCAAATTATTTTTCGAGACAGTTTAAAGAGTTGAGGGACAAAGTGTGCCTCGATAACGTTCAAGTTTCGGAGAATTTTTCCTTACGGGCTGGTCGGGCTTCTCGGGAAGGCGTTTCCCTCATAATGTTTTTCATTAGATGCGAAAGGTAATGGAACAGGGAAATGGGTTAATTCAAAAAGGCAAAGGGCACCTCGCCAGATCTTGACCGAGGGCGGGGGGAGGCAGGGGCTCCGAGCGGAGCTTAAGGGACGGACGGAGGGCAGCGCGGACGAGGGTGGGGGGGGGGGAGGGGGTTAGGAGGGTGGTGGTGGTGGTGGTGGTGGTGGAAGTGGATGGATAGAGGTATGGAGAGCGATAGAATAGAGAGTGGAGGAGAGTGAACTTGGCTCGGGAGAATCTACGCGCAGAGGAGCGGGATTGCAAAAATGCAGCTCTGACGCTAATTAAAAGCAGGTCGCTTGTCTTTCTCTAGGTCCGCCCGGGGCAGAAATAAAGAGGAAAGAAAAAGAAAGAAAAAAAGAAGAGGAGGAAGAAGAAGAAGAAGAAAAACAAGGGTAAACGGGGAAAGGTCTTTTTATATCGCGGCGGTGGCTCCTCGTCCTCGGTGCATCTCTCCTCCCGCACCGGGCGCTTACCACGGGCGAGAGTCCCTCGACGCCGCCCTCCTCCTGACCCCGCTGCCCCGCCGCCGCCGCCGCCGGCCCGCCATTTCGTCGACGCTACCTAAGCAGTCAGCACCCGTAATTATTGTCCAAGTGTTCTTTAAAGAGGGAATTACACGCTCGACGTTTGCCTCGTGCTCGAAGCTTTTCATTCGTCGTCGTCCGTCACCCCTCCGGCCTCCCTTGTCCCTCGGCCCACCTAGCCAACGTCGCCACGGCCACCTCAGCCTGCCGCCATTGCCGTCCTGTTTCTCCCGGTCCTTTTAGACGTGGCTCCCCCGCTCGCCCGCACGCCCTCACACTCGCCCGCTCCCTCCCCCCTCCCCCCTCTCGGCCCTGGTGGCCCCGCCGCCCCTCGCTATCCGCCCGCCGAGTCTACACGCGATCACGGACCGCCTGTTTTCCTTTTACGCCCGAAGAAACTTTTTCCTTCAACAATTTTTTCCCACTCTCACTCCGCAGCGCCAAGGGATTTTTTACCCTACCGGCAAAGGCCACCCTCTACCCCATCCCACTCACCCTAACCACCACTCCCACGCCAACCACCCAAACAGCCTCCTGCCTGCCCGCCTGCCTGCCCGCCTGCCTGCCTGCCTGCCCACTCCAACCCACCCCGACCCGACCCGCGCACAGTGGTCTACGCGGAAATTCCTGGGGAATCATTGGAGCCGTCATTCGCGGCCGAAGGGGGATGGCCGGGGATAAGAGAGACAGACGGAGAGGTTGCTTCCCGGTTGCTCTCTTCCTCGGCTACGATCCGACGCTCGGAGATTTTCTCGCCGCGATAACGAGCCTTCGCCTCTTCAATCGAATAAAGGGCTCCCCGGCTCGTGCCTCCCCTCCCCCGCCCGGATCGACTCGCTCAGCCTCTGCCGACGGAAAAAACGAGACAGGGAGAGACAGGGAGAGACAGGGAGAGAGAGAGAGAGAGAGCAGCAGCAGCCGCCGCTACTGCCAATTAAGCCGCTTTTTAAAGATGCATCCTTGCGTCGGATTATTTTAGTCCAGTGAGTCCATTGAGCCGAGGCCGCGATGCGAATCCTCGTCAAGTACCGCGTCTACGTGCGTCTACGCGCGCGTAAGTTCGTGTAAGAGCTCCCGGCACCGCCACCGCCACCGCCACCGCCACCACCCCTCCCCCCCGACCCGTGTAACATCGATCCGGGCTGCTGCTTTACCTTCCACTTCAATTTTTCACTTTTATCTCCGCTCTGAAAAATGTCCGAATTTACCGCAGAGATTGGCGAGTAATTGGATCGCGTTCTGCCCTACGTACAATGGTGAGCGGGGCTCGGGCTCGGCTCACTCCGTATACGCGAATAAGCCCGGCGATCGGGGAGCCGCTTCCTGGCACGCCCTTATACCGCCATAATTGTATTTTAAATACGAGACAGCGACCGACCGACCGACCGACCCACGAACCCACGGACCGACCGACCGACCGACCCTCCCTCTCGGGCCTGGCCCTCAGCCAATTGACCCAAGCACCCAACATCCGCACCACCATTAATTAGAGAGAGCGAGAGAGAGAGAGGGAGATGTGTGTGCGTGTGCGTGCGTGTACGGCCACGGCCTTCAAAGTAGAGTCGGCTAATTCGCTGATCTACGGACGTGCGTCGGTGCTCGAATTACGTCGCTCGAGCGATTATTTGAACTTACGCACCTAAAGATCGAGTCGACGCAAACAAAGCCAATTGCACGTATCAGTCTCGTGGTGGTGGCGGTGGTGGCGGTGGTGGCGGTGGCGGTGGTGGAGGAAAGGGACCGATGGCTTAGCGTCGTCATTATTTGAATCCACGAGCTCGGTACCAATTTGCCGTAACCGGGTGTAAGTGACACTACTCCCAGCGAGATCCGCTCTCGCTCGTTTATTACTTCGCCATGATTATTTTTCTCTTCTCGTTCACTCTATTTGTCTCTTTGTCCCTTTGCCGCCACACATCCCTCCACCCCCTCCACTCTCTCTCTCTCTCTCTCGCTCCCTCAATCTTCCTATCGCGTTAGTTGGACGCGCGCGTATGGTCGCCAGGCCCGAGCGAATGCTTTCTACGCTGCATCGCTCTTTTATGCTTCCGCGGCTTCAGTCCCCCACCCCACCCCGTCTCGTCTCGCCCCCTTAAAAAACCTCTCTCGCTCGCTACCCCCGGTTACTTTTCGCGAAGCCTCCTCGGCTCTCCTTCTCTTTTCATTTTGCTTTTTTCACGTCGCGCGAGTGCAGGGTAATATTTTTATTATCTCGAAAACCACTCGAACTACTTCCACTACGACAATGACGACGACGACGACGACGACGACGGACGACGACGACGCTGCCTCGTTAAAAGAAACGAGACGGAATGTCGTTGGGCTGGGGAATCCCTTTAAATGCCAATGACTCGAATGCGTATGTGCAAGGCAGTTCTTTTAAAACTCCCGCCCCTTCATTTCATCTATTAAATTAGCCTCCCCAAGAATTATCCCTATCTCGCGCAGACGATGATCGCTTGTCGTCGCTCTCTCTCTCTCTCTCTCTCTCTCCTTTCTCGATAGGCATACCTTTGAAGCTCCGAACGAGTCACCAGTCACCCCCGTACGTTATTATCATTATTATTACGTTACACGAAATCATACGTCTTCTCGATTACATTTCAAGTTTCAGCATTTCATTTTCAATTGCATGCATACGCAAGTATCGCGACGCGACTAATGTTTCAATGGTCGCTCGAACTTATTATTACGAAGCTCGTATATTAGAAAGAAAATCTTGTGAAGCCTCGCTACTGTAAATACAGGTAGCGATTCCGCTCTTGGTCAAACAAATAATGTGCCATTTAAACGCGCGGCTTCTCACGTTTCGTTGTAGCGTACCGAAGCTAAATTATTTAAGGATTATCTCAAACGTAAGAAAGTAAATAATTAACATTACTTGGCGTTATTGGGATCCTCGAGTTGCTCGAGGAAAATCCCCAAGTAATATTAATACAGAAAAGCTTATGATATAGAAAGTTTTTTTTTTTCTTTTTTTTTTTTTTTTTTTATTATGACAAAGAAAGGAAACTTTCGTCGTGGAATTTCTTTGGAAAAATTGCCAAAGTTGAGTTCAAACAGATTGAACTTTGGCCTTATCGGACGTAGAATTCATATTCAAGTTTTAATTACATTAAAGTGTTGAAAGATTGATAAAACGCGGTGGCCGACGTTAAAGGTAGTCGCGCAATTACTGAATTCGTGTGTATACGCGGGAAAGGGAAGAAGGAGGAGATTGCCGGCACGTATAGCCGAACGATCCCGTAGATCGAGTAAATTAAGTGCTCGGACGCGTGACTGTCGTCACAGGTGACTTGACTTGTCTTGACTGACTGACTGACTGACTGACTGACTGACTGACTGGCTGACTGGCTGACTGGCTGGCTGATTACGGCGGAGTCGAGAAGTTAAAAGCTTCGTCGGGCCGCTACTGGTCAGGCGAGCTGTACTTAAAAAAAATTCCCGTCTAGGCTGCTCGACTCGTTTCGCAACTCCGTCTCCCTCCCTCCCTCCCGCCTTCCATCCCACCATCCCGCCGAATGTGTCTGTCTGCTCCGCGGAAGCGCCTGACGTAAGAAACGCCCCTCGTTCGCGCTCAAAGTGTCGCGACTTAATTAACCGCTAAACAGCGTTTCTGGCGACCCCCTCCCCCCGCCCAACCCTCGCCAACACCGCCACGTCTCTTTTTCTTTCTTCCTGCCCATTAACATATTGCCTCCCACCCCCCCACTCTCTCTCTCTCTATCTCTCTATCTCTATCTCCGATATCGTACTCTCCGCTTTAAATTATTTTATACGCGCCCCTCCCGCGGGTCCACCCTCCTCCTCCCCCACCGCCTCCTACGTGCCACCATCCCATTACACGCCCGACGCACCCCGTTAATCAACTGCAGTTTTATTTTAGGAGACCCGCTATTCCACGACACTCCACATACAGCCAAGCGCGACTCGCGTTATTCCGACCTTTTACGAATAATACGAATAACCGCGTAATGAAATGTTTCGAGCACTTTTATAATTGCACCGACTTCATACACGCGTACGGATTTTATACTACCACCCCTTCCCCACCCTCCCGCCCCCCAGTTTATTGTGGATATCGTTTACTTTAACTACAATGGCCCCTCGTCCTCCCTATTTATTCATATTATTTTTTTTTTTTTTTTTGTTAAAAACTCAATAAACAAATACTGAAAATCCACGGGTTGGTGGTACGCGCGTTTGAATTAACGTTAATCGATAAGAATATTCCCTTCGTTTAAACAATTACGTCTACGTGAATGCCAATGGATGTATCGAGAGGGTATAATGCACGGGGCGGGGGCGGGGGAGGATACACTTACTCGGCGCTTAAATATATTTGTCATGTTCAAATTACGTATTTTGTCTCCCGTTACAGCATCGTAATACCATCCTTTCCCTCCCGGAGTGAACTGTAATTTTCTTAATCTCCCCGAGGTCAAGGAGCATCTGACTCTCGCCGCATATTCCGAATATCTTATTTCCCTCTTCCTTCCCCCCTCCCCCCCGATCCTTGGCTCCGTCATGCGGGAGCGAATATCGGCAGCAGCGGGGACCGTCGTACCTTCCGTCGTACCTTCCAACTCGAATGCGGGGAAACTTACATTTCGGAATGCCCTTCGGTCCATATCCTCCAACCGAGAGGACAAATACATCGATCTCTTTTCTCTTCTTTTCTCTTCTTTTCTCTTACGCCTTTCTACATCCGTACTAAAAGATCATATTTTCACGCAAAGTAAGTGGTCTTCTCTCTCTCTCTCTCTCTCTCTCTCTCTCTCTCTCTCTCTTTAAAACTCCTCTCCAATCAGGAAGGATCGTATATTCTTATCTCGGAAATTGAATTTTTTCTTTAACTTTACTTAAATCTCGTAAATCTCCAATCCAAACGAATGCAATAATTTTTTTTTTTTTACCATTGATGTAAATAATACGCGCGACGAAGATACGCTCCACCGAGACTCTCTTAGCGCTTGCGCATCTACGTCCTTCGTCACATTAAACGTATAAATTTTTAGCCTTTTTATTCTTGGGATTATTATGCACTGCACCACATGTACAATAATAATATATAATAGGTAATAAAGTTTTTCAAAGTCTCGGACTCGGCAAGGAGGTAAGGTCTCCCCCCCCCCACCCCCGCCACCTTTCGTTCGGCTGAGAAAATTTGTATCCAGACAAGTTTCGCCTTCAACTTACATCAAAGTGGATCTCCTCCGCCACGTAGACAACCACCTCCTGGACTCATTTGACTCTCTTCTAACTATTCAGTTTACTTCATCTCGGAAGGCATTGTGGCAGCATCTACAGCTTCAATTCGGTATTTTCCTTCATTCGAATTAATGAAAAGGATCTAATCCGCCCCCATCTCCCTCTCTCTCTCTCTCTCTCTCACTCCCGGCCTCCTCCTCCTCCTCCTTACAATGGACCGCGTTATTTCACATGATTTTCTTATAATTACTGCGTAATTTTTGTTCCAAAATATTCCTCTAACGAGTAAATTTAATTGTTCGAGTAGTTCGAGGGAGGAGGGGGCGAATTTTATCCTCGTTACGATATAACGTACTCGAAGCACGTTATTTTTACTTGAAATTTCTTCAGCCCAACGATGGATTCTCTACTCTACGGCAGCATACTCTACGCATAAAATACGTAGTATGACTTGGTATAATAAAAAAAAAGAAAAAAAAAAGAAAAGAAAAGGGTTATATAAAGGAGGCGGGGGGGGCGGGGAGGAGAAGTTATATGAAAGTTATTAAGTGAAAAAGAAGCGTGTGATGGAATTACGGAATTTTAAGAGACTATTTGCGCGAAATCATTGTAATACGGCAATAATTATTATAGCACTTGAGGCTAATGGCATTTTAATGCATGTAGCCTATAGATCTTTTGGATTATGAATACGAATGCATTTATTCAAATGAAAGGCAAATGTTTAATTACAGCTGTATCGTCGTAATTTGTCGAGAACATTTATATATAAGTTTATAGTCAGTTGGTGTCAGTACGTGTATGTGTCTTATGACAAAAGTACCTTTTCTTAATTCGAAGATAAATAAAATTCGAGGAGCTCGCGCTAACGACGATGTTTGACTTTGTCATTAGAGACCATATTAAAAGGGCATACTTATATAGCAAGTAGGTGCTAATAAAACTTCATAGCCGTACGGTATTTACGTTATCGGCATTGTTATGATTAATGACACAGGCAGGCCAGCTCGGGGTGATCGGTCCCATCCAATAAGATGGGAGGGGCATTGTTTTCACGGTTAATCGGAAATGAGAAATGAGATTACGCGTTCGGTCGATTGACAATTGCGACAGTCCTATACGATCTTAAGGATCGTAACGGGCAGCGTCCGTTCTCGACGGGTGGGGGGTGGGGGGTAGGCAGGTAGGCAGGTAGGTAGGTAGGCTGAGGAGTCGTTGGTATGTAAGTGGCATAGTGGTCGATGGATGGCGAATCGATTGCGCGATACCGTTGGAGGGAGATTATTTCAGGTGAAAATGCACCCCCTGCAGAGTACGAAGGAGTAAATAAATAATTTTCTGTTGCAGTCGGAGATCTGTTGCGCCGGAGATGGAAAGAGCGGATGGGAAATAGCGCGGCCAGGGGGAGCCCTCCCGACGGCGACATAAATAGTCGAGCCCGAAGGAGTCGCTACGAGTCGCTGCGAGTCACTGCGCCTCCACGTAGTCGTAGCCGTAAACTTCGGTCGATTAGTCCGCCTCTAATTATTTCGCGATATATGAAGCACCGGGAGCGGTGGCTCTTCGAATGGGAGGAGGTGGAGGTGGAGGTGGAGGAGGAGGAGGAGGAGGAGACGGAGGAGGGAAAGAGCCAGAGCGGAAGAGGAGCCGAGGGACGGTGAAAGCCCCGAGAGGTTACTTACCCCTTCGCCTCTATCTTCTGCTTATTTCTCTCTCTCTCTCTCTCTCTCTCTCTCTATATATATATATATATATATATATGTTTCTGTATTCCCCGGGAACCCTGCAGGGTGCCCGCCCTCCGTCGTTCTAGGCCGGCGCCTGCCTTAGCCACCGCATTTCCTGCGGTTGCATCGCGCACATACGCCTGACGCGAACCGCTGAAGCTGCGCGCCACGCTAAATTGATTAGAATTAAAGGGCGCCGTAGCGTGGCAGGCAGCCCCGGCACATATAGTGGTAGGTAACCGTCCTCTCTCTCTCTCTCTCTCTCTCTCTCCCTCCCTGCCTCCCACCATCCCGTCATTCCCGTCATCCCCGTCGCCCCCATCGGGCCCATCGTCGTACATCTCATGAAAGGAGCGCCGCACCGAGAGAGAGAGAGAGAGAGAGAGAGAGAGAGAGAGAGAGGGGCTCCGCGGCACTTGCTTGCGGAGCTCGGTCGGAGGAGGTGGATGTGGAAGAGGACGACGAGGATGGGGCGATGGGCGGGTGGGTGGTTTTGCGAGGGTAGGTAGGACGGGGCGAAGGCAAGCGCCAGGAAGAAGCCGAGAAGCTCTCGAGCGCACTCGGGCGTGCATATACGCGTAGGTACATACGCGCGGGGATGAGACGGGGGCGAAAGCCCGGGTGACCACAACGTCGACGCTGATTGGTCGAGTCAAGTTTGTGGCAAGATGGCTGCTCTCTGTCTCGCTTCCTCTGCCGCGCCCACGCCGGCTCGCTCTCCTCTTGCCCATATCAGCGTGCCAACGCGGAAAGCTTTCTCCCTTTTATACGCGCCAGGCTGCTGCGCCCCGTGCAACCTCCAAGACACGAGTTCCTCTCCAGCTCCGACCGCCCTCCTCGCTCCTCTCTACTCCTCTTCCTCCTCGCCCTGCGCCTACCCTACCCCACGCACCAGCTCCACGTGCCAAATAGAGGCCGCCTCGCCGTCTCTACGTGTGAGCTCGAAACAATGGCTGGAGGCCTCCTCCCTCCCCCTCGCCCCTCACCTCACCCTCGCCCTCACCCTCACCCTCACCCTCACCCTCACCCTCCCTCTCTGCCACTCTCTCTCGCTCGACCCATCCACCAGCATCTCCGAACTTCTAAGCTCGCGCCCTGCTGTCACTTCCACGTCCCTCCCGCGGCAGTTGCCCCCTCCCCCGCCCCAACCCACCCTCCTCGCCCCGCCGCCACCACCGCCGTTCCCGCTGATGTTGCTGATGCTGCTGATGCTGCTGATGTTACCGCTTCGCGAGTCGAGTCGAGCTGAGCCGAGCCGAGCCGGGCTTAAGCGGAAGATGTGATAATAATGCGAAGAAGTTGCCGTAATGAGTTAATAGAAGTTCGGGCGCTCCCGACTTGGACGCGGCCCTCCCCTCCCGCCCGCCTAACTGCCTGTGGTAGTACTAGCTAGCTAGCTTTCGTCGAGCTCGCGTCTTAGCCGGATGTCAAAAGCTCTTTTCTTCCCGGTGCGGCTCTGTGCTCGATGGGCGGGGGAGGAGGAGGGAGATAGACAGATAGAGAGAGAGAGAGAGAGAGAGAGAGAGAGAGAGATCGAGTCAGAGACAAATGGAATACGAGAATTCATCCTGATAGGACGGTCGGTCGACTAGAGAGTTTCCTTCCCTGTACGCGTCCCTCCCCCTCTCACTTCCTCTCTCACTCACTCACTACACACACACACACACACTCTCTTTCTCTCCGTTCTCATCTTTGAATCCGTCTTAAGGGTCGTGTCCTTAAGAGCGCGTAGATAAAGTCACGTAAGACAACAATTGGCAAACGTACATTCATCTCGGTCTTGTTTGTCAGGCCGAAGATACGGGAAGGATGCGAGCAACTATTTATCAATAAATGCATAATGGCTTTTCACCGATTAATAAGAAGCTTTACGTATAATATACTCCAGTATTCTTTGCTTTGCTCTCATTTTCGTCTCTAACTCCACGGCTTTGACTATCTCACAAAAATGTACCTCCTCTCAACTCGTTGTTATACACCCCATCGCCCCCCTCCACTCTAATTGGTCCTCGGACATTATTATTTTCACGGGAAAACGGATATGTTCTCATAGCCTGCTGGGCTTCCGTGCTATCGATAGATATTTTTTCTATAATCGTCGAGCATCAGGTTGGAAGCAATTGCGCTTCGTTAGCATAGCGATAATGACGAATCGAAAACGGAGCTCAGGAATGCATATAGACATTATTTTGCAAAATTTTCGCGAAGCTTCGGAAATGTCTGCCTAAAGAATGTAAAAAGTTGCCTGCGAAAGTATTAAGAGACTATTATTTTTCATAGTCAGGGATTTTAAAGGGCGTTTTCATTTCACGGAAAAGTACAAAGTTTTTGTATTCGTTGAATTATTTTCGCGGGATCGGTTAATCTCGTTGGAGCGTGGCTTCGAGCGGCGAGCACACGCGTCAATAAATAATCCCAATTGTCCCCCAATTAATTGGAATTAATTGTCCCCACCCCCTCCCCTCCCCAATAACCCCAAAACGAAATCCTATGAATTGTAACGACTAAAGGCGTCGTCGGCCGAAGCGGCGTATTATCCGTAATCGGCAAGTGATTATGCGAAATTTCAGTTACGTCGTCGTCGATATTGATGTCCATTGAGTTAAGTGCAAAAACTTTTTTGTTCTATCGGGTTTATGAAGTTGGCCGGAGCTCAAATTTAACGAAAAGTTTCGAAGCTCCCCGAGTTGTAGGAAATAACCCAGAAGTGGAAAGATATCGTAAAGGCGGTAAAGTGATTGCCAAAGGGAGTTGGAAAGGAGTACGGGGGGGGGCGCCGGACGACTAAAGTCGGCGTCAGGGACGTCAGGGATAGATAGATAGATAGATAGAGAGAGAGAGAGAGAGAGTGGGAGAGAGGCGGGTGTAATAATTTTATGGCCTGGACCGGAGATCGAGAGTCCGAGGCTGATGTGCGAGAATGTATGCGTGTCCTGGAAAGGAAAGGGCTCGAGCGCAGGGCCTCGGTAGGCCGTGATTATTGGGATGGAGGAACAGAGAGAGAGAGAGAGAGAGAGGGGGGAGGGTGGTGAGGGAGGCAGCGAGTCGAAAAGCAGCTAAGGGAAGAAATATAACGCGCCAAGGAAAGCCGCGTATCTTTAGTAAGTAAACAGAGCGTCTTATGAATTTTAAGTGGAGTCAGAAGAGGATGAAAGGGGATGAAAGCTTGCGATAGCGCGGCGACGGGGTAGGTAGTCGAGAGAGAGGGAGAGAGAGGGAGAGAGATAGAGAGAGAGGAGGGTCGGGGGTTATTGGGGTTATTGGGGTGGGGTGGCAACGGCGTTGAAAGAATTTTACGGATCGGCCGCGCAGCATCCTCGAAGCCGAACGGCTCGACTATCCACCGCTAAAGATTCGTCTCCCGAGGATTTTTACGATCCCGGCCGACCGGTGACGCAACCAGACCGGCAATTAGATGCGCGACGGTCCCCCTCCCCTCCTGGATAATTCCCCTAATTAACTTTGACTTTGGCAAGTATTCGCCTGGCCTTCGATCGACTAGCCAGCCAGCCCTACGTGTACGTAGGTATTACGTGACGCGCCTGATAACGCGCATCTCGACACGATCCGACCTCCCGAACGTCCGGGCTAACGTGGACGAGGCGGGTTGGGACTGGGGGTGGGGGCAGTCACCGCTCTAAATATCACCGGCTGAGGATATTGAATGCGCGAAGGAAATCGACTATTAATTATAATCCGGTTTACATTATTTTTTTTATTCGAGTCATTACTAAATACTATTCTACCTGGACGTACATTCATATAGAGAGTCCTCGTCAACCCTTAGGTATTTTTACGTAACAACGTCGATGTGCGGCACGCGTCAAGCAATATCTCGGGCAAGCAATTGTCTTGAGAACGTAGATTCGATTACCCCGTGCGTTTGAGTCGAGATTTGAACGATCGACCTTCCCTCCAATCACTTCCAATTATCAATCGTTCAATTTCACTACAACGTATGTATCGTCTCCTATGCGCTACGTGCTCTCCCACGACATTGGCAATCTCCGATAACCCATACCGTAAATATCCACAATCTCCTTATGAGAATTATAGAATCGCACGGGTAATTAGCTGCCTCTGAGCCTTTTTCCATTATTATTACCTTATTGTGTATTAGCCGGTAATTCTATAAGGAAGTCCCGCTTGTCCATTCCGCTTGTTGTATTCGGAATACCAACACACAACGAGCCCCTTATTAAGCTAATTATTATTATTTTAATTAAGGGATCATACGAGAGATTTATCTGTAAAATTCGGTGCCCTTTTTTCGGTAATTATAATACAAGACGTAGATCGTTATAAAACATTAATTGGAATAGCTCGAAGGGACACGTATACGCAGGTAAGAATAGTTGATAATAAGAAAATTTACCTCTACGTGTATGCCATTAAATTGTGTATGATTTTTTTTTTTTCTTTTTTCTTTTTTTCTTTTTTTTATCGTCCATCAACGGGGCTTCGTTATTTATGCGCGTCATTCGTGTAATCGTGAAAGTTAGCCTTCGTTTAATTAGAGCAAATGAATAAGATCTGGATAAATGAATAAAACAAATAAGATTAGGGCGATTGTCTTGATCAAAAGTCAAAATTCACCCTCCTTATCTCTCCTGCATCGCTAATGATTTTACAATATGACTATCTACGGCCCCTTACACGCGCGCGCACGCATACTGCATACACTGCCGAATCTTAAGACTCTTAAGATTACATTGAATAAGTTTGCAATTACGGTTGAATGGCAGTGATAAATTATTTGTTTTGGTAATAAATCAGATTTCTCTCTCTCTCTCTCTCTCTCTCTCACTCCCACACACACACTCCTTGTACTTCGAGGATTCATTCGGAATTTCTCTGTATATTTATTTATTTATTTGTTTATTTGTTTAAGCGTGGCAATGTACAGTAGGACGTGCGAGGAAGAGTGGGAACGTAAAAAAGTGCTATTCGTGATTTTAAGTAAGAGTAGCGCGATATCTCGCAGCCTCGGCTCCTTCAAAATGGGATTCTTAAAATGGACTGAGGAATGCGGTCGCGTGTACAGGCCGACAGTCAAAAGAGTCCTAATAAATGCACGCGTTGTTGATTATGGGTAACCTTCTCGCGCAGGTGCTGGGCAGTGCGACGGCAGGGCCCAACTGGTTGGTTAATAAAATAAAATATCCATAATACGCCCGTATGGAGGTCACCGTGTATAAGGATGTTTTCGTATTGATTTCCGGATCTGCTCGTTCGTGTACGTATATATGCGATTGTGCGCCTATCCTCGTGCGGCCGCACGTATGCGTGTGGCTCGCGTATTTTGCAGGTCTGTACGGCATATCCTAACGGCACATCGGCAGGGTCGATTCTGCGCAGAGCATCTCCAGGTCGGGCTCGTTTCTAATGATTTTAGTGCTGGAGCCGAGCGCCGCCAGAGGCCCTGTAACCCGCTAGCCCCGCTCCCCCCAACCCCCCCAACCCCAACCCCAACCCTGCCGCCCTAACTCCCTACCCCGTACTCCGGCGACTCCTCGCCGTCCTGGACATAAATTGGCCGCGCGGAGTCGACCGAATGTGGAGGGTGAACCGCTCGAGGAGAGGCAGCGGCCTCGGGAGTACTGGGGCGAGGACAGGGACAGACGAACGAGGCCTCCTGGAATTCCCTTAATGGCGAGGTCGGAGAGTTCACTCTCCCTTCCCTAAATCCAACTCCACCCAACTCTCCGGATGCTAAGGGACTCCTACCTCTTTCCTCCTAACCTCCGACCACTGACTAAGCCCAGGACGATCGTTCTAACCCATCCACAACGTCGTCGTCATCCTCGTCGTCATCCTCGTCGTCATCCTCGTCGTCATCGAGTCATTGCCTATTTGCTAGCCGCTGCACGAATTCTTAAAATACTTAACAGACAGCCTGGGCCAAGTATGCCCTTCCCCGTACAATAGCAACATTATTTCTTCAATTAATAACGATGACGATTAAGTTTTAGGCGTTGGGCGAGGAGGGAGAGGGGGACTGCCGTTGACAGAGGCCATTCCACAACGTGAACGGATTGCCGTGTGCGAATTTATAGCATTCCCCGGACTTTTCTTGCAATCCAATTACATTGCAAGACCTATCGGAGCTCTTTCATTTATGCATTTAAAAAATACATTAATAAATACATAAATAAATAAATAAGAACAATAGTCGCTTTACGTTTGCTTTACTTTTGCATTAACGAAATTAATGCCAATAATGCCTCGTCCTTGTACGTCTTGAATGGTCAATTTTACTTACTTAAGAGATTTTACTTAAGAGAGCGAACAAAATAAATAAATAAATAAATAAATAAATAAAATAATCGAAGCTCATTTAGAAAGCTGGATCTGCAAAAAGAATAAGAATTCTCCTCCGGCGGACGATAATGATTTTTAAAAAGAGCTTAAGAGACTTAAGAAGGTCTGGTTGAAGGTCTCGTTGAAAATCGATCCTGAAGTTTCTTAAAAATATTCATAAATTTTTATGGGACAAGTTCCAATAACCTTGTTTCTCTTTAATCATGGTTTCCCGTATCACTCCTCCTCCTCCTCCTCCTTTCTCCTGCTGCTGCTGCTGCTGCTGCTGCTGCACCTGACAAGGTTGACAAGAAAGAGTAGCTTCTTAGTGTAATGTCATTACGACTCGCATGTGTACAAAACATTTGCTTGATCCAGATGAAAGAAGCTTGGACCGGAGCAGTCTGTAATCGCAATCGCGCCTCAACTTCAATAATCTTCAAATTTTCTCTTTTCTTTTGTTTGCGGCATTCGTTTCGCTTCGAATGGGGCGCCCGAATGCATATACTTTTTTTTCTTTTTTTTTTTTTTTTTTTTTACTGGGCAGGATGGGTTGTTTCCCCCTTGTTTCGATAACCAGGCCCACCAAAAGACATAAATTAATCAAATTACATTTATTCATTATTCTTCCCTTCCTATATGTATATATTAGATATTTTATGTCTAAATAAACCTTTATTAAATATCACGTTTTCCTCATTTCCTTTTATTTTTTTTTTTTTTTGGCAATTAAGTGGAATTTTTTTGGCAAATTTTTTGTTAAGGTCTAAGTCGAGGAAATAAATACGAATCGTCGTCGTCGTCGTCGTCCATTAACAATTGAAATCCCAGTAAAAACTTCAGTAAAAGAAGTAGTAAAAGAAATTTTTCTTTCGAGCGGTCGAGGTCGAATATTATTCGCTAAGCTTAGCCACGGGAAATAAATCATTCGCTCTCTAATTTATACTTATTACATTGTTATACTTGACAAACAATAACGATCTACGACTTGGCTGCGTAAATTGACTAATAACTACAAATTAATTGCATAGCACAAGCGCACTTAGGATTTATCGAAATGTGCAATTGTATATTTACTTATTCAAGACTATAATTATACGCGAACAATTTCAAAAACGTAATTATCAAAATGACGACTGTAAAACTATAATAAGTGATAGATTCAATTATTTTAAATGATTTTTAAATAAATCTTTTAATGCGAAAATTCAAGCTTTTGACGTCTTTTAATCTCGCTCGCATCTTTGAAATCTCAATCTCGATACTCGTGTACTGTGTATCAAAAAAAAAATTAATAACCTTAAACGTTCACGTTAACATAAGTCGCTTATACGGACAGCGATACTCAAGCAAGTTTATATAACATAGAAATTTCATATATAATTTCATAGAAAAATGAAAAGCAGACGGATCGAAGATCGAAGGGAATATTTATTCCTTGGAGGCTATTCTATTGTTGAATTTCATTAATTACTAGAATTAATGACGTATTTCGTGCATTGCAAACAATATATTATCCTGGACACTTTCTTTGGACTTATCGAGTAAATATAAAATCAAGTCTTAATTAATACAATAATTATTATTAATGTTGCGTAAAAGTGACTTTGTAATAACGTTTCATGGACTTGCTGAAAGAAATCGAATTAACATTAGCTCAAACATGAAATTAGGGTATTAAATACCAAATGCTTATTGTACCCGCATCCTTTCTATTCTTTAAATCTTTCACGCAATGGATACATTTTTTAATACGTTTTTAGATTATTAATAACGTCGGCTTCAAATCACGTCGTACCTTCATTATCATAAAAAAAAAAAAATGTATTCACAATGTATCTTCACGATTTACAGTATTTCCTAAAATAATGCATTCCTATTTACTTACGCAAAAAAAAAAAAGATTAAATATCGCACAAATACGTTCTATTATTCACTCTATTATTCACCTTATGGTTTTAACAATTATTTTAATTCCATATATATATATATATTATTCGTAATACATACTTAAAACCCTTTTTCGATTCCCTTTACGAATAATTTCATTACGATGAAATATTATTTACTAAATTTCTAATGTTAAAATTAATAAATACTTTTATGCTAATCGTTGCTTTTATTCATTAATCCATACCTTTACGTACGATTCGTATTTCTTCTCTAGGGTGTGCGGTCGTATCAAAATTAAAAATGACAAACTTATGCTTTGTAAAGCGATTGCCTTAGACGAATTATGAACAAAACGTGTTTAATCGGTGATCGAAATCGATCAAATTTAGAAAATTAAACGGAATACGTACCTAAACGAACATTGAATTAATTGTTTTAAGAAAAATAGCATAATCTATGACAAAAAAAAGTTCACGTGTATTCAAAAAAAAATGCAAAAGCGTAAAAAGTAAAAAGTAAAAAAAAAAAAAAATGGCTACACTGACGTTTTGTATTATTTTAAAGATTATTTGGGAATTATTGATTTTTTAAAATATATTACTTGCTTTTAAAGTGTCATATACTTTCGTTCGGCAAGAACAAGAAAGTTCGGGCTTCCATAAAAATACCCATTTAGTAAATAAAATAAGTGTATCATGAAATTTCCTAAGTTAAATCACAAGTAATAAGATTATCAAAGTAATAATGTTTTCGACGTTTCATTGTGTATCGAGAACTACGTAAGGATTTATGACAATCTTTGATCGCAGAACGGCTGTATTGTATTGCAAAATACTTGTTTATCTTCATTAAACGTATTTATATGCGCGTGCATATATTTTGCGAATACGTATAATACGTTATAATGTAAAAGAGAAAAGTTGAAGATATAAATGAAAAGTACCGAGGGAAAGAAAAACTTTTACAATAATTCATAGATTTTTTGTATTCGCGATTTTCGTAAAAATTGATACTACTCGTAAGCAGTATAGCAATTAGAAGCGTCGTCGCGTGGAATGAGGGGTTTTAGCGGTGGCGGTGGTGGTGGTGGTGGTGGTGATGGGGGCAGAGGGGGTGGGCAAAGCGCTTAAAGTAAAGCGGTCGAGTGGGAGTAGTGGGACATTTCGTTTGTTAAAAATGGAAAAATTGTCATAGTAATGCGGAAAAAGCTAAGAAAGGTAGGAAGGAAGGACGGAAGGAAGGACGGAAGGACGGAAGGAAGGAAGGAAGGAAGGAAGAGAAAGAATGGTCCTGAAGAAGACGGACAAGTACGTAGAGCGCAAAGAAATTGAGAAGAGATGAAATTGACGACGGAAAATCCTCTCAAGAAAAGAAAAGTGCCGCGGCGGTGGTGGTCGGGTTATTTGGGTAGAGGCAGAAGGGGGATGGGGGCAGGAGGAAGGCTGAAGTGGTTTCGGGATGTTAGGTTCGAAAAAGCGTTCTCTCCAAGGATATCTATCTATATATATATATATATAGACAAGGATATATATATATATATATATGCACATGAAGCAAAGAAAATATAAGCCGAGATCAAGCGGCTTGATCCCCTTATGTGCGCTCTCTGGCGTTTGACACGGCCGCTAAAATTTTTACACGCTTCGATTTCGGGCTTTCAGAGAAATTCCTCGACCTCCTATTGGCGGACCCTGGCCACGCCCTGTGCACGTACAAGGTTGCCGTCTCTACAGGTATAGCTGCTAGCTATCCGAGGAGGTCTGCTATCAACCCTCGTCACACACACGCGCGCGCGCGCGAGTCCTCTCTCTCTCTCTCTCTCTCTCTGTCTCTCTCTCGATCGCTTTATCCCTCTATCTGTCCTCTCCCCCAGTCCCCTTCCTTCTACGGGCATCGCTCGGTCGCTCGCACGTATGGGTACACGTCACGAATACAACTCGGCCGTTCATGCATGTACGTGGGTAAGCCCCTCGATGTTGGGATGTGCCCCAAGCCGACCAGGTCCGTATCGCAAATGTAAGCCACGGGTTCCGAAATTCCAAGTCCTTAAGGCGAATACGCGGTTTACCTTCTTGAATTATGGACCTTGGCGTTACCGGCAAGCAGTTTTCCCTCCTAATCCACCTTTACTCTACACTCAAGCATTAGAGCTACTCTAATTTCTTGCAGACTTGCGCCACTAAACCAGGCTCAACGACTATCCGCATTACCTCATTCGATAATCAAATAGATAATTAATTTTATCATCCCGCAATAATATTCAATTGTCGGTTAAAAGGAGAAAGAAAATAAAAGAAAAAGAAAGAGAAAGAGAAATAAATAATAAAGAATCAAAACTTTATAGCATTAATTTTTAACATTAGTTAATTTTTCTTTTTCTTCTTCTTTCTTTCTTTCTACTTTCTTCATAACGAATGGAAATCTTATCGATACTCCCCCGATACTTCTCATCGTGTAAGTGCATCAAAGTATAAATACGAATTTGAATTACAATCGGTATTTCTTATCGATCTTATTAAAATGGCACAAGACAAACATCCGAATGCCAGTAGAGGGTAATATTGCCTTTTATTGCCATTACAAGCTCATGGGAAAGACTAGTCTCGAGCATACGTAATCTTTTCTTTTTTTAAATCATATCTTACTTTAACTATTAAAAAAAAAAAAAAAAAAAACCCTCGACATTTAATAAAGCTCGTCGAGGGCGATTTATCTCTACGGTATTAGAAGATACTTCTAGTTCCGCTAATGAGAATAATTAATTCTCATTGAATTACAGTGTCGAAACCTTTTATCTTTTTCAAAAATTTGAATAATAAAGTTATCAACATTTCAATACCTCGAAATACATTTCTTTGACTTTGATTGTTAAAATTAATCGATCGAGCAAATTAAGCTAATTTTCCTTTTAACAAATCATCGCTTCCTTGACCCTTTATTCTACACATGAGTTTATGATAGATGAGATCATTGATTTTGCTGAAATTCTGTAAAAGAAAAAAATAATGAAACTCGGATAACAAAAACCTTTGCCAATTTATGTGATAAGAAAAACATAAATTATACTCGTCGGCTTTTTTACTTTGATTTTATAACAATCAATAAACAATTAGGCATAAGGGGGACGTGGTACAATTAAATTAGCGATCTATTAGAAATTTACAAAGCAATTTAAATAATTTAGTCAATAATTTCTTAGAATCGTTCGACATGTATGAAAAATACATTTATCCATTCTTTTAAATCGACGATACGACCGTAGTAAGTTGTTTTAACTTGTTCTCGCATTAACTTGTAAAGATACGTTTAAGATTGTACTTTTTCTATAATATTTGTGCCACCGAAGATTTAAGAAGACAGGGCACGAGGATTCTATTATTTATTAATATAAGAAAGATAAACAATATATTATATTTACTTCGAACTTTCAACTTCGAAATTATCAAGATCTGAAACTTAAAAAAATACATTTAATCATATAACATGTACATGATATAATAAACTGCGATAATAATTTGAATGTGTTAAACGAAAAAAAAAAAAAAAAAAAAAAACAATTAATTCATCAAATACAGTTACATCATTCAAATATCTCCAGTGTCAGTTAAATATAGTTTAATCTGATAATATACAATAATATTCATACTGTATATAAAATAAATATGTATTATTAGATTATAAAATTAGTAAGCGATAAGGCATATAATGTTAAATATTCATGATATTGAATCGTTAGACCTATTTCGTTGTTAGTTTTTATTAGTTAAAAATTAATTGAATTAAATTACGATATACGATTGCGTTAGTTTTAATTTAATTTAATCAAGTCGTTTTTTTAATCTCAACTAATGTATATAATTATTTAAATATTATTATTTAAATAGGCATATATGAAAACGACTTTGCAATATATTACGTTGTCACTTTTTCTTTTGAGAAATGGCCAATCGATCGTTATCACTGTTTATTATAATTTTATTAAATAAAATAATCTGATGATTGAAATGCATTCTGGGATATGAATAATTATAATCTATCCGTCTATTTATCATTGTGCGTAAGCCTGCGCTTGAAACCAATGCACAAGGATTTGAAAAAAGCGGGAAATCTCGAATGTGCTCTTACGGGAGACGAAAGTATGATATTTTAAGGAACTCCGGATGCGTTGACGTCGACGACTCGGGATTTTAGAAATCGATTGAGAAACGTGAACGTCAACGCGTCGTGATTAATTTTGATAAAATTTTAATTATTGACGGGGCTTATTGGGGTAAAGGTGAACGACAAGCGGAACTGGCCGTTTCCCCCCCCCCCGATTCCAAATATAATTCGGGAATATTCGGGCGCTTTCTTTCCATTGCCATTGGTTTGTATTAGGCGCGGGCAAGTGTCACCCAATGGAAGGCGAAACGTGCCTCTGTCGGTGAATATAAAGAAATTCGCACAGGGTAACCTCAAACAGGACTTTGGCGCATTTAGTACGTGTATATGGTAGGTGGGCGCTCGGCTCGCCGCACCGTAAGTCACAGGCTGCAAAGCGCTTCAAAACAATCTTGGTGGTTGCGAGAAAATTGAAGGTAATTTCGTGAAGACTTTGACTGAGATGATCGAAGAACACGACGACAGAGAAACAATATGCGACTCGGTGGTAAGATTTGGTCTTTCAACAGTAGCTTTCTTTCATTAGCTATTCATCACGCCTTACCCTATCCTTTAAATTTGACATTAAATATTCTTAACCTCACTTTTTAGAATTCATTAGTAGAAGGATGTCGTTTACCGGTGAGAATGAATGGAACGGAAGATTGGCGTGAGTATTTTCGACATTACATTGCTTATATAAACTCAAATCGATAATATTTATCCTTGTAAAGATTTTATGTAAGTAGACATTTATAGTTTCATAATTATAGAGCTTTACGTTAGACAAATCATACCCATTACAATTGATTGTGTCACCACTGTATTACGGTATAATTACATAAATTTTACTATTATAAGCCGTCTAACGTATCTTTTAAATTATTGCTCTCTCAATTTACTACTCTATGCGTCATTACAATATCAAAGAAAAAAAAAATTATTTCTCTTTGGTTAGGTTATGTATTATGTGACTGATATGGATGGTAATTTTAATGTTTTTCAGCCCTTGCCGAGATTATCAGTATAAAAGACGTTCAAGGTTTAAAATGTTATTACATACATTATGTAGACTGTAAGTAAAAGTTTGTTTAACACTTCACAATGGATTTTATAATGGTTAAACTTAATCTGTTTACATACTTTCATACATTATAAACAGTGAGTGATTTTCAAGATAATGTATAGTACAATTTTTAGTGAACATTTTCAGTGACTGTAGCTAATCTTTAAGAGTGTTTTATCAGTTTTTTATAATAAATATCAGTGTTTCTCCTTTATTTGCTACCAAACAAAATTAATGGTAAAATATTATCCGCCAACTTTTGCAATTGTGTAAATAAATTTGAAGTTAAACCATTTTAGAAACTATAAAGTTCATTTTACACACATTATTTACCACATGTATTAATAATATTTAAATATTATAGTCAACAAAAGGTTAGACGAATGGGTTACGGAAGACTGTTTAGATACTCGAAAAGTTCAATTTCCACGAAGGGATGGAGCGACTGCACCAGGGACTGGAGCAGCTACTCCAAAAAAGCAAATACCTAGCAGACCACAGAGTCCCAGTATTATTAATAATGAGCCAGTAAATGGATCGGCTGTACTTCAAGCAGCGTTACAAAAGAAAATGGCTAGGAAAAGGAAAGCAACTTTTATAGAAAATGAAGACTCCCAAGATGGAGCGCCACAGCATCCCTCCGGCGGGTCCACGACCTACTGGTTCGCTGGTAGCCCATCATCACGATGACGTAGTCACTAGGATGAAAAACATAGAATTAATTGAGTTAGGCAGACATCGAATAAAACCTTGGTACTTCAGTCCTTATCCACAAGAAATGGTTAATCTTGCTTGTATATATATTTGTGAATTCTGCTTAAAATATCGTAAAAGTCGAAAGTGTTTAGAAAGACATTTAGCAAAATGCAATCTAAGACATCCCCCAGGCAATGAAATATACCGAAAAGGTTCTATATCATTTTTCGAAATAGACGGAAGGAAAAACAAAAATTATGCACAAAATCTTTGCCTGTTGGCAAAGTTATTTCTTGATCATAAAACATTGTACTACGATACGGATCCATTTTTGTTTTATGTAATGACAGAATTTGATTGTCGAGGATTTCACATAGTAGGCTATTTTTCCAAAGAAAAGGAGTCAACGGAAGATTACAACGTTGCGTGTATTCTTACAATGCCTCAGTTTCAAAGAAAAGGTTATGGCAAACTACTAATAGAATTTTCCTACGAACTTTCAAAATTTGAAGGAAAAACGGGTTCACCAGAAAAACCCTTGTCAGATTTAGGATTATTATCTTATCGAAGTTATTGGGCGCACACAATATTAGATATTCTACTTAATGTTAAACCTGTTATAGATAACGAAAAGCCACAAATTACGATAAATGAAATTTGTGAACTTACTTCCATTAAAAAAGAAGATGTGATCTCAACTTTACAAAATCTAAACCTAATTAATTACTATAAAGGACAGTATATTGTGACATTAAATAGGTGAGCGAAATATTTATATATATGAATATATATATACATATATATTATATTTGAGAAAATCAAATGTATCTAATGGTAGAAACATAATTTTCAAAAATGTCTAAACAAAAAGGTTTTACCTAGCCTATAATGTGGAAAAAAACGTTGTCTTCCATTAGACATGAAATCTATATTTAAATAATAAATTTTAGAATTGCATAAAGTTAATAATACACGTGTATCGAAAATATAACCAAATTTTTATACAGACAAATTTTAATAATCAGAAAAAATTTATTCGTGCTTTTTACTAAAATAAAATGTTCTTTTAGGGATATCATCGACCAACATACATCAGCCATGGATAAAAGAAAAATAAGAATAGATCCTAAGTGTTTGCATTGGACACCTAAAGATTGGAGTATACGGGCAAAATGGTGAAACAATTCATTGATAGACAATAACCATATTAATTTCTCGCGTAAATCGCTAAATAAATTTATAGAAGTGACTGCGTAAGATATAAATGTACAAACTTGTACATAGGTTGCATACCTAGCATTTTAAAGAGACTGCATCTGGTTATTTTCTTCAAGAGTCAAGAGAATTCTGAAATGACCAGAAACGAAGTTTTAATACAGTGACTAGATTTTTTTTTAAAGCGAATCGAACAGAATAACTCATAAATCGTTATGCCGATCATCGTCTGTGATCGATGATTTGTACAGGGACTCATCAATAGTGTAGAAATGTAAATAAATGTGATTTTATATAAAAAGAAATGATCAGTGAATTTTCGGTTATTTACCTATTGCGAAATAATAAGTGCTACTGGTTAAATAAATCAATAAATTAATTAAGTAAATAAATAAATAAATGCAGAACTATTGAACAGTTCGCCATGAAAACGAGCCATCAAAATAATTATAAAGCAATGATGCATTTATTAATAAAACAAACAATGAATGATATAATTGAGATGACGAAAACAAACGGTAGTAAGGGCTTAAAAAAAAAAAAAAAAAAAAAATTTAATAGGAAATTAATTAATTAATTAAGACGACCAAAGGTATAAATAAAATATTTTTTCATAATAGTGATAATTTCTTTCTGATGTATATAGATATATATGTGTGTATATATATATATATATATATATTATTTTTTATTTTGTTGTTTTTTTTTTTTTGGTTTGTTTTCATTATATTCAACAGTAACATCACAGTGGCTTCATATAATACAACAAATCATTTGTCATTTATGTGTACATTTATCGTATTCGCAGTTCATTTGAGTTATTTTTTTTTTTTTTTTTTTTTTCTTTTATATATTATTCACGCGATAGTTTAATATTATTGATCGCGACGAGAGTTTAAATAAATAACGCTTTTCATAGATATCTTTTGATATATACCAAGATATCAAGAAACTCATATTTCTTTTCTTTTTTCTTTTTGTTTTGTTTTGTTTTGTTTTGTTTTCCTTACACCTTGTCATTAAATAAAGATGATTATCGACGGTCAGTAGTAAGAGCGAACGCTTGCGTCGACAGTGGCACAATTAACGCGACGAAGAAGAAAAACAAAAAAGAATATTATTTTATAAAAAGAGAGCTATCTAATAATATATAAGAAGATATATAAGAAGATTATCTTGAAAAAAAAAACATTAATCAATTAATCAATCAATTGCATTTTACCGCTTGTCCACAACACACCACCACGTATGAGCGATCCGCTTAAAAATATTTAACGTCGTTCGAATGAATGCCCGACAATTATCGGTATTATTATGGTTTATTCGAAAAGTACAATAATCGCCAATCACGCTCAAGTATAATGAATAATATACAATTTTCTTAAATTATTGAAAGTATTATTCTTCCAGAGAATATTAAGTAAATAATTTTGCTTCTCGTCTACTCTTCACTAATACTCGCACGAGAGTCCATTCTTATATTGAAAGTTAAAAAAAAAACAAAAAACCTGAGGCCTCCCAACGACGGCCGTTGTTAAGTACTTTTAATTCAATACAATTTCATGATAAATTTGATAAATTTAGTGAAATAAAGAAACTTTTATCGCACAATAGACAAACACACGTAAACAGATTTATTTGCACGGATATTTTGTACGGATATTATATCTCAGAACGGACAGGACAATCTTCCGCTTGAAGATGATATGGTTTTTTTTTTCTTTTTCCTTCTTTTTCCTTCTTTTGTTTTACTTCTTACGTTGCGCCAATTTCTTTTCTCAGTATTTAGTTATCAGGTAGTTTTGCGACGAGCGCATACACCGCGCGCCGGTGTCCGCATCCTTTTTTTTTTCTCTTTTGGATCCATAACAACAATAATAATATAACAACATCAACAACAATGACTTAAAAGACGGCAGCTTATGTGTGAGAGTTTACACAGTGGGTACTTAACAATAATTAATACCCTCTCTATATATATGAAATCATTTCATCTATATATATATATATATGTATGTATATATATGTATGTATATGTATGTATATATATATATATGTCGCAGAAAAATTTTACTGTACAGTGATTCGATAAACATTTTTAGTTGCCATTCATACCTTACTTCGAACGAGTAGATTTTTTAAAACTAGTATTATTATTCGCATGTTTTAGCGTACGGATACATACGATCATTGATCATGAAATCGTACATTACTGACCTGAGTGACACTTGCTTTAGAGTCGAGTTCTTACTAATTTATGAAAATATTTTTGATTTTAAAAAATTTTAATATCTTTAAATAAGTAGAACTTGTATTATTGCGAATATAGGTTTTAAAAACACGTTATAGATTCACGTGTGTGTGTATATATATATATATATATACATATATACGTAAGTACGTAGACGTCTTTTTGTATGTATACGTATGCACGTACGTATACATGTTTTTTTTTTTCACCTCATTGCAAGATATTAAAATAATTAGCTTTATTTATTTATTTATTTTACCCGAAGCTTCTATTTCACAGTATTATCGTGGTTATTGGGGTAAATTTCGTACCAAAAGTTATTATTCCTTGTAATTTATAAATATAAATTGGAATAGAACCGTAAGTAGTAAGGATCTTGTTCGAATGCGGTATTTAAAAGCAAACGAAAATGAAATAAAAAAATGTATTTCAAAAGATTGTAAAGCATTTCCGGAATGTAAATCTCGTAAGTAAATTATAAACAAATGAAATCTCGGTTCATTTTTAAATAAAATTTCGAACGTGTCTAAATCTCTATTCTTATAATTTCTTTTACTATGCATAGAATATTAATTTGAATGTATTATAACAACACTGTTATATTCGATTATTTAAAATTTATAATAATTTATAAGACAGTGGATGATGGTACTTACTTACATTACAAGTTTTTTAATGTAAATGTATTATTCACACGTATATCGGCTTTCCATTATTCGTATTATTGAATTCAAAATTTTACTGTTGCTGAAGGTGCTGTTGTTGCTGTTGTTGCTGTTGCTGCTGCTGCTGCTACTGCTACCCCTACTACTCCTGCTCATGCTCATGCTCATGCATGCTGCTATTAAACTTTAAATAAAAACAGATAGAATATTCACGGTCGGTAAAACAGTGACGCGTAACTTTGATATAAAAAGAGACTTTCTTTTTATTATTATTTTTAAAGCTAAAATATCATTCGCGCGTTGTCTTCGACACTCGTGTTCCTCTACTACGTGGCTTTAAACATTTTTTTAAGCACGACCGACTGCTTCCTGCGTATGCTTTCGATACATATTGTTCATATATATATATATATGTATACATACATGCGTAGGTGTTTGTTTGTTTGTTTGTTTGTTACTTAGTGAGTGTGTGTGAACGTGAGCGTGAGCGTGGTGTGGATAAGTTAAATACAATATAATAAAAACTCGAACTCTTCGAACAATAAAACATTTTACAATGATCTGGACATTTTAGGAAATTTTGAAATCGTACTAGAAAATCCAATTACTCGAGAGGTTCACTATTAATTTCACTGTTAATTTAACTTACGAAGTACCATTGTGCACGTCGCTTTCGAAGTGTTTTATCAATACTGGTAATTAGATATTCTACCGTTGACATAAAGGTTAATTTAAGCTTCACTCTGTTCGTGTCTTTGAGGATTGTTTTGAAAAAAAAAAAAAAAAAAAAATGCTCATTGAAATTTCTTTCGTACATTTTGAATGTGAAAGTGCGTTTGTAAATAATTTAAAAAAAATGCAAACTATTGCAGTATAAGTTTTTGTAATTGAATTTCTATAATAAATCGCAAGTTGATTGTTAACATGTGAGGTTCAAATTAAATAATATTTTTTAGCACATAAAGATTTTAATTTTAAATGGTTTAAACAATTTTAATATATGTATAAAGCTCAAAATTTGTTATCGCCTATATTCTTTTTCTTTTATTTTACTAACATTTCTCTTCACTAACCATGTAAACTTTATATTGCATACGTATATTTATACATATATATATATATATACGTACGTACATATATATATATATATATATAATTGCATACATGTACAGTTGAACAGTAGATAACAGGCAACGGCTGGACAATACTTGTTTAAATTATAATAAACAATTGAAGAAGAAGAAGAAGAAGGAAGAAAAAAACTTTTAATTTTGTTTAAATTATCTGTTGACCTTGTAAGTAGTATAAGAGTATAATTGTGGTTTCACTTATGCCTATTTTTTTTTTTCGTTCAGTACATTTAGGATCTTTGATTTGTCTCAGAAGCGTTTTATTATTTTATTTTTTTTTTTACTTTTTAAGTAAGAAACCGATGTCAATCGGAAGATGCTTGTGTGAGCGACAATTGAAACAAAGAAAAGAAAGAAAGAAAGAAAAAGGACACAAGGTAAAGAGATAAGAAAAAAGAAAAAAGGAAACGGCCAGCCGTAGAGCCGAACAGTAAGACACTTAATAGTTTTGGCGAACACCTTTAGAGCGATTCATTATTAATTAATTATAATTTAAATAATCTTCTGTTCATTGTGACGCGTTAACTATGTTTGTTCAGCGGTCAGCGCAGGGAGACATTTGGATACTCGGATAGTCGGAAGCGTTGCTTTTTTTTGGGGGGGGGGGGCGGGGGAGGAGACGCTCATCGTGGACGACAATCATTTTAACGTTTCGCGCTACTCGATCGTAGAGAAAATATCAACCACGTTATTATCGATATACATTAACAAAATCCTCATGATCCTTATTGATAATAAAGTGGTTTCTGTGGCTATATGTAAAAATATCTCATTATCTCATTCATTTTCCATACGGAGTTTTGCTTTTTAAAAGATTATTCATTACGTTTCTTCTTTATCTTTTTTTTTTATGCTCTTCTCATTTTAATAACAAATCAACCTCGCGAATTGAATTTATATTATTAATAATTATTTGATAATATCAGTACATGTACGTTAATTGTACATTAGTTGCGATGCAGATTACGTTGACGCGCGCTCTCTTCCGTGATTCACAAGAGCTTGAAGAACGATAATGCAATTCTATTAGATAACAATGCCTAGTGTGAGTGTAGAGATATAATAAATTTTTTCGTAACCTTCATCGATATGTTTATTTGTCATAATACATCACGTAGTAGTGGTAAAAATGACAAGACGATTCCTCGACTTAAATAATATATGTATATATATATATATATAAGGTGTATATATACACACACACATAACGTATATATAAGGTATATATATACACACATACACATACACATATATGTATATGTTACATTCGTGGCTCGAGGGATTAAATAATTCGTCTAAAAATCTTCACGACCCTCACATTCTCATCTACTACTATCTTTCGCAACTTTCAATGATCTTTTAGATAAATTTTGATAACTTAATGACCCTTTTATTTTCTTCTTCTTTTGAGCCTTTTCTTCTATACAAGAAAGAAACATATACTTAAGAGATCAATCGCACGTGGCTTTGGCTCCCAATTACAATATAGAGATACAAAATCTACGATAAAAAACAGAAAAGGCTTCGAGTATCTTTTTTTTTTTGTTTTTTGTTTTTTGTTTTTTCTGTTTCCACTCACATTCAACATCGACTCTTTCAATACTAATTTATATAGTAATAACAATAATAATAATAATAATAATAATAATTAATAATAATCATAAATAATTAATAATAATAGTAGTAGAAGTAGTAGTGGTAGTAGTAGTGGTAGTAGTAGTAATAATAATAATAGCAATAGTAATAGTAATAGCAGTAGCAATAGTAATAGCAATAGCAATAGTAATAATAGTATTAATAGTAATAATAATAACAATGACCAATAAATGTCATTAGTGGTATTGTATTTGGTACTTAAGGACTAATCATATTAATGCTCGTTATGTTGATTTGGCGCACTTTCATTATACGAATGCGGCTCTTTAACGTGCAGATTGTCAGGTTCGGTCTTATTTATCGACTACTGGCGATGGTACTGGCGACGGTACTGGCGATGGTACTGGCGACGGTACTGGCGACGGTACTGGCGACGGTACTGGCCACGGCTTTATAATGACACGTAATTTTCATTGTATTATTGAGAAAAGAATAGGTAAAGAGACAGCGACGTACAGCGAGATCATTACGAAACGTTAGAGTTACGAGAAACAATTACTTAATCGTTACTTGAACGGAAGGTCAACGACAACGACGACAACAACAACGCCCGGGCGTATTTCATACTAGCAGTATAAAAAATATATAATTATCGCCAGTAGGGTTTTTTGGCTGACCGACTCGCAAATATGTATATTGATTTTCTCCCTCCCTCCCCACCCCCCCGGCCCGCGAAACTTATTTATTTAAGCACGCGTCTGACTTCCAAAAGGATCATGCGTTCGTCCTCTCGTCTAATTTAGACAAAGTCCGCATTTGCCTGACGTAACCGATCGTCGTGACCCATGGCGACCGGGGCCACCACCGCCGCCCCAATAATCATCCACGCCTCGATCATTATCACGATCGTTCCGCGTTTACGTGGGCTCGCGCACATGCTTATCATCAGACTTTTTGTCGTTACCGAAAATTAATATCAAACGTACCCGGTTCATCGATTATCTTCTATCTCTATTCCATTACGTTGAAAGCCAGAGATTTATTATCATTGTTATTATTACTACCACTACTACTACTACTATTATTGTTATTATTATTATTATTATTATTATTGATATTATTGTTGTTGTTGTTGTATTATCCAAAAGCATGAGGTAATCATCAGCTCTGCTAATTGGAAGCTTATAATATAGAAACTCGAGTTCTTAAGTCCAGCTCGTTCTTAAAAATTATCAGGTATCTTAGCTTTGTTCATAGCTTCGAGAATTCTCTCTCTCTCTCTCTCTCTCTCTCTATCTCTCTATCTATCTACGTATGTTTGTGCATATGCCGCGTCCTTACGAGCCGCCGTCGAAACTCTCCTGATTTTGAAGACGATTCTGATAGGCAACCAAGTAATCGTCGACGTTCCGGTACATGCCCGTGTTCGCCTGGTACATCAGTGTCTCCAGGATCCTCTCGTGCCTTATAGATTTCGAGGGCAGGACGATCTGGAAAAGTCACGGCCGTTTTTAGCGTCGGCTGCGCCGTTCGGAGAGGGTGGGAGCGGGGAGGGCGAACCTTGATTAGCTCCTGGGGCGTGATTCTGTGAAGTTTGAGATCCCTGCCGAGCCTCTCCATAATACACTTGAACTCGACGCCGGCGTCGACGTCCGACTTGGCCTTCACGCGATGCTTCGCCCAATTCAGCATCGCCTCGAACTTCTTGATCTCGACGACCTCGAGGCTGCGATTCATGATCATCTGCACCATGGATTCGCTGAGGGTGAGGAAGTCGGGATTCTGAAAGAGCTGGAAGGCCCGGGTCTCGACGAAGGCGAGGATCATGTTGACGAGCTCGGAGGCGGATGTGTAGCGCCAGTAATAGTTCTCGAGGGCGCAGAGCATCACGCACACGATCTCGATGCGCAGGAACTGCTTAGCGTGGTGGAAGCAGGCCTGCAGGAGCTCGGGCAGGTCGTAGTGCTCGGCCGCGCAGATCAGTCCCGGGATGTTGCTGCAGGTCAATGGGCACGAGCCCGTGTGCAGGTAATCCAATAGGATGCGGAAGGTCTCCGGGTCGAACTCTATGATGTCGAACTACGGGATTCCATGGACAGAATCGGACGAATTAACCAATTAAATTTACTTGGATATTTTTTACATGACGAGAGGCCTTGTAGACGTAATAACCCCTTACCTCGGTCTGAGCCAATTTCGTCCGGTCGACCTTTTGGGCGTCGGCGCAGACGCTGAGCCGTGGAACGGCCAGCGACTGAGACGCCTTGTCCTTGTCCTTGATATCCTTGTCTGAAAAGAAAAAAAAAAAAACCATTCCCCTGTAAGTCGTTGTACGACCCATCGAAGCATTGGGAACTCGATACTGCCGAGTTAATCTACGTCTATGTATATTGTTGTGTGATTGTGAGGACGTACTACTGCAGTCTTGGGAGCTGGCCCAGCGCTTCCGGTCGTCGCTCGAGAGGGTGTTGCTGCCGTGCTTACGTATGCTCCGGCCCCAGCCGGCGGTTATGGTGCCTAGTCTCGAGAACGCCCGCTTAACCATTGGCGAGGACGGTACACTTTTAGGCCTAAACAGATCAAGAACCAGTATCTCACAGAAATCGCTGGACGGCACTTTTGGGAAATGCGGAGAAACACAGAGACGCGACGGCTTCGTTCATTCGTCAGATATGATCTAACGAAAGGCGATCTCCGTTAACGAGCGACATTATTAGATCGTTAGAGACGGCAATTCGTTAGCGTAAGGACTTCTTTTTTACTTTTTTTCTTTTCTTTTCTTTTATTTTTAAACTTTAAGGGATCCGTCGTTGACGATAAACTCGAGAGAACTTTCTTTTTTTTTTTTACCTCAATAAATACCGACAAGCTAAAGAAGTTTTTAATTGATTTCGTATCGAGTACGAGTACAATCTCTACGTGCCAAATATTACACAAAGATAATAAAAGACGAGAGAGAGAGAGAGAGAGAGAGAAGGGTGCTTTATGCAGAATTCTTAGAAAATATCGAGTGAATATCAAGAGTAAACAAAACCATTAGAATCAAGAAGTAAATATTTATTATTTAACTATAGTACAGAGGGGGGGGGAGAGAGAGAGAGAGAGAAATCATGCGGTGCAGTGAGGATGGGAGACACGGATGTGCCAGTAGACAATACATGGCAAAAAACAATATCTGTGTAGATACAAACATATAAATTCATATTTAAATAAACGAAGACGAGAAGTATAATAATAATAATAATAATAATAATAATTAGAGATTACGTCAAGAACAGAAACGTTTTCTTTTATTTATTTATTTATTTATTTATTTAATAAAAATAAAAGAGATATCATAAGGAATAGAATAATTAATGACCTTGGGAGTCGTTTTTATCTACTTTGGATCATTTGTTTCTGTTCTGTCGTCCAAATTACATAAGAAAGAAAGAAAGAAAGAAAGAAAGAAAGAAAGAAAGAGGAATACGTAAAGCCGGTAAGTTTTTGCTTACCTAGGACTTTCAACGTCTGGGACCTGAAGGAAATTCGAACTTTTTGGTTTCTGTGGGCTGAGTAGAGTCGGCGCTGGCCTCGCTAATAACTCGGCTACTGGCACTTGCGGGCTTCCAAAACCAGCTTGAATCCCATAAAGCATTTCTTGAAAAACGCTACGAAATTGTTTATACATATATATATATTTTATTTTTTTTTTATTTTATTCTATTTTTTACCAGTTAAAGCGCTTCCTAAAGCTGCACTCTACGTGCTCAATATGCTTATATATATGTATATATGTACGTATACGCGATATGATATTGTATGTGTATTGTATGTACCGGCTTCTAACACCTAGAATGGCTCGTACGCCTATGAATCGAACTTTTTGTTTTTGTTGACCAGGCACCAGGAAGGATACGTCAAATAAATTTGCATTAATGGCTAGGTTCTCGGTATTATTTAAAAATACTCTGGTAAAGTCCTTGGCGAGCTGGTCGTAGTCTTCGAACTGGTCTCTCACGGAATCGAGCAGCGGCGAGGATGGCCTCATGTGTCCGATCGGCCTCCAGGAGCCGCGCCTGGTCGAGAATAAAAAAAATTAAATTCATACAACCGGCTGATTTTATCGACCGAATTATTACGATAATTTCCATTAATAATAACTAATAATAAATAATAAATAATAAATAATAAATAATAAATAATAAGTGATAAATAACAAAATCATAACAAAATCATAACAAGGTAATAAACCCAATAACTACCTGTAAGGTTTCGGGATCTGACCGGTCTCCGCGTGGTTCGCCAGGTTCGCCACAATGTCTTCCAACATTTGGCTCCGCGTCCTTTCTTGCATCCTGGCGAACTTGGGCGCCGAATAGCTCGCCCTTTCGCCATTAACGATCTTCGTAAGAATCCATTCCCGAAACATTGGCCCTGAAATAACAATCGAATGCCCACGAACCGACCGCCCTTTATCTCATTAAGACTCTACCAATAATAATCCATAATAACAATAACAATAATAACTAATGAACTCCAGCCCCTCCCAACACTCAGGAGCGAGCCCCCTTTCGGAGCCCTTAATTTACATTTCTTATAATTGTAATTGTTATTGCGAAAGAAACGAGTTGAGCGGTTCAAAGCAAAGCAAGTCCTTCTTATTATTTTGCTTAGTTAACTTTAGTTTACCTTTTTCGAAGACGCTTTGTTCCCAGAGGTAAGGCTTGTAGGCGCCGACTTCGTCCCTCGTAACCACCGAGACTTCGTATCGCGTGATTTTTCTCTTGATACGCGGGCTTACGCGCACGAGAATAAAGGTATGTAAAAAGTGGGACTTTATGCAAGCCGGGCTGAAGCTCGTGTTGTCGGCCTCGAGGAAAACCACGCAAACGATGTCGTTGCCAATGTGCCTCTTTCTTTGAAGCTGCAAATAATCGCGCAAACATCCCATCACTCTCGCCCCGCAATTGTCAAATAAACGCAATTATTATTTCTTTGATCTTTGTCAAAGTGCATGTGCTAATATATATATATATATGATGGTTATTCGGCGCGGTAGGGAGAGGGGAAGCCGAGCGACAAAAAAAAAGAAAGAAAGAAAGAAAGAAATACGTTCGCGGAGCCTCGCTCGTTTTCTTATGGATCTTTGGATGGGGATAATAATTTGTTGTGCGAGCTCGGTTTCGCAGGTTTCGCAGGACGAGGTGCGGAGGCCGGCCGCTCGCCGGGATAGAGCTCGGCCGTCGAAAAACGAAAAGGACGCTGACTCGTTAACGCGAGAACTCTATTAGAAATTTAAGAGGGAGGGATAATAAGTCGAGGGTGAAAAAAAAACAAAAAAAAACCCTGTACATTCTATTGAGGATATGAAAATAAATGTTCGAGCATTCAATATGCATTTGAAAGTTTTAGAATGTATAAGGGGATATTAAAATTTATTTAATATCTCGGCTCGAGAAAAGTATTTCCCAAGAGATATGGCGAGGGAGAGAGAGAGAGAGAGAGCGGGCGCACGAGAGAAAATGGTTTAATATTAATACCCAAGGTAAGCAGTAGTGGTGGTAGTAGTAGTAGTAGTAGTAGTAGTTTTAGCGTTAAAAGTAAATGAAGGTTATACCGGGGCATAGAGTAATAAATACGCCGTCGAAAGCTGTCGAGATGTCGACATGCTACGATTAATAATACATGTACGTGTATACATCTATATCATTGTATATATATCTATCTATCTATATATATGTATATAAAATGGCCGACTAACTTTTTGCAGATCGTGTTTTTCGTAGGGTAATAAGGTGGAGACGTGGAACATGATTTCGATTCCTCGCCAGTTGGTGTAGACGGAGTAGAGCCCGGTGAGGTCGTGGACGGTGTCGAGTCCGCCCTTGTATTTGTCGAAGCCCTTCAGTCTGACCTTCTCGCCGAGTATCTGGAGGAACTCCTCGAAACTCGGCGACTCGTCGTTGTTGTCGAGGATCTCCTCCTCCGCGTACTGGCCCTCCTGCACGTAGATCACGCCGACTTTCAGCTCGGACTTGATGAATACCTGATCCAGCTTGAGCAGCTCCTCCGGGGTATCGGGAAGTTGGCCGAGCGTCAGCGGGGGATTGATATTAACTTCTTTCCCCAAGCTTTTCACCACCTCCTCTCGATTATACCTGCGCAACGACAATAGACACCCCAGCCCCGACCCTTTATATATATATATATATATAACGGATCATCGCAAGAGATTACCTTCATCCAAAGAACTTTATTATTACGTATACGTGTAAGGTTTATTGCACGCGCCCTACCTCCCCCCTCCCCCACCCCGCCGAACGCGTTCCGCCGTTTTAATTTCGTTCTTTTAAATTCCCGACCCCTTACTTTTAATATTCAAATAACGATGACCTTTTCTTCTTATTCTTATTCTTATTCTTATTCTTATTCTTATTCTTAGTCTTACTCTTATTCTTATTCTTAATCTTAATCTTGGCGAGCATAAACATCCGACGACGGAATCGTAAATACGAGATCGCACATTCACGATCATCGTATCACGGCTTCTCTCGCTCTTTTCTTTTCTTTTCTTTTATTATACTTTTATTATACGTTTCTTCAAATACTTTATAAGCCAAAAATGATCCCACACATCTCCTTTGTCTATAAAATTATGCAAGATTTTTTAAAATTTATAACATCATTCGATTATTTACAGCCGTACATTTAATACAAAGGAGCTCTTTATATCTCCGCCCATACTTTTCGTTTTTCCTTTTCTTTCTTTCTTTCTCTCTTTCTTTCTTTCTTTTTTTCTTTCAACTTATTGGATTAAATGTACCGTAATTTACATTTATATTATACGAATTGCACTTGCTATTCACATGCCAATGCAATTTTAGTGGCGCATTTAATTATTTGTACTTCAGAGCGCGAGAGAGAGAGAGAGAGAGAGAGAGAGAGAGAGAGGCATTTTACGAATTCCGTTGTCTACAATTTTACTATTTTTCCACTCCGTCATTCGAATATCAAATAAAGAGAGATCGCGTAAGAATTTATACGTGGCAAAGGGTTGTAACGGTTTGTTTAATGAGGTTCGAGCGCTCGATCGTCGTCGCCTCAGCGTTGGCGACCACTAACCGACCACTACCGATCTTTAACGTCGGAAAGAAGTAGTATAGGTAAATAAAAAGGTAAACGTGTAACAATATGAATTATGAGATGGATAGAAGTCGGTAACGCTCGATCTCGTACCCTAAATACAAAAACTCTCTAAATCCACTAGATAAATAAGGATAACGGCAGCGGCTAGAACGACGACGACAACAACAACAACAACAACAGCAACAAGAGCAACAAAATGGATGAATAGATAATCGTGGATAAAGCAAGTCACCTGTCGGCAAAGACGCAGCTGGCCGGTATGAGGCCGTGAACCGTGTAACTGATAGCCCGGACGAGTATGCGGAACTGGTCCCTGCTGTTGAGCATCTCCTGCTTGATACTCAATATTACGGGCCCGAGGTCCTCGTCGTTGGTGAAGTAGTTCCAGTGCTCGGTCCCGTAAAAGTACTTCTCGTACGTCTCCTGCTCGACCGACGTCAGCTCGAAGCTCTGTACCCAAAAACCATATGCCTCTCATCATTACCTTGTCGTCGTCGTCATCAACATCATCATCATCGTCATTGTCCGTACTCGAGGATACGCATACGAGTATTTCTTTATCTTGCCCGGCCCTCCGCGCCTCCATCCGCACTCCGTTGACGTACAAATGAAGAAACTTAGCTTCGGCATCGTTATTTTTACTCCATTTCACCCGCTTCGACTTTAATATATTCAAGAGGAAATTCAAATTACAATGGATTCGATTTTCTTAAATACTTCTTCTTCTTCTGCTTCTTCTGCTTCTGCTTCTTCTCCGGTTTTCAAATTCCATTTCAATTTGCCCGATGTTTAATTAAGAAAGTTTTCCGGACCTTATTTCGCACGACCTTATTATATCGTATCGGTGAAATTCGTCGCAGTGACGGCGTCGAACCCCAATAACCGATGTAAGCTTTATATTGTATTGTCGATGCCCATCTACGTACCGTAATACACCTAGTTTCTTAAATTTCCCACTCGCGGTTCATTTGCATATACCCATATACAGATATATACAGATATATATATAGGTAGATAGGTAGATAGGTAGATAGGCAAGCTTGCGCGGTACCATGACATTCTTGGGAAATACTTGATAAGAACTTGTAAAATTGCTGAGAAGTTTTTCTTCTTCTTCTTCTTCTTCTTCTGTTTTTTTTTATTTCAAAAAAAAAAAAAAAAACAGCGCACAAGTGCAAAATATTATAGTTATTTGTGTTATTAAATTGCGTATTACAGTATTCCCAGGAACCTCATTAGCTTTATTATTATTATTTCTAAAAATATTAAAAATACTTGGGCTCCGTTGCCGTGGATTTCTTTCTTCTTTCCATTTACTATGGATTCACGTGAATACGGAATCGTAATGAAATATTGAAGCCGCCGGGGCCCTCGGCTCTCAGACCGGCCACGTACGCGCGCCGCCATATTCCCGCCTCCCTTTTCCAAATTTTCAAATCCAAAAAACCCGTTGTAGACCGAATTTCAAATTTTTAAATATTTCAGAAAATATTTCTTAAAGCCGATCGAGCTATCCCGGCATGAAAATTTATTTATCCTCCGACTCGGGCTGCGAGAGTCATGTATATACATACATACATACATATATATATATATATAGAGAGAGAGAGAGGGGGGGGGAGAGAGAGAGGGGGAGAGAGAGACAGACGGAGAAACGAGGTCGTGCGGATAATTGTTGCGGAAATATTATTAAATTCCAATCGGTTTCGGATAAAGGAAGGAAGGCAGGGCCGAGCTTACCTGACTCTTTTCCCATTGTTCCTCGATGACGGTCTTCTTCTTGGGCGACTCGTCCCCGTCGAGCTCGTTCTCCTCGAACAGGCAGTCCTGCTCCTGTCTATTGCTGTGCCGCATCGCGTTGCTCCCAATGGAGAGGGGCTGCTGTTGCTGCTGTTGCTGCTGTTGCTGCTGCTGCTGGTCGAACTCCTGCTGGAGTTGCTCGCAAGGCAGCTGATCGATGTCCGTCCCCTCCCGGCCGCTGTCGCTCTCATCGTAGATCGTGTCCGTCGTTATCTGCTGACGCGAGCACTCGATCCAATAGCCGGGCGTCGGCAATAGATTATGCGGATACTCCTGACAGAATTCATCTGGGGGGAATTCCGAGGCGAGCCATTTTTTTTTCTTTTTCTTCCTTCCTTCCTTCCTCCCTCCCTCCCACCCTCCCACCCACCTACCCTTCCTTTATTTATTTTTTTATATTTTTGTTTCGTTCGCTGTTCGTTCCGTTCCCCATCTCTTCTTTGTTCTATTGATTTTTCCCGTCACGGCTCCTCCCCGATAACCCCCCCCGACGGACCCTACCCATTCACACAAGCCTAGCAAAGCCAAAACGGAATCTCAAATTCTCAAATTCCCTTCGTTCTTTCGCCTACATATTACACTTACCTCGAGCCGAACCGCATTGAAAAATTTGCATTTCCACTTACGCGTCTATTACGTATTATAACCCGTGCCGAGCTCACCCATTGATTTTTCTCATTATAAATCAGACATTTACCTTAATACGTGTAATTTATATATATCCCTTAATCTCTTTAGACTTTTAATTCCGAATCGGTGGGACTCTTAACGAATACGTGACGTATACGCAAAAGGTACTCCCACGGACTTACTTACGACTTTTACACCCCAACTATCGATACATTTATTATCGATCTTGCTATTGTCGTTACTTTTTTTCTTTTTTTGTCGTTTTCTCTTTTGCATTATTACATTAAATTTTACGGTCGATAAAGCTCGGGAGCAAATAAATCCACTGTATTTTCATCTTTTATTAACAAATTTTCTATAAAACTCTTGAGAGTAGTCGCATTTTTTTCTCTCCCCTACAGTCAATCAATTGCATTCGCACCGCGTATCGTAAATTCTACCAATAACCTAATGATAAATCTTATGAAAAATGATATCGACACAGTTAAAAATCTAGTTGAAAGTATTGAGTATTGAGAGCAAGTTACAATTAAATTAACGAGAGAGAAAAAAAAACAAAAAAAAAAAAAAAATAAGAATAAAAATAATACGGTAGCTTTATGAAATCAAGTTTATATCGAATATTAATTTAATAATTATTACTCGTGCGCCGCCAGTACGTCGACGTCCATTTATTTACGTACGAATTAATACGCGAGAGTTACAATTTTATATTAAATAAATATCTCGGTGGGTAATAATAATGCTTGATAATAATGTTAATAGTCTGCCAAATAATGTTATTGATAAAATTAATCGGGGAAAATGTTCGATTTCAAATCGTCGCTGCACGTGTAATGCACAGAGAGAGAGAGAGAGAGAGAGAGAGGGGGGGGAGATTTTTCTTATGGAAGAAAACTTTTACATTTATATTACATTTCCGTGTGAACTGTGTTATGAATTGATGACCTACTATTAAAACTATTCTCATACTAGATTCTCAGATACAATGCAATGCAATGCAATGCAATGCAATACAATACAATATACAATACAATATACATACAATATACATACAATATACGTAGAATATACGTACAATACAATACATAGGTGAATACATAGATGTATACGTAATATTTGAATGAGACTCGGTTGCCGTTTCGAGGAAGAAGGAAGATTTTTCGTTTTCATACCCATTCCTTGAGGAAAGTTTTTGAAATTGAACTTGTAACTTTCGGTCAATAAGGAATTGCGGTATTAAAATACGAGGGCACGAGTTACATAAGTTCACGTGGATGATTTTGAGATTATTATCGGTCGTTATTGGTTTACGAATCGATTAATAAATCACTCGGCAGATTATTAATTAAAAGAACGCGGGGGAGCGAATAAATGGTAAATGGTAGGGGATAAGTGAAAGGAATCGGTAATATTTGACTCTTTCCCATTACGTTGAAACGATTTCGGTGGATTTTTGTTCTTTTTTTTTTTTTTTTTTTTTTGTACTCCTTTGAATTAAATCCAAGAGAGGAGATGTATGCGCTGGTTATACGGGGCTGGATCCACTTCCATTCGTGGGGGGGGGGGGGGAGAAAGAAATTTGCACTTTATCGAAATTGCGAGTCCTCGTGTTGCCGAGACCGCAATCAAATCACTGTAAGGTAGAACACCAGGCTATTTTACACAGGGCTTGGTATTCGACCTTAGAGTGACCTGCCTACGGTACATATCCCTCGATAACCCCATTAACCCCCCCCCCCATCATCATCATCAATCATTAGCTCGCTCGGTGATCGCCGAGTCTCCGAGTCTCCGAGTCTCCTCTTCTTTCGTCAGTCCTCTTCAAGAAAGGCGACAGCATTTCTTTTCCTTTTTTTTCTTTTCCTTTTTTTTTTTTTTTTCCCCGAGTCCCCCCCCCCCCCCCCTCCCCCTCCCCCTACCGGTTTCATAATTGCTCAATGAAAAATGATCGGGTAAAGAAAGAGCATCATCGGACGCGGACAATCGATCGCTAACCAACCACCTGTAGAGCTCCCCCGCTCTCTCTCTCTCTCTCTCTCTCTCTCTCTCTCCTCTCCTCGTCTACCTCCTTGTCCATCGAGTGCCGATGAAAACGCAACAACGGACCTAAAGCTCTTAGCAAAAAATAGAAAAAAGAAAGAGAAGGTGTTTTTAAGGCTACTCGGTCCGACGACGAAAAGCAGTAACTGTTACATAAAACAATGACAATAGCAATGATAATGAATACGTAATAATAGCCTACGTTTCCCGTACCCCAGTCTATCTACCACGAATACATCGATTATTTACCAAAGTATTTAACTTTATGCGCGGCTAGCACACCGAGTTGTACCGCGTAAATAGGAAAAGCGTGTCGGCGAGGGGGCCGGACGAGAAATTGAAATTCTATAAAGAATACAAGAAATTAAGAGGAAAAAGAAGAAGAAGAAGAAGAAGAAGAAGAAGAAGAATAAAACAAAGAACAAAAGCTATCCGTATCTTCTGCGATAAATAGATAAATTATACGAAACTTTTACGTAAGATCTCGTCGGGCGCGAGACTTTTAATCAGACTCTTGAATCAGACTTCCCTTCCTCGGACAAAATAAATATAAAATAAAATAAAATAAAATAAAATAAAATAAAATAAAATGAAAAAAAAATAATACAATAATACAACACTTATTCTTTCGCGGGAGAACAAAGGGATTTTTATTCCTTTTCTAACGTTCATTAAAACGCTGTCTTACGGAATCGGTAATTACGGTATGCGTGAAACAAGTTGCCATGACAATATCATCAGAATTAAAATGAAGAATTTAATATCATTAAGTTAAAAAAGGTGAGCATAGAGTGAGGTTGTTTAGGGGCTAGGATGGGGGAGGGAATAATTAACGGAAAAGCATGGGGAGGGGGGAAAAAAAGTAGAAAGCGGGGACATGGGAATAATAATAATAATATTAATATTAATATTAATAATAGAAACAACAAAACGAAAAGCAATAATAAACGGCGTTTAGGAGATAATGCAATGTCGCAGGGGAATGCGCATAAATGATGAGGAGGAGGGTGGAAGGAGGGAGGGGTGGGGGTCGGGGGTAGATTACGGCTACTGACCCCGACACATCGCGCTCCTACAGAGCAATGTAACAACAAGTAAATAAACAAATGAATAAATAAATGAATAAATAAATGGATAAATGGATAAATAAATAAATAAGTAATAGTAATACGTGTTAGAATTACCTGCGCAAGCCTGCGGCGGAAGCGGAAATATAAGGGTAGTCGATGATTTTCTTCTGGCAACTGCGCAGCCTAAACTTTGGGGCTTGAAGCTGCGCAACTGCTGCATGAAATCCGAACACTCCATCAGCGCCACGTCGGCGAAATGCAAGTCGCAAAGTATTTGATTTTTGAACCTGGACAACGGCAAGCGATTGCGAATCGTTAATCCAAGGTAGTAGCGTTGGCCGGACCACCGCGCTCCCCGCGCTCCCTCCACCCTCACGTCAGGGCAGCCTCCTCTGCTCGGCCGCCCCCCACCCCCCAAAAACCGTGAAACCGACATTCCCAACCACGCCGCTCGCTAAATTAACCTTCCTTCCTTCCTTCCTTCCTTCCTTCCTTCCTTCCGTCCGTCTCACCACCCCGGACCCCGACCCCAATAACCAATTGTCCTAAACCAAATCGACGACGGACGAACATGCCTTAGCCAAGATATTGCCACACCCAAGCTCTTTAACTCTTTTACCGCGGAGATAAAATTTTACCCGACGGCTTAATAACAACGGGCACATCCCCCGCCTTTTTTTTTTCTTTTTTGTTTGTTTTGTTTGTTTTGTTTGTTTTACACCTCACCGCTCTTACACTTTTATTACGTCCTTGGAACGCTTATTAACTCGGCCGTTAAGATTAACATCTTAATTAATTAAAAACTTGGTCGCCTTTAGGATTAATTAGTTAGTATTTGTTACTTTTCTCATTGCTCCTCCGTCCCCTCTACCGAGGCCATTTAAATGTTTTTTTTAAAAAAAAAAAAAAAAGAAAGAGCTTACTTCCCCCCCCCTTGAAACTATAAAAAAATTATCAATTTCAATTAGAAATGCCTCGTCTCGGGCCAAAGGCGATCCATTGACATTGGATTTATTATTAGGCCGCCTTGTCCGCTTCGTGAGATCTTCTTCCTCGACAAAGCAGTAGCCGAGTCTATGTGTCTTTTGTCGAGTCGTCTGTTGCATTAATGGCTTATATTGTTCTGGAAATCCTCACTTTGGATCCCCAATCTTTGTCTTGCAAACCGATCTCGAGCAGACATTTTAATTGTAAATACGGCACACTAATACGTAATACCTCATACTTAGCAGGGGAAGCAAGTCCTCAAAGATTACGGCTTTACGTATTATACATACATACATACATACGTACTTACGTACGTACGTACGTACAGCTCTAGTACGATATATTAGAAGAAAAAAAAAATATATATATATATATATTAAGGAGCAGTTAATCCTTTAGTCATTTGAGTTTAATAAATATCATTAAGATTTAAGGATCGAAGTACCTGCGCGCCCTTTTCTGATTAGGTCCCGTGAGATTGAGACCGCAGCTGTTACATTTTAGGCACTCCTCGTGGTAGTGGTTGTTATCGTATAATGGAGACGGTTCTGAAAATATGAAAAGCAATTTCAATCATATTGTCTACGATCCGTGGATCACTTGAACTTGTTCAACTATTGAATCACTATTGAATCCTATTCAATATTTATTTTATAAATATACGTAAATTCCAATGAACAGGACGAACAAGACCAAGTTAAATCTTCCTTATCTTGGTCAATCCTCACTTTATCCATTAGCTATGGATGTTTTTATTTATCGAGCCACGAGCGTTAATTGGCAGTATATGGAAATAATATCCAAGTGATTCAGAAGTGTAATCATAAGTAGTGTACATAAAACGCAAGTGATAACTTTTCGAGGCGAAAGCCTATAAAAATATCGGCGAGTCCCTCCCTTTAATAAAAATAATAATTACGATATTTGATAATATATACGTGCGTGTGCGTGCGTGCGTGTTTGTGTTTATTTGCGAAAAATTAACAATTTTCGAAGCCCGTTAAAAGTACTTTTATTTTCAATGTAAATCCGAATTTTTTCATTCTCTCCAGACGAATAATTTTTCTTCTCTCTCACGAGTAATCACTTGATACAATAAATTAATACTTCTTTTGCAACAATCATCATTATACCCGGATCAATCAGAATATTATCAATATATTCAGCTAAAACAAAAACAAAAAAAAAACAAATATAAAAAATAGTTATTGCGTTAGTCTAATATTTCGTTAAAATGTTTGTAAAAGTCAATTTATATATATTATATTTACGTTAAACTTATCTTTTCGAAAATATCGCCGGAAAGTTTAAGGTTAAATTGGTTTAAAATTGAAGAAGTTTCGTGAGCGTAAAACATACGTTTTAGTAGTTTTTTTTTTGGGGTGGGGACGGGGGACGGGGAGTAATGTAGGAAAGTTTGTTGATGCTTTGCTTAAAAATTATATTTTGAAAATTTACGAAGCCCTTTATTGTATAGCCAAAGACAGATGCGCTTGTAAAAGCTATTTATTTGTCGTCATCGGGACCATGTCCCAGTCCGATCATTAGAAGCGTTAATTTTTAAAATAAACCTCGTGATTTAATGCGTCTCCTACATTCAATATCAAGTTGTAGCTAAACGAGAACATGGAATATTAACTGGAATTGAAATGTAAAACGCGCGTACGGGCAATTTCTATGCAGTCATGCGTAAGGTCTTTCGCAAAAGCAAAAGCAAAAGCAAAAGCAAAAGAAAAAGAGAAGGAATATTCATTAGATGTATTAATAAAACGACCGAATGTCAGATTACCCGACGAACGTCAAGTAAATGAAAACAGCTATATTCTGAAATTATGGCTAAGAGAGGAGTTTTTTTTCCACCCCCACCCCCTCTCTCCGTTTCCCATCTCCTCTTTTCTCAGTTAAACTTGTTTGACACGTTTATTCGAATCTCTTTTAAAGATAAACAACAGACTGCACTAAATCTTCATCCTTTGTGTGTACTACGTATACATCCAGTCAAAGTTTGAAGCAGCGATACTTACACGTATGCGTATATGACTATGTATATCTCTATATAGATAAATGGATGGATGGATAGATGGATAGATGGATGGATAGAGGCAAGCGTTTCATACGTTCAAAATTTTAACCTAGTTAATTCTTCGGAAACCTCATCGGCCGAACAAGAGCCGGAGGATCTGCTTCAGCGGAAATGCTCGGGGTGTGGCCGTCCTAAGCTCCCTTTCGTACTCTTTCTTTCGCCCCCCTCTCTCTCTCTCTCTCTCCCCTCCCTCCGTCCCTTTCATTTACTTTATTCCGCAAAGATGCTTAGCGATGGGGATAGTAGAAGGCATTCCGACATGTACCATCAAGAATTTTGATATAAAGCCAGCAGATAGATAGAGAGGCTGAGAGGCCGAGAGAGGGGGAGGGAGTAGGATCTTCTAGCGCTAGATCGCTAAATGCGTAGAAATTTAAATGATCAAATAATTTAGCCCCACTTTTATTGACACTGCGCAACTATAAATATACGTATTTATGGATAGACGGCGTCAAAAGCATCCGAAAAGAGAGAGAGAGAGAGAGAGAGAGAGAGAGCTCGACATTACTTTCATTATAAACTCATCATTACCGAACTTACGAGGCTTGCTAACCCAGTCACGTTGTCCAGGTAAATGTCGTCATTTCGTCCCCTGGACGATAATATTATAAACAATAACTAAATCTCTGCTCCGAGCATCCCGCACTTTTGTCATATGCATTCGGCATAATGGTCTCCATTCGGTTCGGATGCTCGGCACATCAGAATTTAATTCACTTTCATTGATTCCTTCCTTACTTTTTTCATAAAATGTATCTACATCTCTACTAGTAATCTAGCCTTTGCTCTCCTTAATAATAACAACAATACTAAATAATACTAAATAATACTAAATAATAATAATAAATAATAATTGGCATTAAAGGTTTAACGGCAGATGTACTTGGTGAGTATTGTAAGCAAAGAGCGTAAGCGAGTCGAGCCGATTCGGTATAATAACTCGCAAATTAATATTCTTCTCTGGAAAGTAGAAATTTTTAATTTAAAAAGCTACTTCTTGCAAAAATCTCTTGGAACACGTCAGTAAAGTAAATGTATTTTTATGAATAATTCAGTCCGGAGCTACTAAGGAATCACTCGGTCATATTGGCACACAGGCATAGATACACCTTAAATTTATTAGATAAGAATGTAATATTATTCCGTAGACGTAGACAGGACTACTATTATGTCCTGTCATCGACCCTTATCAATTTACCAAACAACAATTTCCACATCCGTCTCCTTACGCGTCTTATTTATCCCCCGTCGTTTTTTACGGCAAACGCTTACACGAGAATACAAATGAAGCATTTCACAATGTGAGTGGTTGACAGTAATTAATACCGTCAATTAAAAAGAAAAGAAAAAGAAAAAGAAAAGAAAAGAAAAGAAAAGAATTAATAACACTTCTTTGTAAGTGCAAAAGTGAGAATATTCGACGCGCGGGTCTTTTAACGTTTACGTACGGCTACGAATAAACGTTAAAAGTAAACTATTTATGACTAAGGACGTTCGTTGGGTGTATTTATTTTAAAGATATTTACGAGCCCGCGACTACGCTATTAAGCGGCATTAAGCGGCATTAAGCGGAACATTCTGCGGAACTTTGTCTGGGATCGCTTACTTACATGGCTCGTCATTGAGAACCGAATCGATCTCTTTTTGCAATTGCATTACTTCACTCGAGCCAAACAGTCGCTTAAATAACACGTAATCGCTTCGTTCGAACGATTTTAATATTTCACGTACCACTGTCAGATGTTTTGTATCGCAATGGTTTTCCATCCTTTTCTTTCTAACATTCGTCTACGTCACTGCCAGATTGATTACGCATTCTATACATACGTACGCTACCAAAGAGGCCAAATTACTTTCAATATTTGGCCGTCCTTTTTATTTAATACATTATATATTTAATCAATCCGTACGCTTAAATAGAGATTACTTTAATGTAATTTTACAAGGCATGAAAATTATAGAGAATTTTAGTCTACGATATACGGAATTCCTTTCGATATCAAGTAGATTATTTTATTCGTGAAACATAGAAAACCTGTAGTTCGAGTGTATCCTTACCTTAAATAATGATCTTTATATCAATATCGAAGGCTGCTTTTCGTCTCTCCTCAATTACAAATGCATTGCAATTAAAGCTACAATTGCTTTATAAAAACATTTTACATATATATATATATATGCGTATATATATATTCCTTCGACATTGATAATACTAATATTGCTTGAGAGAAAAAAAAGAGAGAAAGAGATATCGTGAAATTACAATCAGACCAAATAGCGTAAAGATTTTTTTCATATCTCGTTGGGTATTTATTAATCCAGCACTTTATTGTGCTTTTAAATTGCTTAAATTGAAACTTGGACCGTTCGAAACGATCATATATTATTCCGCGATTCATATACGAAAGACGTTTGATAAATAATAGCGTTAAACTTATGAAAATAATTTTATTCTCCAGATACGTATTAAATCATTTTATTTGACACGTAATTAATTCTTCCGTATTTATTTTCTAAAGATCTTTCGTAAGATCTCTCGTAACTATTAAGATTAATTAATGACAAGAGTATAACGACGCTCTTGTAATAAATATAAGAAAATTATGTTTTATTTATATTTATTCTTGCTTCGGAATAACATTAGTTTGTAAAATCATCTGGACGACTTGATGATTATTTCTTACGTAAAGAATGATGGCAAACTTACGATGGAAATTATATGAATTTACGAACAAAGGTATAAATAATTTTGGGAGAAAATAATATTATTTTTTTTTCGTCCAACATTAAATAAATAATTAAAAATTCTATTTGCTTTCGTTCATCGTACGAGCTTTAAGGGATACAGAATTAATTAGACATGTATAATTAATTTCATATAATCAATGTAATTCGATATTAGAAATATTTTGTTATTAAGAGGTAATCGAATAATCCATAATTAAGGCTGAAACGATGAGATTTCAATAGTAAACTGCTTAAAATTTCCCGTCTCATTAATTTCGTGCGATTTACATCAGAATTATAATTAAAAAATACAGACTCCGTTAATTTGTCGGCAAAATATTTACAAGGAATTGAAAAGAAAAGAAAAAAAAAAAAAAAAATTACAAACAAAACGTTACGTATAATTAATAACAGCGTAATGAATTTCCTTACGGCAAAGTAGTTTGAATAATCTGTAAAAGAGCTCTTCGTCTCCAAATATTCAGGATTATTTTGAAAAATACGGCCTTTTGATTTTTATATACGCACACTACGACGATATTTATGGGCCGTTTGATATTTAATGCCGAATAGCCTGACAATTAAAATTGATGAGTTTTATTATTTATTATTACGTGTACGCAGGCAAGCGCGGACGCGCGCGCTTATACCACCTACAGAAGGTTATACATGCATGATGTATAATATAGCACCTGGAAAATATGTTTCCCGATGATGATCTACCTTCGACTAACTACCACGACGATTACGTATTCATAAACTTATTGAATTCAGGAAGTACTTAATATTTAAATGAAAATCTAAATTTAGCGATAGTATAGTTCGATCGAGTAATAAATAACCCCATAAGTACTCTACAGGATATTATTTATTTACTTATTTTTGGTTTTATAAATAAAACAGACATTGTTAAGTAAAGCAGTCGAAGGCCATTTGTCAAAAGTTTTTCACAGCTTGAGGGTTATTGGGGTTATTGGGGTTATTGGGGTTATTGGGGTTATTAAAAAGAAGATAAGACTTCTTCTGCTTACATCCTATTCTCATGGTAATTATTTTACAAACTGGCTCGGCATTTACCTGCACTCGTTACAAGGCTGTGCTTATAATGATTACACGGCTTTACGAATACACTGCTTTATTTTTCCATTGAGGGAAAATAGGTTTCGGTACACGGCTACTGACCAAAAATTTTAGTAATACACGCGATGGCTACGTAATGGCCCTTTCCACCGAAAGCTTATTGGGGTTGGTATTTATACCCATTGAATGTAAAAATGTCGTATTGCATGGCTCAGTCGAAATTCATTATAATTGTTACGTCAGAGCGATCCTCTCTTGGGGAGCTTATAAGAATGTATACGTCTTTCGGTTCTTGAGAGACCGACACGATTTAGCTGTGAATTTGTATATTGATTAAACATCAATCGAAAGGACTATAAAATTCTAATAGGACATTGTTATTGCGGTACTTTTTATGGGAGTTAAAAGACATTTAACGATATACACTCGTCGGATAAGAATATGTATCGGTGATGAGCATTGATTTCTGACGATAAGTGACTCCTCACGACCATTGAATTCATACTTTATTAAAATACCTTTAAAATAATATTCCCTTAACTTAATAACGCGGACGGTAGTTTACGTGAACTCATAGCGAGAGCTCATAAACTCTCTACGTGTCACGTAAAATCCTCGATTCCTCAATCTTATTAGATGTAAGTCGTTTAATAAGTTATTGATTTTCTTGTAAATAATAGCCAACGGACTCCCTTTCCATACGTTATGAATAAAAATAGCCTCGAGTCATACGATACATGCACACGCTTGAACGTACGTACGTACGTACGCGTAGGAGGTGTTAGAAAAAGAAAAAAAAACATAACCGACTGTATAAAATGTGTATTTTTCTGTGATGATAAACAAGGCTTCTTTAATGATGTCATAACATTTTATACATACGATACGATGCTTGCAGGCGCGTGCGTGTGCGTGGTTCTATTAGGATGGTCAAAGAATAGGCCGACGGGTTTGAAAGTCCGTTGGCTTGCGCCTACTGTGGTGATAAAGTGCTCGCGAGTTCAAGGCGCGAATCAATTTCCATCTATGACGACGAGGCGTAGTAGACTCGCTTTTTCTAGCTTATACGCTCTCACTCACGCACACACAACACAACACAATACATCTACGGCCTCTGTCGTCCCCTCCTCCCACTCCCTATGCACTCGCACGCATTTTTTACCTACGCGCGCGTCTATGCGCACATATGTACATATACATCGCACGTATATGTGTACTCTCTCTCTCTCTGTCTCGCTCTTTGACGCTCCTTTTAAAGCCGCTATCGCGCTTGTATAATATGCACATGCATTGTCGAGTGCTCGGAGGCATTCGAGCCATTAGTGAAGAAAACGTGCCCTTGTATTTGTTACGAATTTCTCCTTCTTATTTATTACCAAGTATTACCAAGAGGATAAGCTTTACGATATAACCTGTCCACGGTCCGGTGAAAAGTCTCCCTACGTTTTATCGGGGGCGCGAATGATGTTCCACGAATCGCGGACGGACGCAACAGTTACGTTATAACTTATATCGTGGACTTACATCGAGGCTCATATTGTATTCGCGATACAATGACAACGGAACGGTTACGTTATATTATCCGTGAAATTAATTAGGAGGATTATACGGGGATTATACGTGGTCGCTTACTGAAAAAAAAAAAGGGCTATTGCGTTTCGTCTTCGATGGACTGTAGTACTTATTCCTTTTTTACGCTCGTATTACGTGATTGTCGCGAAATATAGTCAAAGCACGAATTAAATAAAGAATATGTAATGTCGTCGGAGTCGAGCGGAGCTTTTATTTTAGCGAAAAAGGTTTTCGGGGCCTTATTTTCTTTTCACCTCGTCGGCACATTTGACGAGATTAATAACGCCACGGAGTTGCCACGCCGACTCGAAATAAATATCATATAGCCACGTTTTATTCTCATCCACGTTTCATTTTTCGTTTTAAAAAGCCGTATTTAGCGGACAGGAGCCTTATTCCAGCTTTGAGGAAGAAAATTCCAATTAAAAGCCCATTAGGCCGAGGAGACATTATGCATGTACGGGGAATCGTAAGCAATTTCATTATATCAGCCCTTTCGCAACCAACCAACGCTCTGTAAATGCAGAACAAAGAAGGGGAATGCAGATGAATCAAGTACAGGGCTAATAAAGTACTCGGGATCGATATAACGTGTATTGGCCTTACTCGTGCCTTGCATTCGCGTATTACGAAAAGGGATAAGAAATACTACGCGCGCAACGCTCTCCTTCTAATTCCTTGTTTTCTAGAATTTACATTGAGTCGTAAAGCGCGTCGTTAGTAGACTTATCGATAGATAAACTTATCGATAAACGATAAACTCACGATCAAGACCAAGACCAAGACCAAGATCAAGATCGAAGATCGAGATCGCCATTGCCGGATTGCGTCTATTTATGAATCCCCGTAATTGTATTATTATCGTTATATGCAATGAGCCCAATGGCTCCGTTCGGCCACTTTCCCCTCCTTGACCTTCTTTACCATATATCTTTTGCACAATACTCTGTAAGGGGACCGGATCAACTTTGTCACATAGTAAACACGGCTTTTTATGCCTCCTCTTGATGAGATACGTCAGAAGCTGCGGAGCACGGGAAAAAGAAGAAGAAGAAGAAAAAGCCTTTTCACTTATACCGAGTTACTTATACATACATACGTACGTACGTACATATTTATGTATATGTATGTATAAAAGTTTTTGCCGGTCTCTTGTAGCAAGTCTGGAAACTTTTTTCTCTCCTATTATTATCATCTCGAGCTTGTCTACGAATGTACGTATATATATATATACAGGTATTCCTTGGGCTTTGTAGGGTGTATTTTATTGAATTTATTAAGTACTCCGGCTCTTGTAAAGTATTTTGTTATACAGATGCTGCGTGAAATTTGATTTCCCTGCAATATATACGCGCGCGTGGGTATGTATATGCGAATAAAACCTTTTTCCCCTTTCACGGGGCCTCGCCCTTCTAAATCTTACCATCAATTTTTTTTAAATCTATACCAGTGCACCATTTTATCGCAAAATCTCGCCTTAAGGGACGTTTTAACCTTCGACGTATTTTAAACTAAGAAGAATCTTGGGTATTAAATATCCGTAGAAATCTTTTGGCGAACGGAATGTAGTGTTAAACGTCCCCGACGATGATCAAACCGCCATTAAGTCTGTTTATCCTTATTCTTTTTTCCCATACCCCTCCGACTTGATCCAAAGTTCATGTTTTATTCCCTCGCGCATAGGCGATGATGAGGCTACGTAATATCACGTGATGCCACGTTATGGCCAAGGATCTGACAATTACTGATAATTATTTAAAATTATTGTAGCGATCGACGAGGGCACTCGGTCGGTAATTTAATTAAATTTAGTATAGATCTCAAGTCTACTCTGACATTTCTTCGTCGTATAAACAGATGATCTTGGTGGAGGTAAGGGGATCATAATATTTCAAACGTCAATCAACTTAATTCCTTTTTTCTTTTGCTCTTCAACGACTAAAGAGTAAGTGCAATTGTCTTTTAAGAAGCTCGGCTACCCAAGTAGTCATAAGTAGTTAAGGTAAGCCGTGCGATTAAACTTGTCATTGCACTTCGACTACTGATTCTTCCTTCCTTCCTTCCTTCCTTCCTTCCTTCCCTTCCACCCTTCCTTCTTTAAGGCTACGCTATATTGTTATTATTATTATCATCATCATGATCTATGTGGATGCACGTTAAAAGGCATCGAGCCGAATTATTATTAGTTCTATTAGATGAAGGATCACCCGTTTCTTTTTTTACTACAAAGAATTTTCCTATTAATTTCACGACGACAGATTTTCAATTCTTTCGATAGACGAGTTTCATTCCCTCCCATCCTTTTTTTTTTCTTTTTTTTTTTTTTTTTTTTTATACAGCAGCTATATTCGTTTAACTTACTTTACTTTATTTTAATCTCACGTAAATTTATCGACTTGCTTTATTAACAGTAATAATACGCGAAGTAACTGAAAAGTTCCTTTAGATTAATTGAAACGCGGACGGTTTGCATTACAAGTACAATGTACTAAAAATAGCTTGTGAAGCTGAAAATTTTTAATATCGACTCGGAACGTTATTTAAGGTTTACGCGAACAGGACCTTTTAAAAATTATTTCTCTCCCTTTAGAGCGGACGCATCATTTTCATCGTGCAGTCTGCACTGGGTCACTGCAACGCTCGTTCATGGATCGTGCGAAATGTTTCTCCATATGAGAAATACCTTAGCGACAAATAATAATAATAATTAGTTGGTGGACCCGTGCCTCGCCAATTTCACGAAATTTTTTCTTTTTTATCATTTATTTTTATCCCACTACTTTCATAGAACGATATTTATTTCAACATTCCTTACAACAAACAATTACAATGATACAATTTCAGTCCATGCGAATGGTTATTTATCCCTCGGGACTTCGTTCTATTCAATTTTTAAATTGACCAAAATATTTATAATAATTATTCTGAATTATGCTCCATTCCTTATTAAACAAACGCGCGTGTTAATTTAAGTATACGCAGATTGTTGTTGTTATACGTATATTATATTTGATTCTATTGCATAATGCAGAAATATTTAATTTTATTTTAAATAGGTAAGTTTAAAGCAATGTTGCTAATACTTTTCTGTATGATATTATGGCAAGCAAATGCAAAACACTCATTTAAAAGACTTTGTCTCGTTATAAAATTAGAATTACAAAACAAGCGATAGATTTCATCATAGAGATCCGATGAATTATAAAAAATATAAAAAAATAGATTCGCAAGGAAATTTTGGCTCCGTACACGTAATAAAGATACAATAAATACAGTGGCTAAATATTTATTTATCGAAATTCATAAAAATCGCTGATTTACGTATGCTTTGAGGATCCGGGTAAATGCCAAAACAAATAAGCCCAATAAACAAACATTGACGTTTACCGCCGCGTAATGTTAACTCGAGTTTAATTAATCTATTAACGTAATTATAAAATACCGCTAACGAGAGCGCGTGATTGGTATTGTATTGTTAAGGTTATCGTTAGAAAGGGTGCGAGCGCTCCTATCATAATAATATCACTTCTTACGTCAAATGTAATGGAGCAGCATTATATCGTTGCGCATAGCATTTTCTTATTACAATGTCAATAATAATTCTCGATAATAATTTAGTAAGTTATATGTCTTCTATGTCGTATCGAGAGCAGCATTCGATATGCTTTTAATTCTTATATATTCAAACTACCAAGTCCAAGCGAGACATTTCCTTTCATTATCTTTATTAATTCATTTCGTTACATTAAAATGTAAATTAAAAGAAGAAAATAATTATTTTTATCAGCAAAGCTCATATATACATATATACATATCTATTTTTTTTTCTTCTCAATATTCCCGTTCTAATTAAGCCATAATCCGGAATAGTTTTATAATTAATACACTAAAAGGTCTATTAATCTACTTGATTGTAAAAATACATTGAAATTCTATTGAGTAGCGCATACTTTGTTCTAAGAATAATTTAATTGGATTAAATGGGTGAGCAATTATAATCACTAATTTCTTATGGAGACGCATTTTAAATGAAAAAAATTCGTACATATCGTATGTATCATACGTAAACGCGTATAAATATCAATGTTTTTCTTTTTGTTAATTTAGCAAGATATATTAGGTAGAAAAAGACAGAGAGAGAGAGAGAAACGAGAGTATCGAAGTACTGGTTATTTTGCCTTTTACAATATATAATTTCTTAATGCCGAGAACCGGATGTGCAGATTCAATCGTATCGATTACGTGCTTAGCCAGTGAGGAATATTCATTGTCTGAAATTTCGTTTGCCTGCATTATTATTGTTATGTATAGGCAAGTGATTATTATGACTTACAATTAGAACGCGACGCGGTTCGTACGTAATAAAAAAGTATAATTTGGAAACGTTTGTATTCGTATTTCGGCTGTTACATCAGGATAGATAAATTTTTATCGCTCAATACCATCTACTTTGATATACCGTAGTTTCAATCCCCGTACTTGTGCATTAATGCAGACGGAGATTTACGGTAATCGCGATACTTCACATTCGTATTAAAAAAATGAATGGCTCGGATATGCTAAAAGGACTCGCTCCGGACACGTTTTTTTCATTACTCCAGATTACGTGTAACCGCAAACAACGTACAAATTGATAAATTTATTCTTATTAGTCGTACGTTTCCTTGTATTATTAATTATTATTCATTATTATTACTCATTATTATTACTAATTCGTTTATCTTTATGTTTATGTTGAGGTAACTGTTAAATTGTCATTGAAAGTGCAGGTCCAATTACGTATTCGTTGTGGGATTTTTTGTATCGCGGCGTCATTTACGAATGTAAATAAATTATTCTCGGCTAAATGCGACTACACTTTACACAATTTGTGATTTCTGATTGATGAGCATCAATGAGCACGAGATTGTTTACACTGCATTAAGTAATAATTTTATTGCCTTAAAAATCCTTGGCTTGGCAATAAAATTTCGCTACAATTGACTTTATTCGGGGCAGCATTACGTTATTATCAACATGTATTGGGTGAATTTGTAATTTACCAATTGGCAATCGAATATAATATATAACATCGCGTAAATATGTAATTTAACGGATCGGATTATTTAATAGACGTTTTGTAAATTTTTTGAATTTCCGCACAAGCTGAAGGTATAAAAATTTTAAACGAAAGGCTTGGGTTGGGTTGGGGGGAGGGGGGTCGAGAAATACCTCGTAATAATTCGCCCAAGATAACGTATATTGCACACATCAAAATATTCATGCACGTGTCAGTTAGATTCACTCGCTCGGTAAATCCGTCTAAATTATTATTCTATTACTTTTTATTCTATTACGAAAACTCGTATTATAAATTCTGTAAATTTTTTTTTTTTCCTTCCTTCCTTCCTTCCTTCCTTCCTTCCTTCCGTCCCTTACGAGTAGACGATTATTTATTCCAACGTGATCTATTATTACGCGCTCCTCGTTAAAAAATTCAAACCTTTCTCGCCTAAGGCTCTTAAGAATATATACGAACTTGCAAAAAAAAACAATAGATTTATCATTAATTTCATAAGGCGTACAGGTATTGTAAATTAATGTAAAATATACCCTACACATACCCTACACATACCCTACACATACCCTATATATATGTACATAAAGAGTGTATTTGTTGTAATTTGTAGAATAAGGACGTTGAATGTTGGTTATACTTTCCCCTTCTTTATTACGGGGATAGAAATTTTTTTCGATATTATTTTCAGTAAATAATTGTTGGAGTAGGTTACATAACGTCAGAGTCAATCAATACTATCAAACATTGTTGAGGCATTTGTATATTACTAAAAGTATTCCGTTCTCGATTCCCAGTGAAATTGCATTCATTTCTCGCATAGAAACAATACTTTCGGCCTCTATCTTTACACTCGTTTTTTTTTTTTTTTTCTTTTCTCCTCCTCCCGTCACTCCCCTCTCCCTCCCTTCCATCCCCCGCCCCAGTATAACACGCGAAAGTTGATTAGCTTCTTTCAGCGAGTATGTATAATTTTTAATTCTATTTAAGCAGATGGATGAAGGGGGGGGGCGGCCAAATGAAAGCCATGGGACATTTAGGATTTTTTTTCTAAACGGGATATAAAGTATCTCGGAGTGGGAACTCTTGCCTCGCGGGTACGTAAGGCGCATATAAACGGGCCAAAGTCCCGGGGAAATGAAGAACATAATGAAAGTATAAACGGATATAGAAATGCCTCGTGGCCTTCCCTTACGTGCGTGGGCGACGACGAAAGCTTAGACGTTGGATGGTGGTATAGACGTACGTACCGGGGGAGGTAAATGAAATTTTAAAGGAGCAGGCGAGAGCGAAGGAAACGAGTAATTCAGAGTAATTAATTGGGTACATTGGCTCGTAATAATACTCCGCGGATTTGTAAGGATAATTACGTCTCGTCGTTATTTTTAGAGATAATGTATCAAGATAACGCACAGTACGTATCCATTGTCAAATAGTAGGTGGTCTAGTAGGTCGATAGCCAGCCACGTTTGCCTCCGACCCTCCCTCTGCCATCTCTTTGCGAGGATTTACGATAATCCAAAAAGCCCGATCGACCGCGGCCGTTACAAGCGTATTTCAACATCGAAGGCTTTCCAAATACGGCAAAGATATGAAAGTTTTGCATCAAAGTTTTCCTTTCAACGCGACTTTACTCACTCAGACGCGGGCGAAAAAGAAAATCACGGGGTTTCTTTTCTTTCTTTTCCTTTCTTTCTACTACCGAGATCCTGTGAATTTAACTATCTCTCTCTCTCTCTCTCAGTCACTCAGTCACTGAGTCACTCAGTCACTCTCATATTGTAAAAGAAGGAGGTTTTATTCGTCCGAGTGTTTAACTACGGATCACCAAGTCTTATTGTGAATTTAAATTATTGAGCTCCCTTACACGCCCCCCTCCCCCCCATTCGACTTTATCAATTACAACTAGTCTACCTACCGCGATCGGCGATATTAATAATAATAACAATAACAATAATAATAATAATAATTAGCTGCCCTCGCTTATATTTGTTTACCGTCGTTTTGCCGTCGTTTTGCATGGATCACGTTCTGCACGACATAAAGAAAATAAACAGTTATTCGAAGGTTATTGTTCGTTTCGCGTTCGGAGCCAGTCGCGCGAAAGTAACTTTGAAAGTGGCGTAGAGCGCCCACAGTGGATCGCAGAGAGAGCGTTTTAGAAATTGATTTTAGCGAATAAATTTCGGATTTTATAAACCGTTGCTGCGAATAGATAATGCGACATAAACAAAGTGTAGGATAAAATCCTGCCTCCAAAAAGATATTCTGCGCAAAATTGTATTCGTATTTAAATTAACAATTGAGAAATTTGCACGATAGCTCGACCAGATTAAAACTTTAATGGTAAAACTTTAATGGTTTCTTCTATGGCTAATTACAAATGGCCAAGGAATACAATACCGACGTATTATATATATTATTATTTATTATTTATTATTTATTATTATTTATCATTATTATTTATTGTTATTTATTATTCTGTGGATGCGGAGAGCGGGCGGAACTAATGTCCGTCGTAAAAATGAGCAGACTAGGCATTAAATGCATTAAAGAGGGAAGTGCCGTGGTGGACGGGGAAAAGGGGGGACGGGAGGGGTCGGCCGGCCTTTGATAAAGCTAAGCTGCTCGTGCAGGCCGAGAAAATAATAATACGAGTTGGTCGAGCGGGCTGCGTCGGGACATCATAAATCGTGGTTAAAAAGGCCCAGGATCTCTCTCTCTCTCTCTATCTCTCTCTCTCTCTCTCTCTCTATCTCTATATATATATATATATAATATGTATATATATATTTATATGTACATATATATATATATATATATACATGTATATATAATGGGATTCCGGTCCAGACAGCGATGGTTGAGTTATGGAAAGGCCGATCCACCTCCAGCCTCCTAATGAATGAAACATCGATCTCGGGAGTCTCGCAGCAGCCAGCCAGCCAGCCAGCCAGCCATATGGATAAGGGCGCGGGTGAGAAGGTACGAGTCGACACGCGATACGCTGGATTCCCGAAGTGAGCCGGCCGCGGCCGACCGAAGCCGTCCTTTCACTACTTCCACAAGTGGTTGTGTCCTCGAATGTCTCGGCCGTGTGCTGTACGTGTGCCACTGCTCGTCGACTCGATCACTCGTCGAAATCAGCTACGGCAAGCTGCTTTCCAACCGAGCCGCCCTCCCCCTCCTCACCTCCGCCACCCCCCCCCTCATTATCTTTCCCGGATTTCGGATTTCGGATTTATAAATCCTGGCTTCCTGGCCTCGTTCATTCTCCGGGAGCCTCCCTCGTTCTTATTTACCGCTTTTATTCGGACTCCCGTCCCCTCCGTCGCGACGTTCCCATCCAAGCTCCCTCCCTACCCACCCTCGACAAATAATCTCGCCGTCCTGTCGGTCACCCTCTCTGACCGACCGACCGCCCGCCCGCCCGATCGATCGATCCCTCCCTCTCCCCCATCCTAACGCCGTTACCAATATTAAACCGCACACGCGCCTTTATTTATAACAATACTTTTTACTATTCGATTATTCGGATACGTCTGGCTGCCAGTGTCACATGCTCGCCTCTCTGTGTGTCCTCCGCTCCCTAACCGTCTGCTCTACGCAGGATTCGAGGACGGATACGGGGGCGACGTTAGTACCATCCTTTCCCGCTAAACTCAACGTGCCGTGATCCAGAATTAGCGACTGAACTCGGCTTAACTGCATCGATACGAGCTCACTTGTGATGACGGACGTGGGCGGCGGGCGGCCTCGGTCGAGGCCTACTTGCCAAGACCTCCACACCCCTCTCCCCGACGGACTTTCTCGAGGGGGAGAGAGAGAGAGAGAGAGAGTGAGAGAGAGACAATAACAACAAACTGCTTTGATCACGGGACTTTTGACTGTCACCGCTACTTCTCGTCGTTACGCTTTTAATGGACGGCTCACCTAATTAATATTGGCTGCTACTGTTGTTAGCTTATGATCGACCGGACGATTAGCGCCTTCGGCCGGATCCCCAGGGCGGTACTGCTCCTTTTTTTTCTCCTCCTCCTCCTCCTCCTCCTTCATTCTCGACTCGCGTTAATATCCCGGGAAGTCTCCACTTCGGACGGATGCGAGAACTCGAAAAGGCGCGTGGTCAGGAATAACGGAATGAGGGGGATGGGGAGGGGGCAGGAGGAGTGACAGAGGGAGAGGGAGAGTGGGGGAGAGAATGATAGGGCGGTGGGAGCGAGAAGAAGTAAGAAGAATAGAGATAACGGCAATGTGAATGAATGAGTGAATAAGTAGAGTTATGGGAGGGGATGGGAAGTAACGGATAAAGTTAGTATGAGAGAAAGAGAGTGAGAGAGGTTGGGGGGGTGGGGGTGAGGGGGAGAGCACGCGGGCTATTGCTACTTATACTGACTGATTCGAACGCGACGACGTACACGTATACGTGCAAGACTATAAGCGATTGTACTCCGATTACGAGCAAACTATTGTCGTCGTCGTCGTCGTCGTCGTCGTCTGCTACTACTGCTGCTGCTGCTGCTACTGCTGCTGTTCGTGGTGGTGGTGGTGGTGGTGGTGCTGCAGCAGCGGCCGCTGCTGCTGCTGCTACTGCTCGTGCTTCTGCTACTGCTGTTGATGCTTCTGCTTCTGCTATCGCCGTTTAATCAACGGCGAGGTGTAGGCGCTACCTCGTGAGCGCCCATACGAAGTACATAAGAAGTCGGGGCGCAAGCGCAGGAGCAATTTAGGGCCAACCGCTCGCAAAAGTCATGAATGGGATGTTTATGTCGGCGATTACGAAAGTACCGCGAAAATCGAATATCCTGAGCCTCGATACCGGTATTCCCTACTATATTAATTATCAGTACGTGCTCGTAGTATGCGTTCGGTAAAGTCCCGGGCAAATGCTATCAATCTGCTAGGATTAATATTAATTGACAGGGAATTTGTCGATCGATCGATCGAGATCGTTATCCAGTATCCCATAGATACCCCATAGATTATTATTGTACTCGTATTGTACAAGAGAAAAAAACAATACGAGATGGTATGGTAATGTCTTCCGAGCTTTCATGTAAAGTATGTCGATAGCCATTGGCAATGGACGTAGCACCCACGTGTATTACCGTGGATCGTCGTATCGGTAATCGTTCTAAACGGCTACGTTGTGTTTAAAGAAATCAATCCTTACGAAGTCTCTTACCCGTCTGCGTGCTGGTGTCGAAAAAGGTGCTTGACGTTTCGACGGTCATGGAGGCAAAGGTCCCGTCCGTTATTTGAGCGGAGCTGTCTCGCCGACCTCGATATCTTTGTACCTACAATCGGTAAAACGTCATTAGGCATCCGCACTTTTTTTTTCTCCGGGAGCTCAAGCGACAAGCGCGGAGGGCGACGAGTTACGGAAATTCATGCTTATAATGTCGCTAAAGCCATGGAAAATAGCGTTGGAATTTCAATTAAGCAGGAGCCTAGGTCGCGGTTACGCTAACGGTAATTGCCGGTCAAGGGGGGCTGGAGGAGGACCGAGAGGGGGGCAGGGAGAGACGACGATCGTAGAAGGGTATCGTTTTAAAGGGTCGAAAGGTAATGTAAGAAGCAGTAATATAATATAATAGATATATATATATAAGTTTTGTGCCATTGTCCTTAATCTGGCAGTAATTGGGACATTTACTCTAAGTACCTGGTCGTCGCTTTGTGAACTTTGCCTTCTAAAGTTCCGACAACGTATCATTTCCTCGGTCGTGCTCTGACGACGAAATCCACGGGCTATTAAAATCTCCTCGGTCGTTGATTGTCTTCTTATCACAGGTGCGTGTTGGCTACTCCCGGAAATCCTACCGCACGGACTAGGATCTCGCGACGAGCAGGAAGAGCTATCCGGTGATCTGCAACTCAGTCGGTAAGTCATAGTCAATAAATAGATAAATAAATAGATAAATAAATAAATAAAGGTCGTCGGGATAGTAACGATAGAGTGAGTCTTCTTCTCACGGGGATACCTGGGCGGTCTTCCCGCTATCGAGGTCGATTGTCTTCTCAGTCTTCCCTTCCGGGACCTTATGGGACTCAAGTCCCTCTTGTCGACGACGTTCCTGTCCGGACTCAAGTGACTCCTCGAGTCCCGGCGCCGCGGGTACGACGCCGAGTCCGGACTGAGGGAGTCCCTCCTCGCCTTGCGACCTGCCAAAGTCGTTGGGTATTTAATATTTAAGCAAAAAAAAAAACGCCGGCAATTATGATTTGTCTGTATAGGGTGTGCGAACGCGACCGAACCTCCATCGTCGGGGTCTGGTGACAGGGTCGGCTGACTACCTCGGCGTCCCGGGGGTGGTAATGATTCGTCTATCGCCGTAGCCTGTCTCGTTAATCGCAGTTTGTTTGGCGACGTTTCTTTTGATTTGTAATAGCACTGGAAAAAGTAAAAAATAAAAATAAAAATAATAATATATATAATAGAAGAATAAGTACACACACGTAAACGAAGAGCACAACGAAATCGTATCAACTGTCGGCGATAGGTGATTTCATTTGAACGTTTAGCCCATCGGGTATTGGATTATTACCATATAGTCGCTTTATTGTATACCGTATTACCGGCCTTCGCGTTATTAGGCTCGTAAACTCGTATCCCGTCGGTTCGAAAGGGTCACTGCTTTACCGGCCAAAGGAATTCACCTTGACTTCACCCACCCCCCGCCCGCCCCTTCCCCGACAATTCGTTACTTCTTTATTCCCACAATCGAACCTTCGCACCTTCTACATTTAACTTTAGCTTCGTAAGAATTGAATTTCGTAGGATTCCTTGGCTTTATGAATAATTTTATGCAGAAATTTGGTTGAATCAAGGACATAATAATCCCAGTCGACGTAAGTCAGTCGACTTAATCCGTCAGCGATATCCTGAATTTGAATAATCTATCTTTCCAGAGCATTTACGGAGAGAGAGAGAGAGAGAGAGAAGCCCGCGAGTCCTTTTCCAATTAAGAAAAGTTCAAGGAAAATACTTAGGTTTTTTTTTTTTTTTTTTTTAATTAGACGAGGAGCTTTTACGGTTATTGGGGTTGAAAATCCACACGTGAAAAGAGGTGGAGTAGATAGTGGAGGCGTTTTTTTTTTTTTTTTTTACCTGAGTGGTCGAGTCCCTCCTGGTGGTGAGCAGGGGATGGAGGGGCGTGCCGCCGACGTTGGGCGAGCCGACGGGGCTGGAGCCACCGGACAGGGATGTTCCTGGTATCGGCAGGCTGTTAACCGCAACGGGGGATACCGGGGGTGGCGTGACCGACGACATGACGATCGTCGGTGGATGGACATTCGGCTCGAGGGTCAGGTATTTAACGTCGTTGGTGCTCGTGCCGGTGCTCGTGCCTGTACCGGTGCCGGTGCTGGTGCCGGTGCTAGTGCCCGTGCCGGTGCCTGCGTTCGTCCCTTTACATTCGAAGCTCCCGGACCTTTCGTTCTGGCATCTCTGGGTCTCCAGGTGCTCCCTAAAACCAATTCATTCCAAATAAGCAGTCGAATGGCTTCGCTCCAACTCGGTTATTGGGGTTATCGGGGTTGGTTTATTACATTAAGCTGATTGCGCGGCTCCTTTTGAATTCGTTCCTCGTGGCGGAAGGACATACTGGCCGTTGGTACGACAGGGGTGCTGGGTGGTGGGGGGGGTTGAAAAAGGGATCGATTCCCAACGAAGCGTCAACGGGGTCAAGAAAGAGTGCAAGAAAGGGGACGGGCGGCGGAGTTGTCGGAGCCAGCGCTAGAGGGCGGGCGGACGGACGGGCCGGCCGACAAGTTGCCTCGTTGACCCGGGGTAGGAAGTCGTGCAACGACGGGGTGTTACCTGACGGCATTGCTGGCGGCGCTGTCGGTACTCGATGCGCTCGGCCTCTGGTCGCTCCTGTAGTACTTGGCCGCCGCGCCGCCCACGCCGCTCTGGCTCAGCTCTACCGACTGCTGGGATTGCCGACGCTTGTGGTGTCGGCAATGGTGGATCCTCTCACCGGGGCACGACGACGTCTGCCCGTAAACCGAGTCCCGCCTCGACCTCGAGCTCTCCCCCGAGCCCCGACGTGAGTTTTTCGACTCTCCGGAACCTGTCCCCAATCACACAAGTTTCTTTGTTATTTATTTATTTATTTATTTATTTCTTCTTATTATTATTCTCGTTATCCTTTTACCGACTGAGCTGACCTAACGGGGCCGTCGTGAATTAACAACCCCCACCCACCCCCACCCCCCCATAATAACCGAGCTATAACATTTATTTATATTTCCATCATCTTTGTCCGACGTGCCTTTTCACGCACACTCGATCTTTTCTAATTCACGTCACGTTACTAATTTACGTCGATTGTTAAAAGGCTCGGTCCACAGGATTTACAAGGCTCAGTAATAATGATCCACGCGGTAGTGACCGTCCTTAAAGTTAAACGGTATTTAAATCGGACATTATTTCAGAATTTCAGAACGCGGTAATGCTCTTCGTTAAAATTTTCGAACGTACGTAAAAATAATGTCACCATTCCCTCTCCCTCCTCCTCCTCCTCCTCCTCCCCAGCCCCCCACCAAAAAAAACCTCTTATAAATTTGTATTACGTGGGAAGGAAGGTGACGTGAATTTTAACGAATTAATTAATCTTTTGGCACTTTAGTAGTAATGAACTACTAATGGCGAGTAATATTTTTATTTATTTATTTATTAATTTATTTATTCTTTTTTGGTTTTCAGGGCAATTACAACACCGAACTTAGGGATAGGATGTAATTGAAGCTTTCAGGCATCGATACCTGATACCTGATACCTGATACCCGATACCCGATTAAAACTAACGAATGCTTTCGAAGACGCTTACGGTTTCGTGGATCGACGAATGAATGGATCTTGTCTTTGTTAGTGGAAAAAAAAAAAAAAGAAAGAAAGAAAAAAATCTGCGAAAGCCAATATTGAAAAGGATGATCTTTAAATATCAGCTCGAGAGAGCCCACGATTCCTATTAAAAATATTGGTTAAAGCACGTATATACGTAGATATATGGTATAAGGTCTTGGGCTCCGGTCGCTCCGATCCGTAATGGTTCCACTAATTTTATTCGGCCGCACACAAGGGCTAAATAACTAATGTATGAAATACCGGATGAACGAGATGAGGAGCCGTAAAAAATGATGCAGCGCCGAGGGACTATTCGTTAGAAGAAAAACCTGACTCCTTTTATCCGAGGGAAATTGGTATATACGTATATATATATATATACACGTATATATGCGTACACGATATAAAGGGAGAGGAATGACAAAAGCCGATTCTTGACTCGAGTGACGCGCGAGGTGCTGCGCCTCTCACGAGTCCCGATTGATTTTCCTTCTTTTGTTTTTAAGGAGAATTAAAGCCACCGACAATCCAGATGTTATTAATAGATTTAGCCGAGCAAAAGTACCGAAGGACATATTTTACTCCAACTCCGCTTAATGGACGGATACCTTTAACATTAATTCTCATTTCCGCCCCTTCATTCCTTGAGCAGAAAATTGAATTTATCCTTAAACTTGTAGTCCTGCCCCCTCTTACGTCCCCGTTACCGGCGAACCACCTTTTATTAAATACTCATTATCTTTTAAATATTATCCCGATCGACGGACTGAAAGAAGAAAGCTAATCCGCTGAAGGAAAGGCTGAACTCCAATGCATGTATTACAGGATATTATTATAGCTGGATATTAATATTATTAATAATAACGGCAACAGTAATAGTAATAGTAGTAATAGTAATAGTAATAGCCTCGAATAAATCTGGTAGTAAAAAGCGGCTGGAAAAGCGTCGTATTGACAATGTACTGTAGAGAATATTAGTAAAGGCAAGATATTCGCAAAAAAAGTAAGAAAGAAAGAAAGAAAGAAGAAAAGAAAGGATCTATAAAAAGGAAAAGGAATTATCCGGCGCATTGAATACGTATAATTAATATTGATTAATTTTATTCAAAGGCGGCGCGATTTATTTCAGGCCACGTGCTAAATTGTATATATTAAAAGTCGCCTTACTCCTCTAATAATCACGATGAAACGACAATGGAAGGATACAATTTTCCATAAAGAAATTCCAAAAGAAATCATTAATAATCTTATTAGCTAATAAATGATAATAAAGGTGAGCATTACATAAATAAATGTAGCGGTAGTAGCGGTTGTAGAAATTGATTGGATTGATAAATGCAGGAACGAAATCTCATGATCTTTCTTAGTCGTTTCTTAGTCCGTAAGTAGTAAGTAGTAAGTAGTAGTAGTAGTAGTAGTAGTAGTACTATGCGTGTATCGGCATACATTATTGTATTACAGTTGGCCGGTATTTTAATGACTTTTTAAGGGCCCGTCGTTCTGAGAACTCTGAAGAATCGTCCCGAGTACACGGAGTGGTTTTATATTCCGTGAGCTTTTGCCAAAAATTGCCGTACTCGAATAACACTTGCCTGGCGGAAAGTATGAATTTGCGTATCGGAGTCTTGGCGAAAATAATAAGTAAAAAAAAAAGGAGTCCGAGGCGAAATTCTTATTCGAATCGGAATGTAACGACGTTAAACGCGTAACGCGTCCCGAATGATTCATTCTGTGCCGGAACACACAAAGCCCCGAATAATACTTGCCGTATTTCCCGCGAATAAATTATTAAATAACAATTATTGAGAAGGCCGTCGTTTGATATTTGCCCAGAACAATACGGCCGGGTTTCTTTTAAATATAAAATCAAAAAGAAGAAGCAGAAGAGGAAGAAGAAGAAGAAGAAGAAGAAGAAGAAGAAGAAGTAAGTGGGTATCCGTCACGTGACGTGCAGGCCGACAATGAATCGGAATCGAAATCGATGAAAATGTAAAGGGGGGTGGGGGGGAGGAGGCGCATGGACGAGCTGTGTGAAAAGGAGCTTGTAAGATTAATTAAAGTATCGACCGGCTGGTGCGGTCGAGGGGCTCCTTAAGCTTGTCAAGATGGAAGGGGCGGCGGTACGGGAATGGCTGGGGCGGGACGGGACGGACGGGGTCATACATAAGCCTCAGACGGAGAGTGAGGGACAGAGAGAGAGAGAGAGAGAGAGAGAGAGTGTGTGTGTGTGACCTCTGCGAGGGGTGGGCGAGATGACGGTAGGGGCCGGCTGAGGCTGGGCCGGCTGGGCGTCCTTTTTGCCCCAGAGTCTGGCCAGGTCGTTCTTGAAGTCGTTGATGGCCGAGTCCCTGCGGGACTTGCTCGACACTTGGCTCCTGATGCCGCTGTCTACCGAGGACTCGCGCCTCTTTCTCAAGGAGGCGAGATGCGTAGCGTCGGTGGTCGTGTGCCTGGACCAGGGCAACGACTTGGCGATGTCGGCGAGGGTCTCGCGCCTGCTGAGCTTCTGGCTCCGGGTACTCCCGCCGGTCTTCGTTGCGCCGCTTCCGCTGGCCCCGCTGCCACCACCCCCGCTGCTACCACCCCCGCCCCACTCACGCAGGATGTCCGTGAGCTGGGCCAAGGACGAGCGCCGTCGGCGGCCCTGGGTCATGGGCGACGGTTCCTGGATCTCGTTCGGCGGGGATATCTGGGCGGCCGAGTCCCGTCGACCTGTTCCTGTCGACAAAACGTCCCCAATAACCCGCCTCAGCAATACTCAGTTACCCTCACAATAACCCCGATAACCTTATCTATCCTCGAGTCGAGCCTATACCCTACCCTCCCCTCGCTTCCCGGGGAGCTTTTCCAAGGCAACGGGCACTATTACTCCCTTCCTATCCTTCGAGCTTTTTACCGCGACTTGGCTACACATATATATATATGAGTATATATGTGTAGCGAGGGTACGAGAAAGCGCAAGCTGACTGACTCGACACTCAGCCCTGACTCGACGCTATTATTAGCCTTTAGTTTATTTTAAACTCACCTATACACAATTACGCATCTGTGTTGCAAATAAACATCTTTTCCCTGCCGTTTTACCAAATAAATTTCATTAATTTACTCGCGATTTGCAATGGCACTTTCTGCAATAAAGCATATCTTTGCGAACGAACAAGATTTTCTTTAATTAATTATTTTTCTAAAGCTAGATCAAAGCGGACCATTACCTGGCAGTAGTAACAATTCATATTGTTATTGTTATTATTGTTATTATTATTACTTCCTTCCTTCCTTCCTTCCTTCCTTCTCTCCTTCCTACTACTACTGCTGCTGAAACTCGTATTACAGAAATTTCAATAATTTTACAGGGAGAATTTCATAACTTTTTTACCTGACGGTCCGCGCCACTTTATTTATTAATTTATTCGTAGAGATTTTCCGGGTCCCGAATATAATTTATAACAAAAACTGGTATATAATTAATTTTATTACGAAAATGTCCGTACTCGATTGCAACTCAATTGCAGTTTAATTATAAACGATTGGCTGCGCATTCCGTTAATTGCAATTTATTCATATTATTTCGCCCGTTTATATCATAATCATCTAATTATCCCGTGTATATTGGATATTTATATTGGATATTTATATTTATATTTATATTTATATTTGCTCTAGCGAATTCAAATAATTAATAAAATACAATCGATTTACTTAGTCGAGCATAGTTCTCTCTGTACATTACAAATTGACGAGATGGTTATTTTCATAATTAACTCGCGCTCATTTCCTATGTAAAATAATTCGACTCCTGTTTTTATAAAAAAAAAAAAAAAAAAAAAAAAGAAATCGACATCATTCATTATTAAACGAATCGAAGAATGTATTATTATTAGGATTCGGAAAACAGTCGGCGTAACAGTACATACTCGATTATTAATGTATAGGAGACCGTATCTCCGCGTCCCGTCACCCGCCCGTTTCGTCATAAATCTCGCCCAAATAACTCTGCGTAAATAAATAATGAATAAATAATAGGTTAGACGAAGGGGGAATGAATAAGCAGTTAACGAGTATTAATGTGTCGGGTCCAGCCGGGAAAGAAAGTTCTTTGACATTATCTACCCCGAGCCTTTCTAAACTTTCTTCTACACAAGCTCGTCGCGAGCCCAAACGTACGAAGAAAAAAACCCCGCACCACCACCACCACCACCACCACCACCACCAATGCGTACTGGGTGATGGGGGGTGGGGTGTCTTCCTTGCGTTATAAACAACGCGATACAATAACAATAACAATAATAACAACGACAACGACAACGACAACGACAATAACGATAATAACACGAGGCCGGCTATGTAAATCCGAGTGACAAATGCCTTTTTAAGAGATTCATGGGGTTTTCTTTGCGTGCCCTGGATGGGCGGAGGGAGCCGAGTTGAAATAAATTATTCTGAAGGATAAATAAGCCTTGGAACGAATGTGGGTCTACCGATGATATCGAAGACATTGAAGGTCGTTACCTAGTCGCTGTTTCAGGGTGGACTCCTCGACCTGCTCGCGGACGAGGTCGTCCCAGCCGTTGCCGCCCTGCCATATCAAGCCGACCTGGTGACTGAGGATCGGCAGGTTACAAACGAAGCAAATCGCCGTCATGGTTCTGAAAGACGGAAAAGGTCCGGGTCAGTCGATGGAGGGCGCTCAATGGTCTCAATGGTCGGCATACAGTGATCGGCTCAGACTCTTCACTCTTTTACGTCTTAGGATTCATTGAGTCTCAAGAGAAAAAGAAAAAGAAAAAGAAAAAGAAAAAGAAAAAGAAAAATAAAAAGAGAAAAAAAACAAAACAACGACGGGAGAGAAGAGCTAGATGTCGAGGTGAGAAGGTGCACGCGTGGTCTGAAAATAAAACTCGGTGAAAGATCTTAAAGCCCATGCCAACCATACGCTATATTACATATACATATATATACCTATATATGAATATATAATAATCCAATGTCGTGTGCGTCATTTCCGTGCTTTTTGTCGAACGTCTCCATTATAAATACGTCCCGCGGGGGCTTATTTCCTTCCAGAAATTAAACCGAATTCCCGGCCAAACTATTACCCCATTGACAAGACTCGTTTATATAAATTAGCCTCGAGCGGACTAGATTTTTTCGGTTTTGAAATATAGTTTTAAAATTAATTAAAATACCTTGGAATATACTCGCGATTGGCCTTACTTCCTTACAATGACTTACGAATAATACATTAAGAATTCTAACTTTCAATTACGTATTTTCAATTACGTATTTACGTATTTACGTTTATTATTTATTACCCCCGACTCGATTAAACTATAGCCCTTTTATTATTTATTTATTTATAATAAATATCGCAATTACAAAGACTCGTAACTGTTTTTTTTTTTTGGTTTTCCTCGTCGATAGCGCTAAGAGGCCACGTCTCAAAAAGCACGAAAATCCGGAAGAATTTTTCAACAAACTACCGCTGCTCCGTAATATATTGTAGCTAATAAATTTAAAGAATTCAGCCGAGCAATTGTACAAACCATTTATAAAATGCCATAAATTGAATTCGCCCGATTAAATTCTGGCATATAATGTGACAAATTCAATCAATCATAACGATACAACACGAACTATTTACATTAATGATAAATAATAAATTATAAATAATAGATAATAATAGATAATAATAGATAATAATAGATAATAATAGATAATAATAGATAATAATAACAACACTGAAAGTAGCAATAATTATTTACATATAGCGCATGGTGTGTTAAAAATCTTTGTTTGTAATATAATATTTCCATAAGAATACGAGTGTGAAAATAATAAATAACAATAGTAATAATAATAATAATAGTAGTAGTAGTAATAATAAAAATAATAACGGCCTTGAGTGATGGCGATGAAGATAATAATTACGACAACACCAATAATATGAACAATAGCAATGAAAATAATAATTTTAATGATAACCAACAACATTAACGATATTAATGATATCAATAATCACAATGATAATGGCAATGATAATAACGATGATAATGGCAATTGTAATAATAAGTATAGCAATTATTAATTGCAGTAGTATTATAAATAGCGCATGTACAGCGCGCAGCAGTTGAACGTTGAACGACATTCCAAAGCGTGGATGCAGATAACTTGATATTATTGTGTCGCAAGTTAAAAAATATTAATTTGCTTATACATTTCTTACGTGTATTATAATAATATTGAACTGAAGAGTGAAGTATAATAGTATAGTATAATACATATATACATATGTACATATATATACATATATATATGTACAATTGTAGCAAAAATATATTTCCGTGTACATACGTATTATATATATATATATATACAAACAAATTTATATATACATATACGTATATGTATATGTATATATGTATATATATTATAGAGACGTGTATATACGCGAGTATAGGTGGAGGTGGGTAAAGTAGTTGGTGAGTAAGAAGAGTAAAAATTAGAGAAAGATAATGCGAAAGAGCTGTTGTATAATTGGACTGCTCGCAAGTGATTGGCAGTTTTGATAAATAAATATTTTGTTAAAGGTAGTTGTTGTCGACCTGTAGTGTCGAAGTCTCGGGCTCTGCAGCGACATCGCATGGCAAGGACTTGGCCGACCTGCAAAACAATATATACACACACGCATTTTTCGTGGTCCAAAGGTATCGTTTCGTTTAATGTTTATTTCCCCCCTATTCCATAGGAAATTCATCCCCAATTCCTATTATCATTATATATACTCCATTCGTGGATCTTTGCGTACACGTTTACGCAATAGTCAAAGGGATACGGCTCCTTTCGAACATTAAATTCATAACTTTTTACCAAATATCTTTCATTGACAAATCTCATTTGCGATCACTTTTCATTTTGTCCTTCTATAAACAAGATAAACTTGTAATTGACGGACTTAATGAATTTACACAAATTGTTTAGCAAATGAAATGTGTATACATATATATATATATTCATCTAAATCGATGTATCGTCGGTGCGTCAGCTAAAGTATACTTCATTACTTGCATGTGTAATGTATCGATAAATTATAAATGTATACGTATTATTTGTTATTAAGTAATCAGGCAATTGATAAATATTAATGAATCCATCCAATCTTCTTTTACTCAGCGTTGCAAATTTTTCTTAAATTTTCAAAGAATATTGTATGAAATGCATGTATTATGATTTGCGGATCAACGGATGTAAATTGTTAATCAGGAGGAAAATTTGATTTCCGATCTGGAGTCTATGAAACTATTATTAATTACTACAACTCGCGAGGAAGTTAGTGGATCCAGATCTAATAAGAGCCTCTGATTAATCTCCATCCGTATCGAGTCTACACGCACGAAGCTATTTCGCCATAAGGTGCGTGTTAAACGAGGCGAAGGTATAATCCATAGCCGGTAACTGATTAGAGTATTGCTTGCTCAACATCAGTCATATAAGCTGAAATGATTCCGAGTCCCCGGTAAGGAAGGTATCTACAATAACTGAATGTAAACGAGACTGATGGATAAGCAGCTCCGGTCCCTTCACTTTTTTCAAGTAGTTACACCTACGTTTTGTCAGACCTAAGAGCATTTTCATGTTCCGCAATATTTTTAGAGCTTATATCATGGAAATGGTTTTTAAAATGTACTTATAATATTATTTTATAATATTCTTTCTTCTCTCCCTCCCCCCGTCCTCCCCCACCACGCGCTTATTATGGCGAAGATCGATACTATAATAAAAAAAAATTTTTATACGTAAAAATTTTAATATTTCTTATAATAAACTGTATATTTATTCTTTAAGTAAAAGGGAAACGAATGTGAAGACTTACGAGGTAAAATATTTAACCATTTCAATAAACTGAGGCTTATGAATTTCTAAATTAATTTATACGCGACCTCGATAAATTCCCTTTGATTTGTATTTATAATAAGCGTATATTGCTAATTATTACTCATACAGTATATACAGTAAGTAATATATGCTTATTTAAAATATTATGTTAATGTCGTCGTCTTAATGCAGAAGTCACGTTGACGGAAGCATAAATCATAAATCGGAGAGCACGTTCGATGATCCCAATGAATCCGATCGAAATTATAGTTCGTGCGCACACAATACATATTCATTTGAATAATCTATGGTGGTTTGTTAGCTACGTAATATAGAATTGCATTAGCAAATAACGTCATCGTCTGCGTATAAATGTGACGGAGATAGAGGGAATGGGAGAGAGAGAGAGACAGAGACAGAGACAGACAGAGCACGTAATGTATGCCCGAAAATTAATTTAAGCTTTTGATGCCGTAAACAGATTGACGTGTTGACTCTAATTGATTTCATGGCCCGTCACGGGCATACGACTAGTCTCTACTCTTTCTCGAAAGGCTTAGATTATTCCTTCCCGTCAACGAATCCGATAAATCATAAGAGAAAATGCGCAAGAAGTACTTTTAATTATTAAACGTATTAAGAAGGATCTAATAGCCGACTTCGTATACTTGAATTTTCTCATTCAACGGGTTTTCCAAAATTCACGGCCCACACACGCGCACACACGCACGCACCTATTATTCTTCCTGCATCGTGACGTTAATTGACTGATTAATAATGATAATTATCAAGTTAATACGCCGATGCTTACATTAAGCCAATCAGCGATGCGCTAAAGCCCATACATCCACGTATAAATTATACTCGCGCTGGAATGAAATCTAAAAGAAATTGTTTAAAAATTGTTTAAAGCTTTTATTTAACCGTGAAAAAGCGAGGAATTTTTGTTAGATATGACGACCATTATTATTATAATTAGGGAAGAGTATTAAAAGACTATTGAATTGAAATTAAATCGGATATCGTAGAATCTTGATTTCAATCTCGAGTCCCGAATCCCGTTACGGATGCATTCACGCACTCGGTCTTTTTCACATATCGCAAAATGCATTTAACGTACGCAAAGTATACGATGGAGTTGCGACATCGACGCATTCGCCTCAAAGTCATATTGAAAATGCTATTTCGCTCGTGACGTCATCTATTCAATTTCTATTAAGCAGTAGCTGTTCTTGATGTATGCGATATTCGATCATCGTTGTGTTAACTCGCTCGACATCTTCTAAGCCCTTCGATTTTTAGAACTATGGCTCTCGATACTCGGCACGCCTACGATTTATTTATTTGTTGCGAGAGACAAGAAAAAATCTCGTAAGCTTACGATTTATTTATTACGATTTATGGATTTTTCTACGTTCGAACGTAGTTCGAACGTCGACAAGGTACTAAGCTGTCCAAGCTGTCCAAGCTATCTAACGACGATCGTCTTCGTACAAGAGTCTAACGTTCAATATAATTCAACGGAAATTGCATTAGTCGTGAGCGACGATGTCATTGGACGACTGGTAATAATGTAAATTGAGCAGGATCGTACGAATGGACACGCGCAAATTCGTAAATGGCAATTGAATTCAGTGCCATTCGTATAATTTCGTATGAATTCGTATAATTCCTCCATTTTTATTTTCAATACAAAGATTCGTACTTTACTTTGGATAATTCGTATAATTGTAGAGGATCTACTTCGCCAAAGAGTTGATGTAAAAATTCAATTCTCGGGTATTAAGTTTATTGGTCGAATTCATAGGATTATTAAACAATTTTTCCTTTTAAAATAGGGCTCAGAAGTAACAAACAGAGTCGAATCAAAGCACTTTCATTCAATTTCAATGAAATGATCCCGATTCCTTAAACTTTATACATTCATTTTGAGGATTTTCACTCTTTTCACTCTTTTTAAATGAAAAAAAAAAGAAGAAGAAGAAGAAGAAAAATCGACTTGGACTTTTTAATTGGCGGCTTACAAACAAAACGCATTTATATACGCTAAGGTCGACGAAAGCTTATTGATATCTTTGAAATTCATGTTGAAATCTCATGGAATGAATTTCGATCCCGCGTATTTCATTATAAAAAATGCCTACCTCCAATATTTTTCAACGATATTTTTTCTTTCCCCGTACATTATCTAAATAAATCCGATTCAGTAATCGATCCATTCAAAATTTGTTATTCATAATTTATGATTTACATTGAAGCTCTCGTTATGTATAATACGTGAAACTTATACCGGAGAATCAGACGCGATCTATTGCGGATGGCCGACGAGTCATTGTATCGAAGCGATCGGCACGCGTACGTGCTCAATAATTTTACAAGTATTGTTTTATTTATATATTCACGCGACGTTGGGTTTTAAAGTGCAATCATAATTAGCTGCTCTTGTGTTTTAAAACGACTCGAGAGGGATCTGATAAATCTTTAGCTTGCCGCGCATGTGGATCTTGCGTTGAAGAGAAAAGCGGGGTGAGCGGCGGGGTGGGAGCGGCGGGGTGGGAGTGGAGGAGCGGAGCCCCGGGTATGGCGATCGACGTAGATAGAGGGAGAGAGAGAGAGAGAGAGAGAGAGATTGTGAGAATGCCTTTGAAGTTCGTAGGTTTACGGATGATTGACATTGTGCCGGGGTGATACTACGTGTGTACGTGTATGTGCATAACTCGTTCATCGGCGCGACGACAATCTTTTGTGGAACATGGATAAAGAAATTGCTCCTGATGTGTATAATTGAAAAAATTTCATCCGACGATTTTTCCTTTAGCAATTCTTTTTAAGAATTTTTATACAAACAAAGGAGTTTGAATATCGTAATTTTTTTAACAAAAGAAAAACAAAACAAAACAACAAAAATGAAGAAGAAGAAGAAGAAGAAGAAGAATAGAAACGAATATTGCTCTTTATCTCCGAGTCCGTTTACTTAATGGGTTTATGTAATTTTAATTTAGTATGACATGTACCGGGACGAAGTAAGTAAAAGTCCACCGTCTATTGGTTGGCCCTTTGGTTTATTAAGCGTTGGATTACGCGACAGGTAATGGAATGTAAGTGAGTAAGCGAGTTCATTGATCGCCCGTAAGCCCGTAAACAATACGTTACGAAGCCTCCGTGAACGTTACCCACGTGCTCCTTTAACAATTGCATTTTACGAAATTTAATTTTATTCCAATTGGCTGATTGGATGGTTTCATCCGAGGGGTAAAGTGACGCGTCAGGCTATGTAAAATCTATGGGAATACGTATTCTCCTCTTTTACGAATAAGCAAAGGAATTCCAATTGCTCGAGCACATCCTAGATTGGAGACAATTCATGGAAATCTTTTGGATTTATTATTATTATTATTATTTTGCTTTTCTCTTTTTTATTTTCGTGCTTTTAAAACGTTCTCTGGGGTGTGGGTGGTGGACTGAAAGACTTCCAAGTACCAGAGGACGTTCTTTCTATTCGACATATATATATACACATACTTATTGGGGTTATGTTACATTGTATCGTAACGAATGGTTCATGAATTGATGGTGGTAATTTTTAGTGGTCCGTCGATGACTCGCATAGAGCTTTCGTGCATTATGGAAGGGAGCAAGCTCCTTGCAGACAACCTCTAGTTTAAGAGTTTATTTATTTATTTGTTTTTCAGCTTCAGTCTAATAAAAATTCAGTCGGATAGCTACATCTTCGATAAAAAATCATCTCCCTTCACGAGCACACGTTACCATAGTAATGAACCCGTCCGAGCCAAGATACTTAGGTTCTCGGCTTTTACCTTTTTCCCAATACTACAGTATTTATCATACGAGAGAAGAAAAGTTATAATAACGCCGCTCCCCAATATCTCAATGCTCGACCCATCTTCATCTTCATCTTCATCTTCATCTTCATCTTCATCGTCATATTCATCTTATTCTTCTCAAACTCTGGACAAGTTCACTCGGCTCCTTTGACGTGATTTTCGTCTTTATACTAATACGTATATATACATATATATATATATATATTTGTTTGCATAAATGTACTGAGCTGCTTTTAAAAATAATCAACTCCAGATAAGTTTTAAAGCAACGATTCGATATTCCATACGAGGTATCGAGGAATATATCCAAACATAACTAACTAATTAATTCGTAGACTCAGCTCAAGCCCAATACTACTACAAATGCGTACACATCATACACATCATACGCACACGCACGATTAAATAACACAAACTGGCAGTAAAGTTTTTATGATTTGCACGAATTGTATTGATTAGCTGCAGTTATATCATCAGACTAGTTATAGACTCGTTGAAATATTTTTGCATACGAACAAACTCCATCCCCTATCTCTCGTAAAGAGATACATAACAGCTCTCACGTTTTCGTCTATTATTACGATTAATTAAAATATCTCACTCGATTCATTATATAATGTTTAATTGGAGATTATAAAAAAAAAAGCTTTACTTATAAATTCAACATAATATTTCGATATTAATTCGATATTACATCTGCCTACGCTAAATCTCTCTCTCTCTCTCTCTCTCTCTATATATATATATATATATATACAGAGCAGTAATTACATTTGATAATTAACATCGAAGATAACCAACATCCTTTAAATACATATTGTATGTACTAAATACTTTTGGGCTTATAAAACGATTCAGCTTCGCTTCGTAACTTCACGAGGTACGAATGGCATATCGTGCATTGGTATTGTATAATAATCGTTTGGCATTATTTCGATTTAATTAAAATAACGCGCTGAAAAGTCCATTTTACACGAACGTACGGTCGACGTGCACCATGTATATTTATACAATTACATGTATTTTAATGTAAACTAAAGTGAGCTGTGCCACGCAAGCATAAGGAATACCGTATTTTATTGGAATTATTAAATATTATTCGAACAAAGTGATAAACTGTAAAGGAGGATTTGCATAGGTGATGATGAAAAAAAAAAAAAAAAGGATTCGTTTAGCTTGTGATTCCCCTTTCGATCGGATTCGTTGGCTTTGCTCACCGGATTCCCTTCTAAATATCAATCGTTCCCTAATTATTACGACCGGATTAATGCGTACAAGAGAGCATCTCAACAAACACAAAAGGCTATCCACGATCGATCGATCAATGAATACCGTACGAATATCATAATGACGTAATGACGTAATAACGTTATCCTTATCGTCCCTGACGTTGCACGAACGATATAAGAAGCATCACGTGGGTGAATCCAATCAGCGAATACGAAGTCGCGCGCGTGCCCGTAGTGCCCGTAGATCCTTATGAAACTGAATGTCGCGTGTTTTTTTTTTTTTTTTTTTATGACAATAAGATGATATTTAGCTTTTGATTGGTCAAGTAAGTTCCCGTGCGAATTGATTGACGTAGTTGGCGTTGGTTACTGTACATGCTGCATTCCTCGGTTGACGAGGAATTAATGGGGCCAGTGCACGGGCATTGGAATCCCAGCTAGATACGCGTCTTGAGAGCTATCGAGTAATTCAATCGGGGCATATTCTACCATATACACGTTCAGCTCTTAATAATTATCTCATCGGTCGCGTTCAGCATTGTAATTTAATCTAAGCGAACTTAGACTGCGAGCTTTAATCAAGTTCCGCATCACGACTCCTGCAAATCACACTTTACATTATTATTATTATTATTATTATTATTTATGCGCGGCTGGGTGTCTTGAGGGAGAAAAATTACGTAAGGGTGTGTGGTTGTGTGTGCGTGCGTGCGCACGCGGCCGTGCACTGGGCAAATTCGTAACCGTCAGTTGTTCGTACCGGCAGATGGCATGCGTTTTGCAGAATAATCGTAGCGCGTCTTGCCCGGAGACGCGACCATCCGATATTTACCGAAGCCCGTTGAATAACAATAGCTAGGCCACGAGCGGGACGGGGGGGGGGGGGAGAGGCCAAGGCCGTCTACACGCCTTTATTAGCAGTCTGGCCATTACCGCCGATCTTTTCAAATTACATTCTATTAGGTAATTAAGCTTCGATCCCCATGCATGCCGAGAGAGAGATAGAGATAGAGAGAGAGAGACTTACCGAGAAGTAAAGGAAACGCGTATTATGTCTTTCGCGTAACAGAGATCTAGTCTATTTTTTTTTTTTTCCCCTTGACCACCCTTAGAGCTCGATCGGTTAATCCGCCTCAGTCTAAAGGATCTGACCAGCATCGTTTTTTTACGACTCGCGCTCCTGAATGTCAGTGGGGTGGGGTGGCAGCTCGATACAGAGGTACGGGACGAACAGCACACTTGTTGAATCCGATGTGACTCCCTCCCCGGGCGAGGGCTATTCAACAAGTTACACCACGACGGCGTCGCTCGCGATTCCTTGTTAAACCTGTCGGCCTCATTCGTCCCACGACATTCCGACATTCCTTCGCTCTGCGTACTGTACGAATATAACCTTCGGCTACTCCCTTTTATTATTCCCTTATCTCTAGTTAAATACATCGGTCTTATCTACCTCTCGGCTTCGCTTGTTGCATTACGAATTCTCTTTTTTTTTTTTTTTTTTTGTTAATTCTTATTACCCTAACGAGTCCTTCGAGCTTCTTTTTTCACTTGCAATTCGACTACTGGCTACAAAACGGCTCTCTCTCTCTCTACATAGATAAATAGATAAATAGATAAATAAACAAAACATTAAATGAAAAGAATAAATTAATAATAATAATAATAATAGTGATAATTCCTCGTGTTCTTAAAAATTTCAGCTCAAACTTTATTTCACTCAAAAGGATACTTTCTTTTATAATTTTTAACAATTCTTCCTCCTATTCTTCTTCTACTTCTACTTCTTCTTCTTCTACTTCTTCTTCTACTTCTGCTGTAGAACAGTAGCGGAGGATAGTTTCTTAAGGAAAGCTACTTTGTTTAGCTTTAAAGGTACAAGTTCATGCCCCGAGGCGAATTAGTAAATATAATGTACATTCTCCTACGTGAAATTTAGCATAAAGTTATTAAACGCATGGCATTAAAAATTCTACTTCACATTTCGTAGAATAAATTTTCCAAATTAATCTTAACAATCGCTTTATTCTTAATTAAATAGTAGTAATCCCAATGAAGTATAATTTAACAATTAAAGCTTTTCTTTTCACTCCACCTAATCGTTTATTCGTAATTATTTAAATGGAGATTTTAATCTTCCTGCTTGACCTTATGGTTTTGTAAACCAGTCTTAATTATACAATATGAACGCCAACCGTACCAATGGATACAATAACAACCACGACGACGACGACGACGACGACGAGGATGACCATTACGATATCAATAATTGCTGATAAAGATCAAGGTTCGCAAGGAGAAGGAGGAAAGACGAGCGCGGTTGTAATACAAGGAGGGTATAGCGTCAGCTCTGCCGAGTGAGAAACATTGAAACGTTTCATTAAAGCTGCGTGAGCGAACGTGTAAATTAAATGGCGGCAAATAGCGCGCGGCGAACAGCTCGGCGAACGAGTGAAACACGAGCTTTTTAATCGGACAGTTTTAATATGAAAAGCCATTCGTCGCGCAGCAAAGAGATTCCGATACGCCCGACGAGCCTCGAATAAATATTTTTTCTAACGACTTCTCCTTCCGGCGAAATTATTATTTTTCATCTCCTACGGTTTCGCATTTTGTTTACGCGACTATGCCATCGATCCTTTCGGAGCTTATGCCTTTATTCCGAGACGATAGATAATACACTTGCCAGGGAAATAAGTGTGAGCGCTTAACAAACATTTTCGATAAACAGAGAGAGGAGTAATGCGGTGGAAAGCCAGCGGGGCGGGATGGCTGAGTGGGTGAGTGGGTTGCGGGGTTGCGGGGGTGGGCAGCGACGGCTACAGCGACGGCGGCAGCGTTGCCCAAGTAGTATGAGTCTCGGTCCGATTCGGCACACGTATAATACACACGGACGACAACAGGAGGGTATTCCCATAGCAACGCGGCAACGCGCTCCGCTGAAACAGGGGTAATCAGGGGGGGGGGGGGGCTCGGACTCGGAAAGGGGGACAGGGGACAGGGGACAGGGTACACACGGGGCCGTTGGCAGGCAGGGTGAGGGGGAGGATCCCGTAAGGAAGAGTCTTGGTGACACTTGGTGACGAAAAGTGTGCTCGATCCCGTGTGCTCCCAAGATGTGCTACAAGGTCGAGTGGATCTTCCCATTAAAGACAAAGGAGGGAGAAATTTATAAAGTTAAAAGGGATGTTTATCTCTTGTATATTAAATAAATACAACATCGCTTATGCCTGACCTTCGCTACCTTCTCCGCGACTCCGCGAGCGTAAACCATTTTTTTTTCTTTCGTTTTCTTTTTTTTTTGTTTTTTTCTTCCCTTCCTTCCTACCTTTTCTTTACACTTTACCTTGTATTATTCGTTTTATCAAGAGCAAAAAATATTTATTATGGTTTACGTTGCTCTAGAACGGGAAAATGGAAAGTTATAACTGTATTTGAGCGCTAATGGCCGTCGCTAAAAATAAATTTTACGTCCGTGCGGCAACAATATCCTCCTGCCCCGAACGCATAACACGATGCTCTAAATGGAGTAACCGAAGGCGCCTCGTACTTAAGGCATTTTAATTAATCAAAATTATCCAATACCTAATCCATTTTAACACTCTTTGTGCCAAAAAAATAATACGTATTATTTTACATATTCTAAATCACTTTTTTCCCTCGTGATTTCTTCAAATACATTCATATCCATATTAATATTATTATTATTGTTGTTGTTGTTGTTGTTATTACTATTACTATTACTTATTATTACTATTATTAATTATTATTGTTATTATTATTATTATTATTATTATTAGTAGTAGTAGTAGTAGTAGTAGTAAGAGATGTACTGCCCTCGTCGATATAGTTAAAAGGTAAATATTTGTTTAAAGTAAAACGTTGTTACGTATCTACGTAATGTAATGATACATTATTACAAAATTAATTTTATCTATTTACTCCTTTCTACCCGTGTAAAGCACCTACACAATATTATTATTACTATTATTACTATTATTGTTGTTGTTGTTGTTGTTGTTGTTGTTGTTGTTGGGGGTAGATGAATGATGTTATAAAAATAATTAATAATTTCTAACGACTTCAGAGAAGCTTTATTATGTTATGTTAATATACTTTTATATTAAATCAAGTATTTAATTTAACTCAGATTTAATCCTAAGAACATTAGAAGATCAATAAAAGCACAAAATCTTGCGAAAGTACCTTCAATGTGTTTGGAAAATTTAAGAAAATCCAATAACCACAGGCTGGAATAAAAATAGATAATCTTTTACGACAGAAGAGTAAGCTAATCATGGCTTTTACAATAAGAATAAAAAAAGGAAAAGAAAAAATTATATTACTTTTTTACATTTACGTAAGTAAGTAAGTAGGTAAGTAAGTAAGTAAGTAAGTAGGTAAGTAAGTAAGTAAGTAGGGAAGAATAAGGAAATATTTTGTGTTAACAATTGTTATTAAGCTGGAAAATATGAAAATTTCCATGGCTATATGCCTTTTCTTAATGCAAATTATTAGTAGAGTTGAAAAAAAAAATAAATATAGAGCACAGAATTACCATTAGAACAACTAACGGCATATAGTTATTGTATATTTAGGATTTAATTACTTTTGCGAATTAACGTGCTGACCAAATGAATATTATATTTATGGCATTAGCTAAGTAAGTTAATGACAAAAGCATTAAAGTAGTTTCGTAAAATATCGATACTGAGTCAGCAAATACATATATATGTATATATATATATGTATGTACATATATAGCCATTTACGATAGATAGATAATACTTAAGTTTTAATCTCTAAGTATATTAGTAAGAGGATTTAATATATTAGGTAACACTGCTAAAATTGCGAAAATTATACTGTTTATACAGAGGCTACGGCATTTCGGTTGGTTTGCTTAATTATTTATAATTTCTCCTGCGGATTCCTGTGATTTTATAAGACCCATTTATTAAACAAACGCGTCCCTATAATATTATTATAATAACTAATTAACATGGTTTCACTTATGAATATTAAAAATATAATAATCGTTTGGCAATATCGATATATTATAATCACCGCTCGAAAAATACCTTTTCTTTCTATATAATATAGATATATATATATAATTAAAAGTAAAGAATAATATAATACAGAAAAGAAAAAAAGAAAAAAGAAAAAAAGGATGTGGTGAAAAACGTTTTCTTCGTTTGGACTTGGATAGAATATTCTTGCTGACTCATCGACGAAGTCTTATCCAAATTAGATTTTATATGTATACACCGCTGACCATTCTCGTGAGTTGCAGTTGTTGCAGTCGTTGCAGTCGTTGTTGTTGTTTTAGCCAGAGATTTAGGGTTAATATAATTATAGAGCACGAGCGAGGTTTCGGCTCAGATTCGTATAGTTAAAATAAATGTATGGGGTCGTAATAAGCATAAAACGGATCTAATTACGGCGGTGATAATAAACTCGATTCCTCGGTTCCTCGGCAGGAGGACGTACGGGATGGCTGGAATGGACGGGGAGTACGTTAACGCCTCGTCGACTTTCGATGTGAACGTGGAACGTGGAAGAAGCGTCCGTTTACGCGGCTCGTGTCTACCGTGAATTAACGAGCTGCCACGGGGCTGGCGTATCTCGGGTATTAACGTCTTCCCGTAGGATCGACTGCTTTTCGCGGACAATATCCGTCCTCGTAAGCTGGAAATCGTATGTGGAGGCTGTCGCTACCTCGGCCGCTCCGCCCCGCAAAAACGAGTTTTTTTTTCCCAAGCGAGCTCGTTCTTATCGACGGAGCGACAACCGAACTTAAGCCAACAAAATAACTTCTTCTTCTTCTTCTTCTTCTTCTTCGGAGGAGGAGGAGGAGGAGGAGGCTCGTTACCATAATTGGCTGCTAAAGCAAAAATGACGATCGACAAGGTAATTATTCCCAATCGACCTTTCGACCCTCACACTTTGACCTTTTCTTACATTTTCACCCCTCGAGTGGGGGGTGAATAGGATTCCCTTAGACTCGTCCGCCTCGTTCTACCTTTCAAATTACTGTTTTCTCTTTAGCGAGCCGGAAAAATGATTTTTTTTATAAATAAATAAATTAACTGAGCCGAGACTTTCTTTCTCTTTTTCTCTTTTTTTCTCTTTTTGCCTTCAGTGTATTTATTATTGACGGGTGTAATGATTTTGAATGGCCGTGGGGAGTACGCGGGCTCTGATCTCTTGATCTCTTGACGATACGGCGAATAAGACGAATTTTCCTTGCGATTAAGAAGCGTGGACGAAGCCGCGTGGATTTTTCGAAAAGGCTAATAAATAAGTTTTGACTCGTACACGAAGACAATGGAATCGGGAAACCGGCTCGCGGCATAGATAATATAAATTATATCGGCAAAACAATGGCGCAGGCAAACGTTAAAATAAAAAGTTCGCAACTTACGTCACGTAAGGCCTTATCTGCAGAATTTTATTGGCTTTTCCTTAAGTTATTATTATTGCACAACAATACATAAGATATCTCTTATACATATATATATATATATATAAGAGAAGAAAAGAGTTACAATTTTCTGTTACTACGGGATCTGTCAGCGGTAAGGAAACAATACTCTCCTCCTACTCGTAACGTTAACAAAAATTAATTCTACTCCAATCTCTCTCTCTCTCTCTCTCTCTCTCTGCCGCCTTTATTTCTTCTCGTTGTTGCTAATCTTAAGTCAGTAATAAGTGTATCTTTTGAATCTCGGATGCCAATAAATGTTGTTGTCTCTAAAAATAATAATATCGACATAAGGTGCAGAGAAATTGTCATGAATTCATTACTTTCTTTCAGAATGAGACGAACGCACGGACGAAGCCGTGACCGATCAAAATGAAAATAATTATCCTTATCGTCGCTATAGCGGCTTTCGTCGTTATCTCCGCTAAGCCTCAGTTCGATTCTTTGATTCCTAGCGGCGTCCCATCGCTGGTAAGTATTTCAAAAAAAAAAAAAAAAACCACGTCCTTGTTCCGACGTAGCGTTCACGTTAATAAAATTATTGTCATGACATACGCAATTTGTGAAAAATACAATACTTTATTACGTCAATGTATTTATACGTTGGCTTTTCTTCTATCGGTTCGATTGAATCGGTTGTATTGGACGGGGCCGAGGTTTCTCTGAATCCGAAGCTACGACGTATCTGTAATAAAACGATAATGATGCCTCGTGCACGATACGTCAGATAATTAACTGGTGATCGAATACAAATTACCGGCCCCCCCCCCCGAGAATAGGGTCTAAAAAAAAGACACGAGATAAAGCGCTTACGGAATATAGAATGTAAAGGGAGATTTAGAGCGCGCGCGCGTGTGTGTGTCTGATAGATCCGTATGTCAGGTTTACTTCGGTCACCATAGAGACGAGAGTGGGAAAAGAAATATTGGACATTTAATATAATATTATTGAGCAAGTGAGCTGTAACAATTGCAATAATAATAATGTGGTATTGATAATAGTAATAATGATTGTAATGGAATAAGGTCTGGGTGAGTTAGGTAGACGATAAATGATGATAACGCGTCGCTACGTCGCTTCGTCGCTTCGTGAAAACGACGATGTATATAATTATAATGGAATAATTCGTTCGTTTCGTCAATTCGAGAGCATTGGCCTTGCTATTGTGCTGAATTAATCTGTTTTTAGCCGTCGCCCGGCCAGAATGCCGCTCTCAGTGGGAACGCTCAGGCGGCAACTACGTTCAATGATAATTTCAAGGGTTCCGGTGGTTTGGTTTACAAAAAGGCAGACAGTGCCGGTAGGCCAGAGCCGGGACAGAGTGCCGAATCCAGCAGCAAGGAATTCGTCGGCTTGGAGGGATCGTTTATGAAGAAGATCGAGCTAGACGGCTCGTTAAAGGGTAACGTTACCCTCGCCAATAAGCTTCACGTCTAAAATGTTCTTAGCTGACGTCGTTTGGAATAGTCATTGTTGCCGAGGGGGGGGGGAATCGAGGGGGCAATCCGACTTTTTCACCTTTTTCACTTATTCGTCATCCTAAGCGACCCGACATCCTGCCCGCAGTTAATGTTCTCGCCCACATATACCGGGACCAGCAGCAGCAGTACGTGTACGTGTCTCGTCTATACTTTCGTGTATTGTTGTATTTTGTGTAAATAAAACTTCATCGTCCCGACTTCATTTATTTCTAGTATTATTAAAATTTCTTAAAAAAACAATAAAAAAAGAATCATATTACTAAATATTTATAAATTCAGAAATAGACGACTACCCATTCGAAAGCTAAAACTGTTTATACAATTTTCAAGTAAATTTATCTGTTCTCGAGGTACGTTTTTCGCGAATAATTTTACATGCGCTTAATAACAAAAGCTTCTTCTACGCCAGGATATTTTATTAATAAAAAACAAAAAAAAAAACAAACATTTTTATTAAAAGGTGACATTGTTTTTGCGAGTACTCTCTAGGCCTTTAAGCCGCCGCCGCCACCCCCACCCACCTTTTTATTTCTGCGGATGAATATTGAAATTTTTTAAAGGAAAAATGAAAAAGGTCCGGCGCTGCAGAAAATTTCGTCTCTCCAAATAACCAACTGCCTTTCTTCTACCTTTTCTCGTGTTATTTATTTATTTATTTATTTATTTTATAAATTTATTTACCCAATTGAAATGGAAGCCATGGATTTTTACGCGCAGATAAATATTTGCATTGATTCGAGTATCGAGTTATTTCAATTATCTTGTCTTCTTCCTTCTTCTTCTTCTTCTTCTTCTTCTTCTTCCATCTTCCTATTCCTTTCGTTTAAATTAAATACACGTATTCAAACGGTCTCCAAAGCCCGCCGAGCGATAACGTACTCGTACAACTACTGCAATGGATAATTGAATTTTAAAAATTCATCCACTCTCGTTAGAGTGCGTTAGAGCTGATAAATTACGACTCCTAATGCTCATTAGATGACGATGGAGGTAAATAAATATAAATAGGAGGGCTACGAAACACGTAAATTAGTAAAATTATTAGTCATTCGTGACACTTTCGCGGCTGAATAGCGTTTTATATCGCAATTGTAAGAGACGCTGGAGTGGGATATGGAGCAGGAGGGCGTGGGGTACGAAAGGAGAATAACGACTGGACCAGGGTGAAATAAACAACGGGAGTTTAAAAATGCTTTGTTGAGAAAATGTGTAGGACGGCTGATACGTTTGAAATGGGCGTAAAACGGGTGAAATGCCACGTGGACAATGTGTGGGGCCGCCGACGGTTCCAAAGGGTCCAATGGTTTCCACGGGCTCTCCGCTGTTCTCGCAGATAATGCCCCTCCCCCCCGGCCATACGGAAAAATCACTAATCCGACAGAATAATGAACAATGGCAATTAATGGAGGCGCAGACGCGTCACTTCATGTCGGCTTTATTTATATTACGTGTCGTCGAGCGTCCATTATCGCTGAGATTAAAAAGGGCTTAGATCCTCCTCTGGGTATAATAAAAAATAAAACCTAATTGAAGCTCTCTCACGCTCTCTCTCACGCTCTCTCTCACTCTGCGGTTTTTACGAGAGTTGTAAGGATTTAAAAGGATATACGAAACGAAACGAAACGAAACGAAACGAAATTAAATTAAATAAATAAGAGTAAACATATAAGAAAATAAAATAAAAATAAAAAAAAAAAGAGAGAGAATATAGAATATAGCGGCCCAACGGCCGCCGGTATAAGTTACAATGAAGCCCAGTGAGTTAAGTGATTGATCCGCGTCCGTTAGAAGCAGGTTACATGAAATTTAAATCGACCGCGCGTGTGTGGGTGGGTCGAGTAATTAAAGAATTGAAGCGAATTGAGGGATCGGGTAACTCGAGGGATTATTGACGGTCGAGTGAGTTAAGAGGGCGGGTAGACGACGGCCCTCCGTGAAATACCTGTCGGGACGATACTTTGGATGATAAGTGGATACACCCTTAATCGCAGACAATCGAATGATCGTATTCGACGGGAGGCTGATGGACGCTCGGCTGCCGTCGATCTTCGTGGCGTTTCATCTGGATCTGTGGTGATCCGGGCACGGGGTACGCACGGCGCGACAGGCAAAGGGATGTAAAATCTCAAGCCAATCAAATTCTGGATGGATTTCGTAATGGACGTCGGTCGGCGATCATAGATCTTCGGAAGATCCGATACTCTCTCTCTCTCTCTCTCTCTCTCTCTCTACGATCCAAATCAACTAAAAAAAAACGCATGAGCGTAGGCGGTACTTTAGATATAATCTGCGATATCATTGGTGTTTCGTTTGTGAGGAAAGAAAAGCGTTCGAGCTTCTCTTAATTAGAAAGCCGCGGATGTGTAAAGAAGGGGAGGACGTTAAATGTGAGTGGGCGGTAAGCGGAAGACCGAGAGCCGGACACGTATTATGTAAATTATGCGAATAAATTAGGTAAATTGGGTAAGTTTTATCAGACTAAAAAAGAATCACGTTGCATTTAATGTCAAGAGTACGTAATCCTTGCCTCTGTGCACTGTCACGATCACGTCTACACCTTTCACATTAACGCGTAAGCTAAACAAATAATACTATTAATACTAATTAATTACGTGCACTTACGTAACACATCCTCGTTCTTCCATACGTCGAGGGTAAATATATTTTTCCAAGTTAAATTTGTTCTTGTTCTTGTTGTTGTTGTTGTTATTGTTTTTACTTTCCTTCTACAATATTTGGCAGCCGGACAAATCACGCGAACGATTAATCTATGTTATTAATTGTCGGTTCACGTGACGAAAGTAAGTAAATGTAATCGGACGAGAACGGGAGGAGTAAATCGGGAGGAACCGGTCACAGGAGTCACTTATTATTACATTGTCCCTCTTTCATCCCGCTCTGCTCTTATCGTTCGCTCACGCACAAGCTATTTTACTCTATAGCCCGCCCTATGTAAAGGTATGGCCCTCTCTGCCCTGCCCCCGCCCCTCCCAACAATATCGCCCATCCCCCGTCATGCATCGCCTAGTTAGTTTGGAGAAGAAGAGGCTTTTGTTACCCGTACCCGACTGACTCGACTCTGCTCCTCTTATTCGTTGAAAGCGACCCTCGCCGTACCGTTCGCCGTACTTCGCCGTACCGTTCGCCGCACCGGAGCGAAATTAGGCGAATTTTCGGTTATACTTGAGAACTCGCGGAGCTCAAACAAAGCGGGGATTGTCGCGCTCGCTGTTGTACGCGCAGACGAACGCGGGGCCAACCGATTCTCGTAAACTCCAAGGCCTTTACGATTCTCGTGGAAGATCGCAGCTGAGCGTGTTACATATATATATATATATATATATGTGTATATAATAACCGAGCCAATGAAATTTATCGGGAATAGGAGAAACCGCGAACTCGACAAAAACCATTATTAGCCCCGTATTAGCTTTAATACATTATCCATTGAGCGAGGATATCATTTATTAACTCTATCGCGGCCCGTAGAAATTACGAGAAATATAAGTAATCCCGCGCCCGCTCCCCTCCGCCAATATAAAATTCGTAGCATCGTCGACCAATATTCATTTTTTTTATCTTTTTATTTTTCATTACTTCATTGCTACTTCCGCGTATAAATAATCACCTGCCTCTGCCTTCCATTCCATTTGCATAAAATTATTAACTATTTTCATGATAATCGTTATTATTATTATTTAAAAAAGGGCAATTATTTTCAGGTATATTTAATAAAAATTCGTTACGTCTCCGTGTATCCAAAATGCCCTTCTTTTATCTTTTCTTTTTCTTTTTCTTTTTCTTTTTCTTTTTCTTTTTTTCAGTAAACGTTTTTATCGGGTCAAGGGTCAAAAGTTCAAGGCATTGCTTAGATTGATTAAAAGTAACTTTATAAGAATTCTTGTGGAAAAGCTACTCGTGCAGAACACGTACCGCACCATGATATCTGTTTTTTCTCCCCCCCCACCCCCGTTCTTCCTTTTTACTTCTGTATCATTTAAGAGGACAGATTTGTAGGATAAATATAATTCTTAAAATGTCCCCGATTCATAAAAAGATTAATTACATTTATCGCGTGAAATTCTGAGAAAGCTTTATACCTTTTAATTAAATGAATTAGTTAATTTAGATGCGAAGCTCTAGTCGGGGTCACCATAAACTATATTGTCAAATTTACAATAATTAACTTCTTCTGTCCCCGGAGCTCTAGAAATCACAAGATCACAAGAAAAGAAAAAACAATTTATCAGGGTCATCGAACACGATAGATATTCGGCTATGTATTCCCTGTAAAACGTATACGTATATAAAGAAATCATTGAAAAATACATTCGTCCAAGTATTTTTATTTTAAAACTTTTCAAAAAAAAACCATGAAGCCTTTGCGAGCTTTATTATTTTGTTTTAATGCGCTAAATGATCATGAATGACAACGTGGGGGGAGGAGAGTAAATTTATCGTGACGTTCGAAATCCAGTGGCGAAGGCCACAGTGGCGCGTATGTACGTGTATAGGCGGGGAACGATAGATTTCGTGTGACATTACGCACGTCGTCGTTACCATGAGTATGCGCAGCCACAACAATCTGTCAATTACAGCCTCGGACCGGTGAACCTGACGGATGAACGATCGGTCAATTCCTTTTAAAAATATTTACTTTCATATAAAATCGGCTTTCGTTTAGATTAAATTTACTTCACCAATATGGAATAGATAAAATTTCTTCTATTTTTTTTTTTATTTTCCAGAGAAACGGCCTCCCGTCCATACGAATTCCGCTTTTTAATAAGACAATTGAATTAAATACGACAACGTTGCTTTAGAAAAGAAAAAAAAAGGAAGAAAGAAAAAAACTGTAAAATTGTACGGGGAAAAAAATTTCGAAATTTCGTCGTAATGCCTATTTGATTGATTATATACATTTTAGGTGAATTAAATACCTCGAGTCTGTAATAATAAGAGCTACGATATTTTTGTATAGAAAAACTTTCAATACCCCGCAGAAGATACAGAACAAAAAACAAAACAAAACAAAAATCACGGGTTAGTAATGCGTTTATTTATCTTAATGTTCTAAAGCCATTGAAACGAATTCCTTTTGTTTTTTTTTTTATATTATTTAATATGGAGAAAACGTGCAACGTTAATAATAATTATTCATTTGAATAAGATAAATCAACGATCAACGTAGACAGTAGAATTAAGATTTATTAAATAATTTTATACTTAAGAGGATTAAAATTGTTTTTCCTTTTGCTATCATCATCATTATTATTATTATTGTTATTATTATGATTGTTGTTGCTGTTGTTGTTATTTGAAGCATTACTTTTATAATGTAAATGGTATAAAATAAAATATTTTTTTATAAAAAATTCATCATACAGTTTAATGTAAATAATAAGAGATACGCGTGGAATGAAAAATTTAACGATTTGTATGTAATAATTAAAAAACTATATTACATTGCATGCTGCGGGATAAAAAAAGTAGCTTTAATTTTATATAAAAAAAAAAAAAAAAAACATAGTACTGATAAGGCTTTTTAATATTATATTCGTCATCTTTTTAAGTATCATTAATGATTGTAAAAGAGAGAGAGAGAGAGAGAGAGAGAGAGAGAGAGAGAGAAAAGAGCAAATAAATAACAAATGTGTCGACCATGTTAATGACCGTCAATCCGTCAGACGAAATATCCGGTTCAATGATTTTCGATTATTCAAGATGAATCGAACCAATTTTCTCGCCAAATACACACTATATTATAAGATAAATTATTTATTTTTGGGGGGACGTAGCTATAAGCTAGGCAATGAAGAGCTATAATCGGCTAAGAGGGGTATTCTGAAAAAAAGAAAAGAAAAGAAAAGAAAAGAAAAGAAAAGCAAAGAAAACAAAGCTCGAGTGGCAGGATTATCGTTGAAAACATTGTCAATGTAATTATAAAGACATCATCACGCTTATTGAGTTTGTATCTCAGGTCGCTCGGTAGCACGCTCTCCCTCCCCCCCCCTCCGCCCATCGCAAGGCCATTTTATTCTAAATTGAATCAGTAATGAAACGTTAATGGCGGCCTGTCCTCGGCTCTTTCGCTTTCACTTTACGCAAATTATTTACAATCAAAGTGTTTCCCATGCACGAGAGTTACTTTAACCAAATTTTTATCCAACAAAACTTTCTTCTATACTAACGCGTTCCTCTTCCTTTCTTTCTTCCTTTCTTCCTTCCTTCCTTCCTTCCTTCCTTTCTTTTTGATTTGATGTAAGCAAATTAGATTCGCTGTACTTTGAGCTCGTAAATAAACTTGATTCTTTTTCTCGTTTCAATAGATTGACATGTTTATTAAATACATACATATATATATATATATATATAAAAAATTAGTTTCATAAAATTGAATTAAAATCACAACTTTTCCATTAGAGACATACGAATTTACTTAGAAAGATATTCTCGAGGCTAAATCAGCCTCCTTCAAAATGTAGATTACGTGAAACGGAATGGATTTCTTTATTTAAATAATAAAGATATAAGAATAACAAATTAGCCGCTCTGTTTATTATTCGGTAAGAAGTTGCATTCCTTGGAATTAGAATTTCAATGCATATATATATATATAATACAATTTCCTTATCGCTACTCGGCTTTATTATTAAAAATTCAGACAAAAACAAAAAGACGTCATTTCATATAAAGAATATCCTATATAATATATACATATATATATATCTTTACAAACTTTTACTCTTTGGGGGGTTTTTTTTTTTTTTTTTTTTTTTTTTTTTTAGGGTATAAACGCTGGTTTTCATTAAAATTCATGTTATTAAAAAAAGGTAAAAGTTATTTTTTTTTTTTAAAAAAAACCCGTATCTACGCGCGTCTCACTCGTTTCATCGTGTTAATTCAGAAATATTACTTTACCTTTCTTTTTTTTTGCCGTTTTTTACATTAAGATCGATTAGTTTATTAATATAGTTGATTAGAAAAGATGATGCCGGCGACGTTAATTCCGATAAGCTTACACCGAAACGGCTGAAATGCGCGGTTTCCACTCAGTTTCCTCGAAAGTTATAAATTTTTTTTCTTCCCAAAGGGCTTTCATTCGACACGATGTGATGATATCTGGGTAGAGAGAGAGAGAGAGAGAGAGAGAGTCATTGAAAAGCAAATGTGGCATATTATTAGATAATGAAAGCGCTACAACATTTCCATTAGTACGGATAGCGAGCTGAGCAATGTATATATACACACACACACGCGCAAACACATGTAGAAAACTTTAACAAGCGTATTGTGGTAACGAGCGACGTAGATTTAATATTCATAGCCTCGAGGCGTTGTTCTTCTTTGTCCGGAGTAGTAATGAATGGCGAGACTCGACGAGTCCGCAAGAGAAAATGAATTTAAATGTGCAACGACTCGCGCTTCGTCCTTACGTTGCTCTCGTATCAGTGCCGCGGACGGTCATACTCTGCCCCTCCCCTCTCTCTCGCGCTCTCTCTGTCTCTCTCTCTGTCTCTCAGTCAGGGGCAATGTTGTATTTGACAAGGCAGTTAGTTAAGTGACCGACACGACTGCCCTTGGCTTTACAAATTTGACGGGTGCGAGCTTCAGAAGTCTGGTGGCTTTAATATTTTAATTCGACCCCGTAAAAGGGACTTCGTAATAACAACAATGGCCCTTGTTACGGCAACGTCCCTCCCTTCTACTCAAGAGCATTCGAAACGGTCGAAAGTAAGCCGAAGTAAGTATATACGCGCGATCTATGTATTATTATTGTATCCGGAGGATGCCTTACCGCGACCACGACTCTTCATTCATCACCAAGTATTTCTCGTACCACCTGCAACGAAGATTACTCGGTGCTCGGAAGGTAAGGTAGGAAGGAAATCGTTAACGATTCCCATGAGTTTGGATAATTTTTTTTATGACTTGGGTTTTTTAATCGGAGTAGTGAATTTATCTCTTGTTAGCTGAAGTATTCCAAGAGTACAAATACATTTTTAGTACAGCGCAGGTATTTTCACGAAAAGCTTTGAAAAGCTTGAAAATTAGCACTTTTATTTATCGGCGCCTGCTTCCGCGCGCTATTCTATTATCGAGAACGTATACGTATACGGAGCTCTTGCTTGAATACGAGCTCAAATGACATTGCACCGGGCACTCGCAGACTTATTCCACGCGTGGGAGTGGATTAGGCCGGTTCGTCTGGATTTATCTATCGCTGAAATAAATCTTAAGCCTTCGAGAGCAATTGAGGAGGAGGAGGAGGAAAAAGTTTTCATAGTTCTGAATAAGTTAAGCATTTTAATAAATAAGGGTTATGATGGGTTATGAGGGGGAGGGGCGAGGGCACGGCTGACCTAATTTGTATGAGTGTACTTTGCATTTCCGGCCACAATTTTATTTTATAGTTAACCCGTATAGTTTCTCATTTACTTAGTCCCCGGGAAGTCCGTACGTACGTATATATGCATGTATATGAATCTGTTGAATGAAACGTTCTTTCTGGTCAACTCTGGTCAACGAGGTCCTAAAACCTACTTCTTATCCCTAATTTACTTACTCGCCGTAATACTAAAGTAATCGCTCTAACGAATATTCCGTTCTTTTTCTTTATTTTTTTTATTTTTTTTTTTTTTTTTGTACTTTAAAATGATACGTGAAATTGCTCTGCATCGAGGCTCGAGAGATTTTTTTAAAATTTTCGCCTCTCTAGATAATATTCCAAGCCGAGGATCAGAACGAATGAATGAAAGAAAGAAAGAGAGAAAAAAAGCTTTGAAAAGCATCGGGCAGGAACAATACGCGTTTTAAAAATATTATTATTGTTGCAGAGGCTTCCGTTTACCATTTCTTTGAAAACATTAATTTTATCCTGAAAAATATTCAACGCCAAGGCATTACCTCGTCTGCATTGTATTTGAAATTTAAAAATTAACGTTATTCGATAAGCTCCGTGTAATACGTATTTACAGCAAAAACAAAAACGAAACAAACAAAAAAAGCAAACGAAAAAGACATCTGCCGTATTTTGGAGGGTTTTTTTTTTATTTCTTTTTTTTTTCTCTTTTTTTTTTCTATCAAAACGTTTCTTTTGCTTTTGAAATGGAACTCGAAAGCTTTAGCTTAGAATGTTCCTCTAATGCGGTGAGACGGAAATTCCAAAATATTAAAAAATATTTAAATACCGTTTTTTAAACTAATGCCACGTCCTGATAATACAAAAGCCAGTCAAAAGGAAATCCTTCATTCGCCTCTTACGTGCCGGGATTCATGACTTGAATACAACGAGCAGATAAAAAAGATTGTTTTCTTTTTTTGTTAATATACATTATTCATTAAAAATTACAATACATAAAAGGTATTAATATTCAATCAGTAATATTTTTATTGCTGATAAGCGAAACAAGTTCTCCAACGTATTTTGTTTTCTGATTCTGATTTATTATTTGTTATCATTGCCATTGTTATTATTGTTATTATTGTCATTGTCATTGTTATTGTTGTTATAAATAATTTGTCCCTTATCTCTCTCTCTCTCTCTCTCGCGGACGAATTTTTATTAAAGCGGACGTTTCAAACGGTGATGTCTTTTTTTTTTTAAAATAAAATTCCTTTGTGGCTTAGATTGTCATTAAAATTCGATTTTAAGCAATTCATATGATATCGAAATGCTTCTGTAAATTTGTCACGAATTCGTCTCCGTACTCGTGCACGGATAAAACATTCTAATAACCCACCACTTGCACGTAAAATATCATAAGAAATCATTAGCATCGTCCATTAGCGATAATTAATTATTAATATTTAATAATGATAATGAATAATGGAATAATTCTGAAAGCGCTGAAAGTATGAATTCGGCACTCGGACTCCGTTATTTTCGAGAGGGATGTCGTGAACGTATCGCTTACGACTACAAATGCGCGCGAAACCGCTCCTCTTCACCGCTCTTATCAACCAATGGTTGTTACTCGATCGCGAATATTATTCGGCGGACGACGGCGGACGACGGAAGACGACATGGGGGGTTTTGGGCTCGGCTTCGTTTTGCCGGATTTGCGAGACTCGCGAGGGAAGTCCGTGTTTCGGCCGGCGATTTACCATACGAATACCTGTACAATATGATCTATACAATACGATCGTAGAGGTTGGCTGACTGACTTACTTGGCCGAACAACGCACGTATCGATCTACATAATTGCTTTAGCTATGCCTGCTACGAGTGAACTTTGCAGTACCGAGGGAGACAAAATGACAAAAGGGCCAAAATTTAATAAGAAAATGATAGGAATATCGAGAGAGAGAGGGGGGGAGGTAGGGAAATCTATTTGGGCGTGCTAAACGAGTTTCTACTTACTTCTCCCGCCCATTTTCAAAGTCCCGAGAATAAGTACGAAGCGCACATACTACGGTATTATTTTGCTCGTACTTTGTCTCGCCAATACGCCCTCGTATTAATATTATAATAACGTGTAGTTTGACGACTACCTTCGATCGTAATTTTTCATTTTAATTATAAGAACTCTCGAGTGGACTCTGCCTTACTCGACTATGAATTACGCAATTCAATTATTCAATGCATCGTTCTAGAGTGGAGTATAATTCCTTTTACGAAACAATTTTTACGTATACGTATACGTATACGTATATATATATATATATGTACATTTAATCGACAACTTGTAGAATTTGCACAGGAATATTTAAGAATGTTTGTTTAGGAATGCTTAGGAATGCTTAGGAACATTAAATTAAAGTATTGTATAAGTACTTTTATTCTTAATTAGATGGCTTTAATTAAGAATTTACCTTACAATTACGTTTTGTACGCGTTGGCTTGCAAAATGTGTTTATTATAGCTTAAGTGTATTATGCTAAATACCAAAATCTAATATCTAACGTATATTGTAACACGTAGAGCTAATAATGTAAGTAGAGTACGTTTTTGTTTAGGGGCAATTCGAGGGCGAAAAGAAAAGTTTCGAAAAGTACGAGGATTCATTAGAGATTTTATACAACTGAGCTTTATTTACATATAAATTTGCCGGCTCCGTGACTTCCATTAGCACGACAGATTATTATAATCGTAACCAGTTTAGCAATATTACAAACTAAACGAAATCACAGCTGCTTTTAATATAATTTTCAAGATGTCCGATGCGTAACATACGGAATTTAACGGAATTTAACGGAATTTTATATTCTACAAGCGTATACGGCACATGCGTATGATGTATACGTACATACAAGTATATCTAATCAGCGAATTTACACGTGAATTATTCTATCTGGAAGTAGATTCTAAATTATCTCGGTATATCATTTCCAGGAGTATGAATGAAAAATACTAATGAGTTTTCTGATAATTTAGATTCGTATTCCCGGCGCAAATAAGTATAATAAGAATGAAAAAATTAATTTATATATATATATATATATATCCATCATAATAATACAAAGAAGTTTTACGTTATACATTGGTAAAATAAAATTTTTATGGTTTTTATAATTTTCGTACGATTTGAAGAGATTTTCATTAATTAATCTTGTTATAAATGCAGTTTATCGTGTAGAAGAAATTTTATGATATTATTGATAAGGAAATATTTCGTTTAAAGGTTTTATCGCGAGCTTTCAATATACTTTCAAGGTTCAAAATAACATCATTATGAGAATGATGAGAGAAATGAATATATTTTTATTACATCAGGGGAAATAAGTTTTATCCGCATAATGCCGCGATGAATTTCCAATAGAAATTTATTAAAACTTATGGTTATATTTCGTGTATATGATCGTGAATCAGCATACGTAGGGAGGAGCCGCTCTAAATTCATTGATTAACTTGAATAAATTATACATAGGATCGAATCATCCGTAGAGATCCATTGACGTGTAAATGCGTGAAACCAAAAATTAGGTCAATTTCGTATCGAGTTTGATTCGAGCACACGCACGCACGCACACACGCCCTCGCACCCTCGCACCCTCGCACCCTCGAACCCCATCCAAATTACTACGTAATAAGGAAGGACATGAAATTTTATATTCTTCGGGAATATCCGGCAAACTTTGAAAACTCTTCGAAAAATCACGTTTACTTTAAATATATATATTGTATATTTTGCGTTGTCAATTACTCGAGCAACGCAAAATCCAGATTCGTTCGATATAACGTAAATCTCGAATTGTTTATAAATTACGTATGAAATACGATCTATGGCCGCAACAAATGATTCGTATTATCACGAAAATGCCACGAAATTCATCGATACGTTTGAAAAAAAGCGGTTCAACTTTATCAGGATATTGTACGAAATTTCCGAAACTGTAAACTTTCGATTTTCGATGTTATATTTACTTCATAATTTACATGCACTACGACGACGACGACGACGACGACGACGACGTACCAATTCGACTCGAGATTAGACTAGACTTTGATTGATTTCCTTCTTCTTCTTCTTCTTCTACTTTTTTTCTCTCGTAATTTCTTATGGCGTCATTTGAGAGATGAAAATCGATGCCAATGGAAACGCGCAATAAAATATTTCGGATGTCAGGTATTCGAGTCGACTCGACGTTCTCGTTCTCATTGTTAGACCGAAAGTACCTACACGGCACTTGCTTTTTACAGCCGCGCATTTTCCAAGCCCAGTCGCATCGGCGAACCCGCACACGTACCTACGATCCGGCAAATTCACGTAATGATTCACACGGCGGATCAGGAAATTTCGTATTTTTACAAAAACTGTCCATTTTCCGATACGCTCCACTGAAATTATTAAATTAACCAGCTCGCGCGCAGTTGATCTGCTTTACGACAACATTCCTGCGGCATCGATGCGATGCCTCATCTCCAAAGTAATGTCAAGTCAATTACCACTTTATTCATTGTTCGGGAATTTAATCGAACGGTTATTGGGGTCTTTATAAAATATGCCTGACCGATGCCTGACCGATGCCTGACCGATGCCGATTTCCTTCCTATTATTAATTCTAACCGTTATCGTTGTTATCGTTGTTATTATTGTTATATCCGTACGATTTTTAGTAGCGGGAGGTACAACGTACGTGTTTACCCGGGTACTTAAATACACGGGCGATGTATGTGCCAAAAGTTGAAAATTAAATAACGCAATGGCTTGGGCAGTGGTATATCTCCTTTCCGCGGAAAGAGAGAAATAAATACATTGTAACGCGAATATTGACTCGGATGCGCAGTTGTTAAATGTTAGAATACTTTTATGAAAACCCCATCGATCGATCGTTTAGCAACCACTGCCTACGGACCCACGCAGACGTTTTCGTGTTCGTTTCAATGATGAAAAATCAATCATAAGTAATATAAGGAAATACGTGAGAAAAGCATCCAATGCGCGTGTGTATACTCTCTGCCTTGTCTTGTCTTGGAATAATTTCGCTAGAATGATCGAGGTAGATGCGCGTACAATGTGGCTTGCCGTACTGCCGAGGCCTTTTTCGGTTTTTGATTTTACTTAAGAAACGTAAGAAAGGAACGTAAGGAAAGTAAGCCATTCGTTCTCATATTTTCCCGATAGTTGATCGACGTTTATTCATTAGAGCTTTATAACTTATACGATTCTACACGATTATATTCTTTCGACGCACTTTCAAAAGGATCTTTACTTGGCTCGTGCTTATCGAATACCAATGTAAAAGCCACGCATTACTCATTTTATTCACTGGCTACTGAAATTTCAAACTTATTTTCCCCGTAGACGACGCGACTGGACGATACTTTATTTAATTCCTCGTGTATTTTCACGTGAAATACCATGAAACTTAAAAAGCCTGTGACTTCCTATACACTTTCTATCTTCTTCTTCATCTTCTTCTTCTTCCAAGTAGTCAATCATAGTCAAAATACTTCACCGTATACCATATAACGCCTCGAAGCTTCTATTTAAAATAGAAAATCTTGGGTGGAAATCAACAGTCACGTGTACACAAGTAAATAATAATAACAACAAAAACAACAACAACAACAATAATAATGATGATGATGATGATGACGACGACGAGGATGAATTAATTCATTGAATGTGATGTACGCATTGATCGATAAATTATATTTGAAAATTATTATTGTTTATCCATATTCCAAGCAAGTTTTAAATCTTATGAAATTGTATTATGAGCTTTTATTAATAAACTAATTAACTAGCGCGCAACTAATTACAATCATAAATGATTATGAATGAAACTTCTTCTTCTTCATCATAAATTACTTTATTTTAAGTATACGGGGAAGTTTATTATAACGCAGAATACTAAAACGAACTCTTGAATAAAATCGCATGTCCTGTCCGCAGTACATTTAATATAATGCATATGTATTGTCGCAATAACGCTAACGAATACGAGCTCCTGATGAAATTTGAAATTTAAAAGGGACAAAATACTTGTACTTTCGTGCTTAAGCTAATGTACGCAAATCACGGATGGATTCTTTGTAAATAAAATTTCTATGTCGACGGAACGTAAAGGTTAAAAAAATATTCAACCTCATGCTTTACGGGATGTTCGGCTTCGTTATTGGCTTTCAGAATAATCAGCGCCCGATAACTTAGTTGACGAGTTCGCGCTCCTATTCCTACGTAAAATGTTTAAGGTTATAAGGGGAAATAATATAAGAAGTGGAAGAAGACGTGGAAGAAGATAATGGAAAATCGTGCATAAATTGTCATTCGAGGTTTTATGTGCCCCGAGAAAAAGTTACCCGCGCAGATTGACATTCTAAATACAAATACAATTGAAAAATACATTCTCATAATAAATCTTTAAAGCTTTAAGCACTTGAGCCAATAATAGGCAATAATAGCCAATTGCTGACATCTAACCCGAAAACACAAACGCTCTTCATTAATCTCGTTGGCCAATTTCGGTCATCAAACTCAATTAGCTTCTTTTAAAATATCTAATAAAAAAATTATTCCCTATAATCATAATCGAATTACCAAGTACGAAAGCATTTTTCCTATCATCGTATTGCACTATCTCAATTATTGTTCTAAACATACAAGATTGTTTTCTCTCTCTCACATAAAAAGAAGAAAATTTCTATTAAAAAAGTAATTGCGATTTCTGTAAATATTTTATTCCGCCCGCAGTCCCAAGTTTATCGTTTTTATTTTAATAAATATTAAATATTACGCTTAAAAGAGAAGACGAGCGACTGTATGGGGTATTTAAGTAAATTTTATTATTTATTACTTTTTTACCCCTAAAGAAGTTTTGCTTTACGTAAGAAAAAAATATACGTATCTTTCTGTCCATAGGATTTCGTTCTTACTTATTACGTATAAAGAAAATGTATATTGATTACATTTTGCCTCTCTATATTATTTTCCCTTTATCCCTTTCCTTTATCAGTACATCAAATTTATTATTCACGCTGAATTCTCCCCTCTGTCGGATATATGTGTATATATATATATATATATGAAATTCGGTAGGTAAAAGTTTTTATTAGATATTAAATAATCTTTTAGGATTGTGAAATAGCATAGGAGAAAGTATTTGATAATAAGGGAATGTTGACTGTATAGTTCGATTCTCCGATTCCCCCCTCCTCTCTCTCTCTCTCTCTATCTATCTATCCAAGTGTTCCAATTTCATATTTATGTATGGGCTAGAGCGCGGAGGGTGAGAACGCCTGTGTACATATAATACGTAACTAACAACAACAAGAATTTTTATCGATGCCACGTGCTATTCGACGTCGGCCCTACTGATTTCAAAATCAAGGTTCGCATCCCTTCCGCCGACGACTTCCGACTTCTTACAATCATTTCGCCGATCCCCAAAGCTCTATTATGTTATTTATAAACAAAATTACAAACAAAAATATAATTATTATTCCAGGGTAATTTTATATGCTTAACTTTATTTTTGCTTTCCATCACATATTATTATTACCTCAAGCTATAAATCATTTACGATTATAAGATTCTCCCATCGTTTATAAGGTAATATATTTTACATGCATACATACACGCGATTAAGTGGATATAATATTATAATATTAATTAATGCGTCACTTGGTAATATATTTTTGTTTTTCTTGCTTTTTATGACAATCGTAATCTCGTTAAAGCCGTTGTTTTATAAATTTTATGAAAAATCGTTTTAACGTAAAAAAAAAAAAAAAACGTAAAACAAGGTCTCTTGAATATTAACAAGGGAATTATTTATATACAATACGTATATGTATATTGTAAAATAGATGGGAAAAAGTCTTAAAGCTTTTGGAATTATCCGGAATGGATTTGTTTGTATCATATTGTTGCAAGTAACGCTAAGTATCATACATACGGACGAGTGAAATAATCTATTTGCACATTTAGCTTCTGAATCGTTCGATAAATTCAGTAAATTCAGTAAAAAAGAGGAGAGCGGCTCTCCACACACCCCCCGCCCCTATCCACCAAACGCCAACCCTTCCCACACGTGCTTATTCGCTTTGGAGTTCAAGGGAGTATTTTTCATTAAATATTCATTGTGGTCCCGTCGGGTATTTTCAATCGACTGTCGCGCGAGAAGAATATCGAACGACTGAGAAAGAGCTTTTCAATACAATGTCGTCGTCGTCGTCGGGAAAGCCGCGTATAAGCAAGCCTCTTCACGATTCGAAGCCAGGTGACAGATACGCTTAGAGTTATGTTATGCTTAGAGGAAAACAGGGTGAAAATTTTTTGGCCACGCGCGTACGACCCCGAGGTTCCAGGGAGGGGGGGGGTGTGAACAAAGCATTCCGTACTTTATCAACAGATTTAGCGGATAAATTTTATTACTTACTAACCCGTCAATTCGGCCAATGATCAATAAAATCATCGATTTTACCAAAGTCATTACGTCATCATTGTAATTATTACAATTCATTGCGCGTAATCTCGACGATTCCGTTACATCCAATACAATTCAACGATAATAATTCAATTAAATTAACCAACGAAAGGACGATCTAGTGAAATAAAATTAAAAAAAAGAAAAGAAAAGAGAAGGAACTACAGATATAATAATAATAAGAACGATATGATCCATATGCATTGTCCAAAAAAGTATGCTAAACATTTATGAGATCGTAAAGTTTCCCGAGGACGCGCGTTACCGAGGAGAAAATGTGCATCCGTAAAAGGTAAGAGAAGCTCTTTGAATTTCTCTTATAAATTTCTCATCGAAAAATACGAGAATGTTTATAGGAGGGGTAAGAATAGAGAGTATAAATTATAGATAATATACCGTATAGCTTGTATTGGCAAATTGGTAACGTTAGGTCTTAGTGAAATTTGTGGATAAAAGACAACTGAAGCATACTGTTGTTAAAAGTATCCTCAAAGGCTTTATTCCTTACTTTATATCCTTATCCGATATTAAATAAATGATTAATTGTCGTTTGTTCGATTACAGCGCGATACATAATGAATAATTTGGATTATTCCGTCGAGATTATTGCGAGTCGCGTGAATAAGTGAAAGGCACGTGTTTCCATGGCTATTTTTATGATACGTGTCTTGTATTGCAGTTATTTGATCGCTATTTATTGTCGCTGCACTTTGTCGCTGCACTTTGCAACTAAGTCTTTTGCTTTTGAACAATCGCCATTACTTTCGTTTGCCGATTGTTCAGTTCAGAGACGTTTTCGAACGTTCGTGTCTCTCGCGCGAAAACTCGTTTATTTCTCATCATAATTTCTAGTCGTTCGTAAAATCATTTTCATTTCGTTCGCTCGCTTTCCTATGAAATTACGTCGCTCATTAGCATCCCTTTCAAATTTATGCCATTCAAATTTATTTTTAAAATACCTTTTATTTTCCTCTTTTCTCTCTCTCTCTCTCTTTTGATATTTTTTTCCACGCATTTCTCTCATTTTTTTTTTTTTTTTTTTTACTCCTCTTTCTCATACCTAAAATATTATTACGTACTGGCGGAATAGTTCATTTATTGCGACGTCTGCTTTCCAAAAACTCTATTCCCTTGTAATTCAAAATCAATACATTAATATTTTATTAATATTTTCGACATTTCAATATTGATGGATAAAGTTCTAGTTTTTGTCTGTATCCTAGAAATAATATCCACTCATTTATTTTATACATCGTGCACTTACGCTGATGATTTTTATATATTGATAATAGGGATAAAGAGTTTTCTCCATAAACTCTGTACAAAAAATATTCTAAATTATTATAAATCGAGCCGTATATCGCAATACATTCATAATTGACTTTGTAAAAATCACAGTGTAACTGTATACGTTCATTATACCGACTAAGGCACGTTCAAATAATAATAATAATAATAATAATAGTAATATTACTATCTATTTCACATTATTAATTTTTCTCTTTTATTTTTTTTAATAGACTTCTTATTAATATAAATATGCATATAAAAGAATCTCAGAATAATGTGACGTAGAAAATTTTATGTTTAGGTTATGTTATTTTTTACCAACAACTGTCATAATTTTGAATTTGAAAATTATGCAGAACCTTTTTACAACAAAAATAATCTAAAGTTTTTAAATAAAAAGTTTAATATTAGTTCTAATTAATTATCCACTTACCTACTGCTTGTACCTTCGTACATCTGAATCATAATTAAAGTTATAATTATTTTATTATTAAAATAAGTACTGCAGTTAATTAATTAATTAAAGTATAATTAATAGGGCAGTAGCGGCATACTCTAAAGTAAATATTAAATAATTATTAAAACGAATTCCTCGGCAAATATTTATATTTATTTATGTTGGCAGTGTGTGAATATCGATCAGTTTTATTTTCACTAATTTTATCGTTATCTATAGTCGTAATATATTATTATTATTACTATTATTAATCTTTTTCATAATTTCGGGATATAAATTTTATCCTGTATGTTATAAATAAATTATAAATAAATTGAACGTTATGATTATTATTTTATCATATATAATAATGTGCAAGATATTGAGGTTTTTGTGAACGGCAAATATGAAAAAATACTGTATGTAAAAATTATGTTAAGCAGTTATTTGATATTGTAAATGAATTCCGTGTAATACGAAGTTCCTTGTGAATTATTAGTAAATATATATATATATATATATCGGCTATGAAAATTAAAGAACTTGTTGAAAATTATTAAGTATTAATGTATACTTTTCTATTCTTAAAAGTTAAGAAATTAATGCGAATGCTAAATCTAAATGGATTGCCATTTTTAAATGTAATTGATCAATATGTAATATTAAGCTTCGATCGAATCCAATGGGTCTGCAATTATTGAGATCCTTATAATCGGGTAAATAACATAATACCTACGTATGGGAAGGTATATCGGATATTTATATAAAAATAAATGAACCCGACTCCGTATTACGGCAAATCTCGCGTAGACGAAGAGAACGGAAAGGACGAGGGAGAGCGAGGAAAAATAAATAAAATGCCCGGACTTATTGTATTATTTGGGAGCCGTAGCCTCGATCGGCCAAACGACTAATTCCCACGGATTAATAATAGCCAATGAAAATATTTGTAAACGACGAGGGTAAGACAGAAAACGTTAAACTGCGATATACCCCCGGAGTATTTGTGAATACAAATGTTGGCCGACGAGCATCTGATAATGTACGTACACGCCCGTGTACGGCTCTTACACGTATAAATACGTTCGTATAACGATGAAAGTTATAGAGCTAGCATCCGGGTCGTCAGAATCAACAGTTTGCTCTATCGATTCGCTTGCGGCCCATGCGTTGAGCGACAATATCACCACCAATATCACCACCAATATCACGGACTTTTTTCCTCAAGTTCAACCATTCGAAATCTATGGCTATTATTACAACATTTTACAACATAATAATACAACAATACAATAATAATAATACAATAAATAATGAGGATGAATGTAAATTGTATTGCGACGTAGTTGTAGCGCAATAAGGAAAAGTGATTCCCACTACAGCAGTTATTAATAGTTTTAAATCATTTATAAGCTTCGGGAGATTTTTAATTTTACCCGAAATGATATTAAAAAAATTTGCAAACTCCACGACTTTTAATGACCTCGTTACGTCCTTACTGACATTTAAAAGAATCGGATCTAAAATGTATATACGACTAACGAAGTAAACAATTTAACAATTCTTATCGAATACAATGTATAGTTAAAAAAAAAATCTTATACTATATTTGCATTAGAAATTCAAACGATAAGTTTAATTTATATATATATATATCTCAAATTTTAATTCGTGTCAATGTACCGCTCGACTCCCTTTACGTATCTCGATTTTTCTATAACATTTAATACAACAATTACTACTATATTCAAATAAAAAAAAGGACCTATAGGTCATTCGAATTAATTTTCATGGTAATCGAGGAAGAATGTAATTCTTATAATTAAACACTAATTTAATTATCTAATTATCCGAAATTTTACAAATTAGATTTACAGATCCGACGTAATATTCAGAGATTAATATTCTCTTATTAAGTGCTTACTAATTTGAAATAGATATAATTTAATTTATTCATACAGAAAATCTTAATTGCTATTGGCTTGTTAAGCAAATAAATATTAAATTACAAACTTCGAATGGTATTCCATCTCGAGTGCGGATTATAAAATAATAATTATTATTATTATTATTAGTATTAAAAGTAATTTGTAAATAATAGAATAATAGAAATAAATTAAAAAATATAAAAATCTGCCAGGGTTAGTTCAAGTTGATTATTGAATGATAATAATATATTCGAATTAAATTACTTAAGTTACACGTTACGGTTTAAAGAGAATTAAATAATGTTCGTTACCCAGTTAAGAAACTACAAGGATAAATTTAAATAGTCGTCCGGAGCGACTAAATTCTATGCTCATCCTGTAATTGTAAAGTTTAAGTAAAGCTAAAGTTGGTGAAGGTTTGCGAAGAAGTAAATAATTAAAAGAAAAAAGTGTAAAAAGGAAAAAAAAAAGGGACACAATTTTATGTCAAATTACGTTTTAACTGATCGTCCGAACAAATGCCACGTTCCTACAGTCAAAATAATTTCATTAATTAATATATATTAATATATATATATATATGATATTTCTTTTAATCCTAATACAAAAGAAATAAAAAAAAGTTAGAAATAAAATTCACGATACGATTTTTATTCATACGAAATTTTCTATTAATAAAATTAAATATAGTAATTTTACGTAATAATTTGGTAATTTCACTAGGAAGTATACGTACTTTTAGAATCTTACTTGACACTGGTATTTCATTTAAAATACACATTTCGGCTGATGATATAAAAGTTGTTTTTTCCCTCAATGCATTATCTCTTACTTTATATAGAAAAAAAAAAGGAACATAAAAACGAATAAATGTACTTATTTTCATGTCCGCGCACCAAAAATAAATAAGCACAAGTAAATTATATATATATTTTCATTTACTTACCATCTCCGTCATTTAGTTTTTTATCTAATTCCTAATGAGTATTAAAATGTTATTGTTAAACATGGTAAATGCAACGAAATATCCAATGTACCGTGAATAATGAATATTTAGTGCGTGTAATGTAAAAAATATTATACCATAAAGCCTCTTTCGAGAAATTCTACGATTCGTGAATATAAAAACGAAAGATGGACGTTTTTATATTTTTTTTTGTATAATTTCTATCTCTGTTATTTATGTGTAAAACAAAAAAGGGCGAGTAAATAATAAATAAAAGAAAAATAACAAAAAGGTACACTGAGGGGTTCGATGTATTATATAATATCGTTGATTTTATAGAAGAAGCAAATAAGATTTACTGTAATACTAAATATAGAAAAAAATTTAAATTCTCCTTGGAGTATAATTTTATGTTTAAAAATGAGATATTATATTTCACATTTGTGCGTAAAATTACTTCTCTGCGGAAAAATAAAACTTGATTTAAATAAACTTGGAAAAGTTAAATTAAAATATGTAAAGACGATTTGCTTTTACCATAATTTACCGAAACTTGTATAAGTCATTCTAATTTATTCTTACCTTTACCTGTAAGCCCCAAATGGCGATTGAAAGAAAATATTCTACGGCATTGTTTGTTTAATCCGTCGATTAATTTCATACGGAACGTTATATCGTATTCTTTATCAAATCCAATTTCTCATACTGATTCGACGGTATTCCTATTATACGCGTATATATACATATACGTGTATATACGTAAATTTGTCTCACTAATATTTATTTACATTTATTATTGATCTACATTAATCTTTTGTAATGATTGTTCTACGCGACAATTGCCATCAAAATACAATAAATAAAATCCGTACAATTATTGTAATTATGTATTATAATTAATACCATAGAATGGTAAAGCGCGATGATTCCCATAACAATTGAAGGTAAATTACAACGAGTTAGAAATAATTACTAATCAATATCTATTGACCCTGAAAATATTCTTCCCTCTTGCCTGTAATCATTGCAAATTCTTTATTCTTTTTATTTCTCCTACGCAACATAATGCATTACTTATAAGCTCGAAAAAACAATTATTAAGTAGAAATAAACGATATTTGTACCGACGCAAGATTTCTCCCTGTAACCTAAAAAACTTTAAAAAAAGGTTCCCGTTGATTAATGTAAAAAAAAAAAAAAGTACTCGAACTACTCTAATAAATTATTCAGTTATTAACCTTTTTTAATAAAATAATTATTATAATAATTAAACTCGATATTTTGTCGCTTTGATCATTTTCTGTTGCGTTTCAATATCATAATAAAAATGAAATATTTTACAACTCTTGTTAATATAGAATTTCTAATATAGAGTTTATTACGCGCATTACATGAGATATTTGAATATAAAATTCATAAAAGGAAAGTGAACAAATGATACGAAGTCACGTTTCCTATTTTTCTTCGTTATAACTATAACGTAAATTAAAATCGAATGAAAATACGTCTAGAATAGTTCGTTGGGAGCTTTTTTTAACCCGATTCTTTTAATACAAAGTGCATTAATAGTATTTAGTCCTTAAGTTTCGTTAGATATAACGTTCTTTATACGATCGACGAATTAGAATCGAATGTGATCTGAAAGGAACGATGTTTTTTTTTCTTTTTTTTTCTTAACGTAATAATATCGATAGTTATTTTTTTTAATAACGTTGTCAATGGCATACTGAGCCAGCGGCTGACCAAAGCGTATTTCGAATTTCAATTACTATCTCACGTAAAATAAAAAAATAATAATATATTAAAGATAAATTACGAAATAACTTACTTACGGATACCCGCAAGGAATCTCTTTATTTTATTTATACAATCTTACAGGGCGTTTAATTAATTTTTCCGCGAAACTATAATTTTATAGTGAAAAATAAATGAAAAGTACTAGACGAATGTGATAAATGAAATTCATTATAAAAAAAAAAAAAAATGAAATACTAAATATGCCTGAAAAATAGAAGCGTTGGAATAGTTTTATAACGAAAGAAATTATTTCTAAAAATTAGAGACAAATGAAAAATATTTTAATCAAATGCACGTATATTTTAATGGGTTATCTCTTATTATATAATAAAAGTACTTAATTGTAAATTTAAACATTGTATTTATACGCTTGTATTAATATCGGTTAATTTCTTATTCTTGCCATATTTTTACTTATTCAAACTTTTCGCTTGTAAATGTAAATGTAAATGTTAATTTTTATCGAGAGAGTAATAAAAAGCTTGATTTCTCTCTCTCTCTCTCTATATATATATATATATATAATTTTACGTTAACCTATTCACGTATATAGAAAACAATATGGTTGTTAAATTAATTTTAATATTTATAAGGTATGAAGTTACGTACTAATTATTAATATCGATAATCACCTTTGATTACAATTAAAATTCGCTCCATAACGCCGAGGAAAAAGTTCTCGTTGCTTCAAAAAGTAATTAATAAAATATAGTACAGTAGACAAAATGAGTGTCAGCTTCATGAAATAATCCGTATCGTTTAATTAAATATTGAAAATAATGTAATAACAAGTGAGCGTGAACCCCAATAGCCATTATTAATCACATTTACGTTTTTACGTTCGGTAAAAAAAAATTAAATAAATTAAATAAATAAACAACAACAATAACAACAAGAAGGACATAAAAATATTGAAATTCAATAAAGTTGAGGGTGATATATATATATATATGCTGATAAATTGCAAAATCATCTCTATCTATGGCCATAGATCTATGGCAGTCACCACTACGTCACTGCGTAACTAATTCCGCTTCTCTTTTCGTTCGCTTGCCAAAGTATAGAGTGACTTTATCATATACTCCGTTGTTTGCTGCTGGTCTAATGAAATAAAATGGCTTTTGCACTGTAACAAGTCATTAGCTATATTATTACAGGAATCTCTTTACGAGAGAACATTTTCGAACCTATTTTTTTTTTTTTTTTTTTTTTTTATTTTTTTTCCTTTTGATTTCACGCCGAAATACGAGCCCTTCCGTGCCCGATAATTGAACGATTTCAAATGCATAAAGCAAATCACGAAATGCCCTGAAATATAAAAAAATATAATTTACATAAATCGGGGGAAAAAAGCCCACTGATACAAGACCCGCGCATACATATTCATATAATATTTGAAAATAATCCAGTTTCGTCATTTTCGTCCAACTTTTTTTTTGTTTTTTTTCTTTTCTAAATCCTTTTATCAAAAAAGTTACATTCGACATACAAATTCATAGCCGCGACATGGTATTATATGTGGTACATTAAAAAATGTATAACTGATGTACCCCCAATTCAAATGTCGTCCATTCATTTCATCATTGCGAATGCGTTATATACGCACGCGTACAATAAACTTAATTACTTGTAATAATGAATAATTTTTCAAAATTTAAGACATTCTGCGGGATAAAAAAAAAAAAAAAAAAAAACGGATGCACAATTTAATTAATGAGCTTGAATTTTTTTTTCTTCAATTTTAGCTTTAAAAAGTTAGTGATATTGAGAATTTCGATGAAATTTTCGAGTGAAAAAAATTATGCATTAATTTAGAATTTAGATGTTTAAGGGAAGTGGTTTTACGGAACGCACTGTACCGCATGAAATATAACATTATGAGGACTGGCGATGATCGATATTATCATTTTCTTTCTTTACGACATGCAAAATACAAGGATTATAGGAATTATTCCTCTCCCCGATGGGATTTAACGGCCTCACCGTTACAAATATTACGACAAAAAAAAATCTCGTAGGTGTATAGGGACTTATATAGAAGAAAGAGTGTAGAGATAATCCAAATGAGTTTAAACGTTTTACTTATTCATTATTAATCCTTCGCGTGGTAGAGAATAACAATTGAGACGTTATTTATCACGAAGCAAAGCTCTACATATACATATACATATAAATATGCATATATAATCGAAATTCACGTTCTATTAGTTATTTGCCCGAGCACGTATACCGACAGACATCGAGGCATGTTATCTTTTATTTAATATAAAGTGCAGCGAAAGGAGAGTCCTTTTTCATCGATCGAAAGAGTCAAGAAAAACAATGGGATACTCATTTACCTTAAGGGCATCGAGAAGATACGTTCGCTCAGTGTTTGTCCAGAGAGTCATACCAATGACTCACACAAGTATATCTACCATTATTACCACTATTGTTATTATTGCTACTATTGTCGTCGTCGTTGTCGTTGCTGTCGTCGTCGTTGTCGTCGTTGTCGTCGTTGTTCTTGTTATTGTTATAGCGAGGAAATAAAAGTAGAAGGTTCGTTACTTGCTTTCCGTACTTACTTTTCACGTAGACGATTCGATTCAATCGATACGACGAGCTCGTCCACGTCCTTTTCCGTTATATCGACAAAGAAAAATAGCCTACTATTAAAATTAAATATCCTAAAATAGTATGATTTATTCATCCATTCATTTATTTATCTTATTTATCTTATTTATTTATTTATTTATTTATTTATAGAGCGGCCTTCGTTATTCGTTGTAAATTTATTAAATTTCCTACTACTTTCTCGCTAATGTGAATAATAAATGATCGGATTCAATGGTTTCTTATTCGTAATTACGGGACAAATTAAAAAGAATCGATCGATTTGAGCTTTTAAATAAACACAGCCCCTATTTCATTAGACGTACTTCGAACGGCTAAAGATCTTACAAGCTGTCTGCGTGAAACGCCACGAAACGTCGATTAAATTAAATATTTACCTTTCGATAGATCGATTTCCTGTTTAATTTTTTCCCCACATACGTCCGCAATACCTTTACGTATCCTCGGTATCGTTATTAATACCCGTAAGTCTATGGCGCGTCAAAGCGTCCGAATAAATAAACAAATAAACAAACGATCTAACCCTTGAATTGTTAAGTAGCGTGTCATGAAATAACAAAAGGTTTCCGAGCTCTGTAATGGAAATTTTATTATAAAATTTACGAATCCAGTGAATCTCGTTATACGTGGATGAACGTTTTGGTAACGTAACATTTTCATATTTCACTTCAAATATTTTAAGAGGATCAATTGAATATTATCCGGCGTTTTGATCCTCGTATGTGCAAGTTCAACATTATCCGTGATTATTCAACTTTGGAGCGATCGTCTGCTGCTAGATCAGCAAAAATAATTCTCTCTCTTTCCGAGGATTTTTAAATTGCTATCCGAACTTATGCCCGTCACCCATACCCCTGTACGTGATGCACATACGTGCGTGTATGCGTTATTAAAATATATCGCCGTAAATAAATATCTAAATATCTGCGTCCGCTCTCCTTCCTCATTATAATAGTCGTGACTAAAGTCGACTCGCGACGCTTCTCTTTATTCGCAATGATCTATTCGAACGAGCGAATCGTCATACTCTTCGTCTCAACAACGACAACAACAACAACAACAACAACAACAATAACAACGACATACGGATCAGTTAAAATCCCGAGGCTGAATTTTTATACGCGAAAGAAAAATAAAAAAAAGTTAATTAATTATCTGTCACGTATGTTATTATTAGATTTAAGCTGTCGTGATGTTAAGGACGCATACCCTATTTTACCGACACGACTAAACAGACGACCAAATTGTGCTAATTAATAATTTGCATTGGTATCAATTGGTAATCAATCAATATTTCATAAGAATTATATAATATTACGAATCCCGTTAGATCTCAAGGGTAAACGTATGTGTAATTATATTAAATCACTCGGCCCAATTCCTTCTAAGCGGTTTCAAATTCAAATGAATTCACAATCTTTTATTTTTATTAAATAAATTTACCTCGAACATACCTATTTAATTTAAACTGACTTTAATTAAGTACTTTATAATTCCCTGCCATTCCTTACGAAAGATCCTCATATAAGCTTTCTCAAATTATCGTCCTTATCATTATCGTTATCACTATTATCACTATTATCACTATTATCACTATTATTAATCAATTGCGCCATTATAAAGTTAAGAATACATTTAGGTTGAAAGGTATAAGAAAAACCCGAATAGCCTAGGATGATACGTGTCTCGGGAGTTATTTTTTCTTAATTTCCAGTTTAATATTATCTTTCCATCAGCGTCATCTTTATCTTATCGGTTTAAAAACTAAAATTATCCTGACTCGTGAGTTTATCCGAGGGATATACCGACCCCAATTAATTATCTTCGTTTATCCGCTACTTCGTACCGATGAAAATGTTGAAAAACCTATTTTTGCACGTATAAAGGGTCGAAAATGAATAAAGCACTACCACCAATACGATAAGTAATAAGTTATACGTCAAATTCATTTTATAATTTGTTCTTATCCGAAGAAAAAGGTCAAGGTTTTTTTTAATCGTACTATCGGCGGGAATTTAAAATTAACTTATAGTATTGTATTATGGAAGAGTTATCGTGTTATTCGGTCTTGTTACGCTGAGTTAAGATTATCACTATTAAACTTCATAATTAGTTACTTGTAACGTTAAAAAAAAAAAAAAAGAACTTTGGAAATTACGTTACGACTTTATAAACGATTATCCAGTACTCTTTTAAATCTTTAAATCGGAAGCGTTTAAACGAATGAAAATTAAATAAATAAAATAAATAAATAAATAATAATATTTTAAGAGACGGGGGGGGGAAAGCTCTTTATTTAATTGTACGAGTAAAATTGATGGAAGTTTAATTAACGGGCTTCGCAAAGAGGATAAAAGAAGACATTTTCGTCGATCCACACTAAATTCTTCTTCTTCTTCGTATTATTATTATTGTTGTCGTCGTCGTCGTCGTCGTCGTTGTTGTTATTGTTATTAAATAATCAATGCAAGCGCAAGAGAATTTGCATTAGTAAGACTATCGTGTGAATTTCGGGAGCGTAAGCGCGACAAAGGAGGTTAGGAAGAGAAATTTTTATTATTAAATTTTATTATTAAATCCGATCGCACTTGTATTATATACTATAGGAAATGAAGAGATTTCCGGAGGCGGTAGGAGGGGTCGCCGGTATCCAGCTTCGTCTGCGTCACGCAGCGCCAAAGTAATTTTTCTAAATGATTATTAAGAATTTGTTAACGAGCCATCGTCCGTAGCCTATGCTTATTAAAATAAATATAAACGAGTCTGCTGCTGCTGCTGCTACTATTGCTGCTACTATTGCTATCAATTGTCAAACGATGCTGCAAAATATGCGACGATTGAACGGGATGAAGAAGAAGAAGAAGAAGAAGAAGAAGAAGAAGGAATAGGATGTCCTTGCAGTATAGTTCACCAGAGCATTGCAAGCAATGCGTATGAGCGCTAGCGTAAACATTTTTTTTATGCGTCGCAGTAAAGCGACTCGCGATTATTAATTTTCCAATACGGCGGGTATACCCTCACACATATATATGTACATGTATATATATAATTTTTGTATACCGTGCATATCTTGATCTCCGTTCTTCCTTTAGCCATGCTTTTACGATACTTTTGTAAATTGGGATTATTCACAGAATTACTTTGAATATTCTTAATAACAAATCATAGGATCGATAATTTCCTTATCAGATACGGGAGATTAACAAATACGTGCACTCCAAAGCCTCCTCCGTCCTATGGTTAATTATATCGAAGTATATGTGAGTAGCGAGTGGCGAGCAGGTCGTGAAATAAATTGTCGGTCGCCTCGGTCGTTAAAAAAAAATTACTTCCCCGACAAAGAGTTGACTTTCGAAAGAGTCGAAATCGAAAGTCCAATGCATCTCCGTAGATCTCCGTTGGGATAGTAATTCCCATTGTAAATGCGTATCGCCGTGGCATCGGCCAATGCCCCCCGTACCGATAACGTAGGCAGCAACGTGATTTCTTGGGCTCGGTCTGACGCGGCAAGAGGTCAAACGAACGAAAAGAACCGCCCGGGGGTAATTGCGCGGAAAGGGAATTTCCGAATTGATTCGCTTAGAAATAGGTACGAAGCACGGGCTCCAATGATTATTGGATAAACGTAAACATTTGTCAATTGGGGTGGGGGTGGGTGTGGGTGAGGGTGAGGGATGGGGGTGAACCCAACGAAGCCGAAAGAAGTAGGAGGAGAAGGAGGAGGAGAAGATAGGAATAAGATGGTCGATGGTATGAGAGAATTGGGGACGTAAAACGGGCTGGTCGTGCTTATTACACGGGAGCGATTACGAGAGGGAAGGATCCAGGGTCGATCCATAGGCCCGCTCCGCGTCTATTTATACGTACGTAGCTGAAAGCAGTCTGCGCTTAGCACCTGTTGGCCTCTCTCAACAAGCCCCTCCTTACGGCCCCTCTGCAAAACCCCCAATAATAACCTATGTGGCTCTAGGTCCGTGCATCCGTGCAACCGCCCCCCACCCCACCCCACCCCCCATCCCGCCAGAGCTACGGCGTCGCACGCAGGCCAAAGAGACGTCGGCCTTCGCTCGCGCAGCGTTTCACGAGCGGAATCTCCAGGAAAGTGGGTCAACCCTCGAGGCAAAGTAGGTCGTCCGCGCGCCCGCAACACGCCCGCACGCCCCGCTAGCCCCGCCGGGACCCTATGCGATACGGGAGAGCGTGGGAGGTGCCCCTACACCCTCCACCCTCTACCCACCAACCAACCGTTCTGGCTCCCGGCACTCAAGCTCCCCGATATAAACGGGATATCGGGCCGTTGCAACCGCCTGCCCCCCCCCCAATTCAGGCTCCCTGACGTAGCGTATCTCCGACGCGGAGTAAGGGTGTGCGCGCACGTTGCCTGGGCTGCGCTCGGTGCTCCCTCCCCTGCACGTGCGCCAGCTCAATAGTACAATCCCTCCGAGGGAGAACCAACTGTTGCGACCAATGCCAGCGGAGAGCCTTGAGACTTCAAAGCAAATCACTAAAAGCAAAATTCGACGGATTTCACGACGGACTCGCTCGTCACTTAATCACTATCCCAATTAAATTGATACTTCAGCCGGCGCAACGTACCTTCGCCTACTCTTTACCGTACACTGTCGCGGCCTTGTTTATCCCCAGGTCCGATCGACATTATTCCCGAGCACAATCTCACCTTACTCTGGCACTTTTTATTTATTTATTTATTTATTCTCGATAAGGAAATTAAATCGCGACCCTCATGGCTGAACAAGAAGTTAAAAATCAAGATAATCACTTGCAATACCGTAACGACTTTTTTTTAATACCTTCATTCACTGTATTCGCCTATTATTCATTACGTTCGTCACGACCTAAATAAATATCCTAGAATCCATATCATTCTCATCGAATAACGTGCTTGTTATTACTATTATAATAATAACTTGATAATTTGATAATTTTGTAAATTTCACCTGTCGAGATAAAACTTCGTTTTATTCTATAAATGTGAGGACAAGCATTACGATGAATTGACAAAGTGATTTAATTAAAACGTATGGGAAGCAAAGCATATTGAATTTCAACATATTCCTTCGTCTGTTATTAGTAACGATAGATGATCGTACGTTCGAATTTATTAAATACATAAATACGAAACGTCGCTCGTCATTCCTCTTCTCCCTCTTCTTCTCCCTCTACGTCTTCTACGTCTTCTTCTTCTTCTACGTCTTCTCGTGGATTTACATTTTCCCTCTTGTAGAAGAATGTAATTAATAAATGCACGAACTTTTTTTTTTGGGCCTTACGCCCATCGAGCCCCTACACTTCAATGACTTTATTGGATAATTAAAGCATCGATTACCTCGAGCTTAGAAAGACAAACGCGATTGTAATTAAAGTCGTAAAATTAAATTACTTAATGTGTTGCCAATGAAATGAATTTTACAGATCAACGATTAATGGCTTGCGCACCAGTAAATTGCCGTGCCACTTACTCTCTTAGTCATTTGAATGTATTAAGCGCGCTCGGGTTACGATCTCGTTAAACACATGGACTAATTATAATTCATACGTTCAGTCGATCCTTATAAATCCTTCGATCCAACGAAATTTCACAAACTTTCTTCCGGACAAACTTACCCTCCTCCTCCTCCTCCTCCTCCTATTACTATTATTATTGTTGTTGTTATTATTACCGTTATTGTATATATTAGTATCATTATTATGATGATTGCCTCTAAAACAACTAAAATTAACTTATTGACTGTTTTCAGTTACTTTGCTGAGGCGATGCAATCGCTACGTGTAGTACGCGGGCTTGAAATTCTATCGGTGTTAAAGATTGAGTCGCATGGATTTTCAATTTGTATTTCAAATAAATGCGTAGAGTACATTGTCAGCATTGTTATCGCTAATTATTATCTGCTGGTAGGACAGACCATTGGATTTCGTTGAATTTCTATCGAATACAACAGCTTAAATGTTGCGATCTCATCGTTATTGTTATTACTGCTGTCGTTGTTGTTGCCGTTTTTGTTGTTGCTGTTGCTATTATTAGCAATTATCATTATTATAGTTCATAAAGTAACGTAATGTATTTTGGAATTCGTGGCGAAACCGAATAATTTCTGCAATTGAAAAACTATAGATTTTTTTTTTTTTTATGTTTCGAGCGTGAAATAGTAATAACTATTGGGATTTTTCCCATAGTGCAAGTGTAGCATGGCTGAAAGGGCAAAAAATTTATGAAACAGTATTGTCAATTTAATCGAATACTATACATTTATTACATACGGAATACGGATCAATATGCATATACGTGTATATGTATATATATATATACTTGCCACATTAAATTAATAATAACAAAGCGTATAATAATATGTAAAAAATATTTTCTTTCCATCATATGACAGCTTTAATTACTAAAATAATTATTCATTATTTCATAGGCATTCATAGGCAGTAAATGAATTGAATATTTAAAATTCAATTCAAATTCAAAGAACTGAAGCTGAAACCCAGATCTATTTATATATATATATATATATAATATTAACTTAAACAACAAAATTGTTTCAATTTCCACTCAATAATATTGAAAATAATAATAACGTTTAAAATTTCTCTCCAATAAAATATAATTTATGAAATGTACGACGAGCTTTAAATAGAAAAAGTGACGTGTAATTTTGTAAGATAATATTTCTTCTGTCTCTCTCTCTTTTCTCTTGCCTCCCCCATCCCACCCCATCCCATCCCATTACTGCATAAAGTTTATAAGCTTCCGTCTAATTATCTGAACTTCATGTTACCGGATTAGTTTAGTTACGGATTTAATGGACTTAATCCGACACTAATATATATATATATATATACGCAATGTGTCCGTACATTTCTTACCGTTTACGCTCCCTACGTCGTTTATTTATCCATTAAGGACACTATTTTCTCGACCTTTTCCCCTACCATCTTTTAAGGATACCGATCCTTAAAAATCAGGGACTGGGCTAAGCCTATTGATTGTCGGGGACACGTTGAACACGACGGACGTTTAGGTCTCGAATCGGCTTTCTACCCTGCGCTTAGAAATAGATCTTAGGAGGGACATAACGCCTGTGTCGCCATCTAGTTGACCATAGAGAAATATACCACCTGTTGCCAACAAAACTAATAAGAGTTTTGCCAATTTTTCTTCAGGTTATTCGGGTTTTAGAGCAACGGTATATAAGACAACGAACAATAAAAATATTAATAAAATCCCGACGTGCGATGATGCGAGTAATAATGTCTCAGTTACACGTAAATTATAAGAAACTTTATTGTCAAAATGTTCTTCTACGTTGGATTATACGTAGGATGTCGTACAGATGTAAAGGAATATTTAGATTTTTTTATAGGAACCGGCACTTATTGTTCATCATATCACAAGACTACAAAAGTTAAATGTAAAAAAAAAAAAAAACATTTTTTCGTCTACCACGAGATTTTGAAAATAAATACCGGAAACCTTAATTCAAACTAATTAATTAAACTAATTACGCGGAGGGTTAATCAAATGGAGCAATTTAATAGATTATAACTTGTACGGCGACGTTTTCTTTTGACGTTGACGAAAAAGTATTTTTGAATTCACATTGCGCCTACAATTATTACTACTATTATTATTATTATTACTATTATATTACAACTGAAGAATACATTCTGTCGTATTCCTATAGTAACATAATCGATTCCCATTCAAAGCAACGACTTTGAACGACGATGTTTAACAATAGTAAAATAATAAAATAATAAGATATTTTATAATATTTTCTTACATTAAGAGTAATATGTTGTTATTATTATTAGTATTAGTATTATTATTTAAAAGTGCAGTGGAATTTTCAAAATTCTGAAACTTTAAAGTTTTCAGGATCGTTGAATAATTTCGAATATAATATTCAAAGAATTCCGAGTCGCGTGTATTAAATAACAATACAGATTACTTCACTCAATGATAAGGCAATATATATATATATATATATATAGATATTCGCGAAGGTATGAATTATCGATGCCTAGCAATACGTTACTTTTATTCTTTTATTTTTAACAATGAACTTTTTCGATCATACGGCATCATTACGTTAGATTGCCGCTTGGTATTTACAAAAAAAAAATGCTTGACAGATGATCGTAATCTATTTATTAATCAGTTCGCTGTCACAGCCAACTCTTCTTTCCCTTTTCATTCTTTCGAAGGTCGAAATTCACTAAAAACACGCATAAATATTTACAATCCACCAAAGCATTAGCATTTTTATTTATCGATCTGTCCGCTTATACGTGTACGGATGTAAACAAAAAAACAAACAAAATTTCATTAGAAAATACGATCGTAAAGGTTAAAAGTTAAACTCTGGCAATGCTTAATCTGGCTGTATTAATGTAGTTAGACGTAAAGCCAGCGAGAATTGCAGCTTCAGTCGAGAGCTAAGACCAATTAAATGTACAATGAATCCTCTTTTTTCTACAGACATTGTATCCTAATGTCCACATGTGCACGTGAGATATCGTTCGGCCTTGTGATTGGGCTCACACCCCCTAATGTATCTAGTTCTAGTCACGCAAGCATCAGGAAGCACGCAAATATTACATTTTAAGCATCTGTTAATACAAACCAATGTATATACATGCATATATATATATATATACGATTAATTTAATCTTTCAGTGAGATATTAATTTCAAATATTTACGATATTAATGGTAATATCGTCGAGTAGAGCAGTATATTTTCGTTACGGAAACTTATTAATAAAATAATTATTTAACGCAAAGAAAGTATTGCCCAGAAAGAAAAGAAAAATAATAAAATGAAGACGAAGCAGTTATTTAATAAATTTAAACACGTGTTATCGATTGTCAGATTTCAGGTTTTTCTCGATTCCTTAACTTTAATAATATATTCTGCTGTAGAAATATAAATAGTTATATTACAAAGTGATAAAGAGTGTGTAATATAAATATTACACGACCATCTAATTTTCTATAATACGTATTAATTTGATGATTACGATAATGACGATGATGATGATTATTATTGTTGTTGTTGTTGTTGTTGTGGTTGCTGTTGTTGAGAATTATTAACGATATTTTTAAGAGCCGAAAATTAAATTATTGTGCTTTAAATTATTGTAAATAAAAAATATTTCTATATCTACGAATTTTAAAATTATTACATTTTCACGGCAAACGTGTTCAATAGAAAACTGTTTAGTTCAAGCGATTTAACAAATACGACAATACAAATATCAATGTCATTTTGTCGATTTGGTCTACTCTTGTATATATATATACTACACGAATACCTCGTGGAAGCTCAGGTGCCATTAAATAGAAGAAATACATAGTTTTACCGATCTATTCGTATATTGATACAAGCGAGTACGATGCGCGTACGTGTACGTAAGATTAATAATTAATTAATTAGATTTTGATTGCTGCTATGAAAAAAAAAAAAAAAAAAAAAAAACAATGTATCATTAAAATATCAACATTTGGACTTTTGTTATCGAAATCGAAATAATAATCGAGTTTAAAGATTAAGGATAATTTAGTTAGAAAACAAGAATTCTCTATCCAATCCTAGAGAGTAGATTCGGATAGATAAGCCAAATCACATAAGTCACTGCTGTCAAATGTTCGATTTCAGTTGCTGAAATCTGCGAGTCTTCTCTGTTGTAAACTAATAAAAAACAAATCAACGTATCGTGTGCGTGTGCGTGTGCGCGTGTGCGCGTGTAGAGAGAGAGAGAGAAAAAGACGTGGAGATGGCTCGAGCCATCGAATTGTTGTCGATCGCCTGTGAAGCTTTTTATACGGACTCTGCACATATGTCGGTATTATTCTTCGACTTTCCCCTTCTCTATGCTTTGGGGTAAAACGAGACCTAATGAAAGCTCAATAGAAATATAGAAATGTCCATTAGCCATAGGAAAAGAATAATAGACTTCGAAATAGAGAAAACTATGATACTCGCAGCAACTTTCTTCATCTTCTTACACTTGGTAAAATTTTCAATGCATATCTATATGTGTATACATGTGCGCGTGTGCGCGTGTGCGTGTGCGTGCGTGTGTGCGGCGCGTGTATAAAGCGAATCGACTTTGACATTTTCCATTAGTATCCATTCGTAATTATTATTGAATAGAATGTAGCGTTAACCCTATTGATACTGCGCTTGAATTTCTCAAGCCTCGATCGATATTTGACATATATTTTCTTAAAAATATTCTAATAGACTGCCCATTTAATTTCGAAACGTGAAACTCTTTAATGCTTTGATTAGAAAAATGTAACGAATGAAAACCCGACGTGGCGGCAACGACAAGATAAGTAAGAAGAAATTTTTAAAAAAAAAAAAAGAAAGAAGATACCCGAAATCAGTAATTGCGATAAAACAAAAAAAAACAAAGAAAACAAAGAAAAGAAAGAAAAGAAAGAAAAAAAGTGCTAGAACAATGTCGCACTCCGAGATTCTACTGGATAAACGCAAAATTCGTATTTTAATGATAAATTGACAATATTAGATAATATTCCTCATCATTCTAATATTATTTCAGATAAAGCGCGTTATAATTACGGAGGATTTTTCGATCGGGTGATAAAAAATAATCTAGGAATGCCAATTATTAACGTAAAACGGTAATAGTAAGCAGCGGGCGATTAGAAATGACGGGAAGAAATGATAATCGTTATGTTCATTAGGTAAATTACATTAGGCGAAAATGCCCTCAAGCGGTAAAAAGAATGTGATGTATGTATGCTGATTTTATGTTTAGAGATATATTCTCCTAAAATCCTCATACATTTGAAATTCAGCGGCCTAGAAATATCTCGGAGAAGCATCCGAAAGGATGCTTTCCCCCCACACATACGTACATACATACGGAATATCTAAAATTATTCGGAAAGCAAGAGCGGTGACTTCAATCGTTCAAACCCCCAACCACCCACCCACCCACTCACCCTCCCACTACCCTATACATTATACACGTCAAATCACTCTTTCGAGCGTATAATTATCATCATCATCATTATTATTATTATTGTTATTATTATTATTATATACAAACTTTTGGGGTTATCTTTTGCCGGGAACGCTTCTGCTATTCATTTTACGTACTCGGCGGAATCGTTTATTTTCTCATAGAAGAGCAATTTTTTTACACTCGTCCGTGAATTTCCGACTTCATAATAATCATTTTCGTATATTTGCTTATAAAGTATAATAAACTGCGAATTACATTTTAATGTCCAAACAAGTGTAGGACCAATCAAGTTCGACAGGAATAGAAAAAAAGAATAATTCCCTCTTCCAAACGGACGATAAATTTCCTTTATTTAATATTTGTAATGCGATTTTACACATAATGATAATTTAATATTTAACGTACGTAGTCGTTTAACTTTAGCTTTTCATTTACTTAGCATATTTGTTCCCAATGGCATTGAGAAGATAAATATTATAATAGGAAGAAAAGATAAAAAAAAAAAAAAAAAGAATGCGTGGATCGATAAATCAAGGAATTTTTGTACGTGTTAATAATGTATGAAATTTATCTAAATCAGAAGAGCCGACGCTCTCTCCCCATCTCTCTCTCCCTCCCTCTCTTGGCTTCGACTTGTAGCGAGAACTTGTAAGGGCCACACGAAATTAACTCTATTTTTTCAAAATTCCGACAGACCTTCTTCCACCGACTACTTAACTTCGATAACGAAACGGCCATACTTTTTTCCCCAATAACCTTTTTCATCCTTTTATCATCAAAGTTTCTTATGCTTTCGCTACTATCTTTCGACTTTATCTTATCCTAAGACTTATTCATTTCTCAACTCGTATACGTTTTTAGAAAAAAAAAGGGGAGGGGTGGGGGGTGAAACCAAACAAAACCAAACGAACGAACATTATTTGCATTAAATAAATATATGAATCGGGATCGAGACATTTTCTTCTATTGTTTACGCGAAAGCGATTGTATTTATTTAAAAAAAAAAAATTATTCTTACCGTAATGTTATCGTAGCGAAAGTTTTTATATTTAAATTTCATCGCATAAGCAGATGATATTTTGATTAAATAATTAAATTCGACACGAGCGTCGGATCAATAAACGTAATCGTGAACAGAAATGCTCCGGGCTTTATATATACATATATATATATATATATATATCTATATATATATATATATATCTATATCTATATCTATATCTCATGAGCTTACGGGAAAATCTCTTGTGCGTTTACATAAGATCGTAAAATCGCATAGATAATATAAAGGCTTTGAGTGAAGCGAATACATTTACCGATTCTCGATCAAATATCATATAGGTATTCTACAACGTCTACGAGGCTTGTATATTTTCGATTTTGAGGCGGCAACATAAATAGAGGATTCCGAATAAATGAAAGAGCTTACTGCCGCCACATGTTTATTCACCTTCCAAAGCACTCCCCCATATTTTTTACTACCCCGTACGCATACGTACGCGCGCGTACAGCATACGCGAGGCCAAGTAACCGGCATCACCATTACCACCACCACTGGTACTGGTACTGGTATTGGTACCAATACCAGTACCAGTAGCAGTAGCCTTTTGACAATTTATATACTCGTGTCTCGCGTATTATCTGTCGTAATTTTACCTTTATTTTTTGCAGTTTGCGGTTTATTGGCATAGAAAAACTTTTCCTCCCCCTTTACGACTGCTGTTTAACAGCTCTACAACTTTATTATAAGAAGCTTCATTAATCAGAAAGTCATATCCATGCGAAATAATACATATTACATATTATGCATTATAAATTAAGCTTTTATTCCCTCGTCGCATCGGATGCTTCTCCCTTCCTTTTTTTCGTTTTTAAACAAATTTAAGTACATGAGATCGCACTGCTTTAAATAATACCGAATAACAATTAATAAAAACTGTAGCTGACGTGCCGACTGATAAATAAATAAAAGCGACATCTACAAGAATGTTTATCCTCGTATCTCATCGAATCTAATATTAATCTATTTACCTCCAATACTCTTACTACCAATACTTACTTACTTATTATTATTAATATTGGCTTTGAGAGGGAATCTGAGTAAATTTCTATTATTGGATCTTAAAAATATTCGAATAAACATTGAGGAATAGAATAGAGAGAAGGGATACACGTATTCCTTAAATACTAAATTGTCATAAATGTCAAAGGCTTTATTTTATTATCTCGCATATTGAAAAATCTTAATAAAAAAAATAAAAACCGTTACTATTGTCGAGCCAAATTACAGAAATACAACGAACTAATGATCGCGATGAAACTCAATAGTCCGAGGCGAATAATAATAATAATAATAATAATAATAAATACTACTCTCGTGCTCCTGTACAGGCAAATGAATTGATTTTTCCTAGTTTTTCGTCAATTGTTTAGAATTTTAGGTTTCAATACCTTCGGAGTATCGCATTTAAAATTGAATACCCACGCGAGTCCATTAGTTTTTCGTTACGATACGTTGGATCGATTGGAGATGAAAAAATTATACCATCGATCGAACAAAATGTCGAATACGTGGCATTTTATTTATTTGATTAATTTTTTTTTTTGGTCTTGTAATCTCTACGTACGGTACGTTAGTCCTTACGAAAAAGCTTAAAGTGTGACCTTTACGAGCTTAAAAACGTAATAAATTGCAACAATGACAGGCGTACGAATGTAGATCGTTCGTCGTTATTATTAACAGCTGCAGAGTTATAAGCGAATTCACAAATAAATACTCCGAAGATCGGGAGACTTGTGTATTACGTAATTAAAAAAGATTAAAAAAGACATTACGCGGAGGGCACGTCGACAAATATAATGGAAAAGTAAGAAGGAAGGAAGTTTTGTAAGATTGTAAGAGCCGTGTATGACATGACGAGGTACGTATGGAACGAGGGCTGCACTTCATTTTCTATGCTCATATAACCGCGCGCTATGAAATATCCACGAGCTAAGCTCGGTTTTACAGGCTATAACGAGAGCGCCGGAGCCCGCGAGTGTCTCCTCGACTCGCGACTCGAGCTTGTAGTGCAATCATCCGAGAGCTCGAAAGCAGCGCCAGGGGCCGTCGTGGCCCTGTTGTAGCGGCACCGCCACTCCAACTCTTGACCAACGGCCGCTCGTCGACTTATTCCTCACCTCACCACCGCTGCTTCTACCACCGCTGCTTCTACTACCACCACTTTTTACCGCTCAACAAGTATTTTATTAATCTCCACTACTTGTATCCCACTCTTTTTCAACAAATTTCATTTTAACAGACAAGCACGTATCGCGGCTTCCAGGTTTTTTTCTTCCCCCCTCCCCCTTTTGTTAAGGATTCGTTTTAGGAATTTGACCCCGTCGACCCAAGCCCATCGACGTATATAAATATAAATTTTATCTCTAAGTGTGTATATTATATATACGTGTGTGTGAAATGTTGTTGCCGTTAAATTAATAAAGCCAAGTTGAATAAATCCATACTTTTTCTGGCTTCTACTCGACAGTCATGCGAGCAATGGCAGTATTTTATTACTCGCGACACGAGGAAGGTCTTCATTGACCGGGAGAAGTGAGAGAAGACGCGCGGATGTTATTCGCATAACAATTAATTAAGGGATAATTATAATTATAGCTGAACGCTAGTTTCGACTATAATTCACGAAGCAAGATCTCTTGAGCTCGCACGAACGTATATTTGCAGAGCTTATGCGGCCAAAGAGAATGCGAAATCTCTCCCTCTCTCTCTCTCTCTCTCTCTCTCTCTCTCGGTTAAAGCAGCCGTGACGTCGCTATGTGCATCTACGTAATTAGATTACTTATCAATACTACATTTACATGAATTTTCGTGTAATTAGTTATATAAAGCTTCTGTTTATATGTATACACGTGTATATATATATATATACATATATTAATATGTAATGGAAGAAAAACATCTTAATTATATTACAAGAGCATTAAAAGTAAGGGTAACAAAAAAATTTTTATATTAAAAAAAACGTAACACTTATGTATAAAAATGTTATATAATTTATAAATGATTAAAAAGGAACAAAATTAGAAAGCCGAATGAAATTTAAATTAAGAAATGCTCGAACCGAGAAATGTTACTATTCACACACACACATATATATATATATATGAATTGCACGTATTTTAAAGTTAAAATACGTGCACTTGTACATGTTGAAATATAATATTATATTCTATTTACTAGAAACCATAAAATTATGAAAAATGCAATAAAGCTTTATGCGTAGTATTAGAATTTCTTTAGCAGAGAGTTGAATCGCGAAATCCTCATGAGAAAGTAATGTAAATAACGTTAATACGTGCAAGGGCAGTCTATTTGAATTTCTGCAAAACTTATTTTATTAATATTCCACTCGATTATACGGAACACAAAAGTGCTATAATAATAATAATAATCCATTTATTCAAAGTAAAAAAGTTTGGTACTTCTGTGTCCGGATCGAGGAGCAGTCGCAACAAGATCTTCTCCAATATCTCTATTTTCTTACCTTTATTTTTTTTTAATTTTGATACAATTTAATTATATAATTCATATAATTAGTGAGATTTATGAAGAAAAATGCATAAGAGCTTGCGAGAAATGTATAACTCGCGCGAAACAGCATATTCGTGATACTTATGGTTCTTACCAACTGTATTTATTAGATTAAACCGGAACCGCTATTAATAATGTAATTAAAATTACCCAATTATTCGTAATAATCTGCGTGGCAGAAAAAAAAAAAAGAAACAAGTCTTTTTAGATTCAACGTATAATTTTACGTAAAAAGGTAATGATAGTAATTTATACGAATAAAAAAAAGAAAAAGAAAAAGAAAACAAAACTACAGAAATCTTCGTAAATGTATTAAACATTTAATGGTGAGTGAGTAATGGAGTAATGGAGTAAGAGAATAAACTTTTGCGTAAAATTTTGAAATAACAAATACAAAATCCATACTTGTACATACTTTGTCGATTAATTTACTACTACTACTAATAATAATAACAATAACAATAATAATAATAATAATGGGCTTTGTATGGGAAGAATAAATTGTCGGCGCGGGCTTTGGATATTTATATTGGAAGGGGGAAAGGTTTTTTCGCTGAATAGGAACATTTCAAGCATCTCGTTAGCGTAATTCAATGGAGAAGAAGAAGAAGAAGTAAATAATGCGTAGAAAGAGCTGCGTCCTCGCCATTTGCCTTCATAATCTATGGATTAAGTAAAAGGAATATCACTCCAAAGGGGGTAATTAATTCAATTCTTAGTGAAAAAAAAAAAAAAAAAAAAAAAAAGAAGAAGAAAAAAGGGAAACACAGGAAAAGTAGTGGAGAATTAATGTTTTGTAAGAAAAGCGCGCGGAGTAGTAGCTCTTTTAGCTTTATTTTATTAAAAATCTCGGGGCTAATTGAATCAAATAACGCATTGCATATTCATGGGGATGGCGATACGAGCCCCCCGGCCTATCGCCTATCGCATACTGATTCGCCGAGATTGGAAAATACTTTGGCCAGCCACGGGATGCGAATTAGGATTCGCTCGTAAGCGACTGATCCGTACGGCGCTCGTGCATTACACCCCCGACAACTGCATAGCTTGCATACCACCCTTCACCCCACCACCCCACCTCCATCCGTCCCACCATCCCACCCATACGAACGCCCGCAGCATTTTCTTCCTCTTTTTCTTTTTCTTTCTTTTTTTTTCTTTTTTGTTTTTTGTTTTTTCTTTTTTTCAAACCTACAGCGTCCGCGTGCCGTCGTACGTTTTTTTTCCCCTACGTTTTTGTATAAAGCTAATTTATTTATATTTCCTGGGTGCCGGGGGAAGAATCGCAAAGAGCCCGTGCTCGTAAACAAATTGAGAGGGGGGAAAAAAAGAGAACGAAATTTTCACTGGAATTTTCATTTTAATTCTGCTTTTTCATTAAATGAATTATTCAGCACGTGCGCGCGAGGTCAAAGACGGTTTTCTCTCTCTCTCTCTCTCTCTCTCTCTCTCTTTTATCTCCTCGTATCGTGCATATATATATATGTATATTTATTTATTTGTTGGGGGAAGAGAAGAGCAGAACAGAGGCATCGGGATAGCGCGACTTGGACCGAGATAATCGATCAAGATCTCGAAAGTTGTGAAAAATTCCATTTGCCGCCTGCGACTCGCTTTTCCCTTTTCCTCCTTTAAACGATTTTTCGATTTTTCGTACTACGAGACCACAGGACCAATGTGTTGCATTTATTATGGCTTTTAATCGTATCAGTAGAAAGTATACCGATATCAGTGGACACGGAATGAACAAGAAAGAAGTAAAAAAAAAAAAATAAAAATATAAAAATTAATCAATTACTTTTTAAATGAGCTGGGGAATTCAAATTAATTGTTCGAACACATCGGATGCGCATACTATTTAACCCTAGAATTTAATCGCGAATATTTCTATTTTTTAAGTATTATTCCTTCAGCTCAAAATGTACTTTATGCCCTTTGCTTTTCAACGCATACCTCGGGCATAACATGGCAAATAATATTAAACGTGTAATATTAAAGAAATTATTGTACTTGTTCTTATCGTAGTTAACGTGTGCTTAGCACGGCTTACAGTCGTCCCGTATCCCATAAAAATATTTTAAAATTTCATTGAATTCCATAAGAATGATATGCCGGATATAATAAAATACATTCGCATTAGAAATAGTAAATAACTTTTTATATCCATTACAGAGAAGGCAATAATGATATTAAACCTCCGTGTTACGTATCAAAATTAATCAAAATATATATAGAAACTATATGAGTTCCGTTGGGAGAGCTTCGATAAGAACATTTTAATTGGCATGGAAAATAATATTTATACAATTAACATTTTTTTTTCTATGTAAAATAATTATAATTATAATAATAATAATAATAGGTAATTAATACAATAGTTTTACCAAAGAAGAACTTGATGCGGTTTAAGTATAAAGGGAATGATTCCGATGATATTTAATATATAAATGCGAAATTCAAAATGTACTCGGGCCAAAGATTAATTTTTAATAACAATTTAAGAGCTCGAGTAACGCTGCCGCGTAGCTCGTGAATATCAATTTTCTTATCTGCATTTATTACATAAATAAGCAAAAATTTCGTTACTAATTTATGGGGAATACTTTAGGCTACAAATAACTTAAGAAAATACTTAAATATAATAAGCGACCCTATTTTCATTATAAGCTTACCAAATTCACATATCATTCCTCTAATTAACCAAAATTCATAAAGCTTTATATAACGTTACTTACGCTAACTACATTATATTAAAAATTATTATACCTTGTTATATATTATACCTTGTTATGATAATTATTATATTAATTATTATAATCTTGTCAGAATGGAAAAATTCGCAACGATTTTAAAGATAATAATTTTTTTTATTTAATTTAATAACCATAAGCTCCGATTATTTACGTGCATTTATTATATGTTTTTTTTATATACGTGCGACAGACGGACATAATTATTTATTTAACGACGAAGAGGCATAGGCTTATCTATTGGAAATTTAGTAAATTAATAAAAATAATGTAGAAAATAATAATACAAATATTTCTAACATTTCGAACGAATAACAACGATATTGATTTTATAATTTTTAATTTAAAAATTATGAAATTCGCGAAACTGGTTTAAATTCGCGTATATATATATATATATATGTATATGTATGCATATTGGAATATCGTATATCGGCAAACACGAGCGTATTATCGAACATCGTTTATTTATTTATATTATTTAGAACTCTTCAGAAATATATTGTTAAACGATATTGCATGTCACGAAATTCTGTGGTAAAATTTAAATAAAATAGTAATTTATATAGTAATAACATCGTTTTGCATTAACTATCCGTAAGGGAATACATCATCAGATCTTTGCTTTGATCGAATGAGTCAAAGAGAAAAAAAAAACAGAAGAAAAAAATGATATTCAATATTTTAAAAGATAAATTGATTTAGTAATTATATTAAATAAATATATTATGAAATTCGTACAATTATTTAATCATTCGATTCTGTCGGGTTTATTTATGTTAAAATTGACGACGATGAGTTAAAAAAATTTCATGAATAAAGAAAGTCTTGAAACGTCTGCTGATTAATATTAATTTACATTATGAATTTCAAATGATTTCTATTTCCGTAAGACGAATTTCAGTTGGCATTGAACTATATTTTATTATTGCTGACAATAATGACTTAAATATATATTCAATCGTATTTCTCTAAATAATTTACGCTCGTTTACTTTTCTTTCAATTTTTGCAATAATCCTTAACAAAAAATAAATAAATAAATAAATAAATAAATAAATTCTAATAACGCACGAATGAATTATAATTTCCTCGATTAAGCACTTGAGCAACATTGATAATTATCGAGTATATTTTATGATTTTTATAATTCCCAATCGTACAACAAGGGCTTGAAATACTAATTTACTAATTCAATAATTTTACAATGAGACGCAATTCTTCATTTGTCGCATCGTCAATTCGTTATAATATCCTTAAATATCCTTAAATATCATAAAATATCTCCAAATCTCCTCCTTCTTATGGAATAGTTGTTCTTCATTTACTTATGATTCTTGATAAAAAAAAAAAAAAAAAAAAAAAAAAAAAAAAAACGTTTCACGCGCAATCTAGTAATAATAATAGTATGCTTAGTAACCGTAGTAGTATATGTCTAGGGCCGTCGCGCGAAGGAAAATTTGAAAAGTTTATTATCGCTAGCCGTAGGCATTGACATTTACTTTTCTTTAAAAGATCAAGAAGGTCTCGAATGAACGAACGAACGAACGAACGAACGAACGAACGAAAGAAAGAAAAAGAAAAAAGATGTGACTCAACTCTAAATTCATGAATATCATGTTTTTTCTTTTTTTCTTTTTTTTTTTTTTAATAAAGAAATAGAGTGATGAATCCGTTTTGAGTCAATTCAGAGTATCGACTGAAAATATAATATGAAAAATTACGTTGGAAGTTTTTAATGACAATTTATAGATAACTTTTTTTCCTATAATCAGCGTTATCTATTAAGATTTTGTATGTATTTTTTTTTTTTTTTTTTTTTTTTTTTTTTTTTTTTTTTTTTTTTTTTTTAATTCAGAGTATTTTTAATGTAATTACATTAATTTTAAATAATTTTTAAAAGAAAAATAAATCCACGTCCGTTAATTCTGTACGCGAAAATGAGCGGAACGAAGCAGAAAGGTTAAAATTTATTTAATTAATTCTGAGTTACATTAAAATCTCTCTGAATATTTAAAAGATGCCCTAATGTTTTATTAACAATAATTATATTTGTTTTTCTTTACTTCGTTACTTCGTTACATTAACTGCGATAGTCAGTAAATAAAAGATTTTGTGATAATAACGTGAGATGAGGAATATAGTGACTATATTGTGCTCATAATATGGTCATTCGCACATTGTTTAATTCGACGCTCACTGATTTATCACGAATCGATTGAAACCGATAGAAAAATTCGTATAATTTATGAATCCGTAAGTTTATAGGACTAAATACGTATATTTAGCTTAGACCAAATTATAAATAAGAAATCCCAAGATCTTTTCATGTTTGTAATTTTTCTAATACATTATTATTAACAAAGAAACTGTTTTAATGAATATAATACTCTTATAGGCTTATAGAACTCCAAATTATAGAGTATCTCCATCTCTCTCCATCTCTCTCTCTCTCTCTCTCTCTCCGCTCATCCGTTACTACATTTCCAACTATCTCTCCATAATTTTATCATTTCATTAGACTTGATCATAATTTAAGAACTAATGCTCTTAATTGTGTTAATTGATAACGAAATCTGTAAAGCAAGCGCTTTTATCATTAAAAGAAACGAGTTTTCTTTGACTGTATTTGATTTAAAAACATTTTACATAGAAAATAATATATTTATCTTTTCATTTACTTAATAGTACGGCTTGGAATTATTTCAAAGCCATTTTATATATATATATATATTAGAAATTGACATATAATACGTCCCGGACAAAAAAATTTAATGCTCCTTTGTAGCATTAAATATACACGAGTATATTACTAGCAAAGACTAGTCGGACTGCAAATAATTTTCTAAATTTAACGAGATGGATTATAATTATAATATTTTTATTTTAATTATGATAAAATTAAGTTTACTTTCGTAGGAAAGAGCAACGAGTACAGAGTCTGAATATTTTTCATAAGTTTTCCGTAAAATACCAATGGATTTTGCTATATTTCTTAATCTTGTAAATAATCCTGTTCCCTTTATTTGTAGAATAAATACTTATGGTATATTTTATTCAAGTACAATAATGTTTTGTTGTTTTGATTTTATTTTTCGAATAGCGCTTCAACACTTTTTTGAATATTTTATTAATATTTGAATTAATAAAGGCGTTGTAGTACGCGTTGTAAAGCTAAGTATCGTAAAAGCTAAATAGAGGAAAGGCGAACTCGAATCGATATTATTGGTGACTCTGTAGAACTCTGTTTTTCCCCCTCGTGCTTTCGCTTAAAAATTACAAATCGATGAGTAATAAATAAAAAAAAAAAAAAAAAAAAAAAAATGAAGACACATATAATGTGGAGGGGAGAAAAGCAGTGGGTGTAACAGCAGTGGGTGCAGAAATTTTTGACTGTTGATATTGTATAGGATATAGGTGTATAGATCACCTATCGAATGGATCTAGATTCATGTCCTAAAATCCTTAGCCTATTATTGTTGAGCATACGAAGCCCAACTTCTCGCTTTTAAAATATTACTTCGATGCTTACATTGGCTCTCCCCGTTCGATTTTATCCTATTTTTTTTATTTTATTTTTTTATTATTATTTTTTTTTTCTTTTTCTCGATAAAAATTTCTCTCCGAATCAAAATCACTTCTTTACATTTTATCCTCTAACGTTCCTTTCAAATACGTATTTCGTTCTAGTCATTTCACGAAACGTAAACACCGTCTGAAGTATTTTTACAAATTTTTCAATGTATAATTTTATATATAACATTTATATTCATTGATGAGATTACTTAGACCAATAAAATATTCAGATCTACCCCCCTCCCCCCGCTGAACAACTGGATCGATAAAAATAAAACTTTCTTCTTTCAATAGGAATAAATCTATTACTGCGTATTACTGTACATATTGGGCTGCCAGTAAAAGTTCTTATTTTACTTATTAAAAACGTATAAATTCATGAAGATATTGTAACGTTCCAACAAAGATTAATAATGACAAAAGAGCTGAGATTATTAATAAATCGGATTTGAAGCTCCTCGAATAACTAAAACACGATGTAATCATCGTGACAGCTAATATCATACGTCATTTAACACTCAGCTCTTCCGTAATATTTTTACAATATTAATTTATAGAGAATAATAATAGTTAAACCGCTTAGAGGAAAATTTTAATGCGAATGAAATAAGAATGAATATTGCATCCTGCCGAATTTATCCAGTTTATCGAGTTTAAATCATTGTACTTTACTAAAAGCTACAGATATCGGGAATATTCTTTAAGACGTATAATTTTATACAATTTCGCTTTTATACATACGTCACGCGTGAATTTAATTTCGAGTTGTTTTTTGTTTTTTTTTTTTTTTTTTTTTTGGACGTTAACGCTGTCCGCGACAGCAACTCGATAGAGCAAAGTTATAACTTAATCGTTGGAATGTGAGAGGCGCGAATGAAAATTTCATTTGCCCGTAATTTTAATTCACAACGAGTGATATACCTTTCATAAAAATTTATCACGTTTTTTCGATGAATTTTATATTAATTTTAAGGCAAAGGGATCGCTGCGTAAAAAGCAAAATTGGGGTTATCGCAAAAGTTGTCGTGCAAATGTATAAAACAAAAATTATTATTCGAAAAACATAGGTATTCTCAGTCGTGAGAGAAAGTTTAATAAAATCAATTGCTATTAGAGAACTTTGGTCCACACTTTAAATATATGGAAATCTGATAAATATAATAATAATAATAATAATAATAACGGTAGCGCACTGAATTTTCATCCGCTTTAAAACTTCCCTTTATTAATTTTCTTGCTAAATAAGAAAAGGTTTTTCTTTTTTTATTTATGTATTTATTGATATTCGTAAAAGAGACTGACGGAGAATTTCAAACTGTTTGAGAAAAAAGGAAGTTTAAATCCGACAAAATATCAAAAAATGTCTTCTTTCAACGACGACAAATCAATGAAAGTTGATAAAAAATTTTCAAACGTTTAACGTATCAAATATATTATTCTTATTCACAATATTCTTTACCATAATTCCTTACGCTAACTTTTAATACATACATACATATACATATATATATATATATTTCTCTACAATGTTCTACAGTTCTACAATGCCGAAGAAATCGTTTCCTATTACATTACAACGACGCGATTGTTATTACTGTAACTAGTAACATTACCCTGTATATTGTATATTTTATCAATTTCGATGAATTTCACTACACTGCTGTATTATATTTGTAAATATATGCATCTGAATTGTTAAATACAGTTTGGCGTGATAAAAATTTAGTATTACTCGTCATATTATGCATTCTAAAACGTATAAGATTATTAAAAACAAATTATTAATGTATTTTAAATTATTCAACGTATACTTAATAACAACTTTGATATAATTTAATATCTTAGTTTAAAATATAAACTAATGTAAGAGCGAGTTTTAAGGGACTATTTTATTATACGTATTTTGATATTCATTTTGAATATACAAAAAAAAAAAAAAAAGAATATATATGTATATAAGTATAAATTTAAATGAATTTTCATGCCTAATTCCATTAATTAGATCTAACAAAATATTAAACAACCCAGGGCAATTTACTACGATATCCAAAGATCGTAGCCAATGAAAACTATTACAGAGAAAATAAATTGACTTATAGTAAATTAATGAAGCTGCGAGGCGTCTTTGTCGTACGACAAATTTTCCGTTACATCTACTCGAATTTGAATAATTTAATTTTCATCGCAGAAACGAATATTATTCGCATACTTACGTGCACGTATTTGTAAATGTTATACACGCACAAAATTGTTAAGTACAACGGAGTGGAAGATAATGCAATAATTAAGTCGGGACAGAAGAACTAAATGTAATCCAAAGTCGTGTTTTTATTAGTAGATGAAAATGTACGATCATCCGTAAATACGTATTTTAAATACTACAAAATGTATGAGTGGGGAAAACACTTTTGCACTTTATTTGAGATGTAGTTATGTAGCGCTGGGAAACTCACAGAGGGTGAAAAGATAAGAAAACTGACACTGGATGAGAAAAATCATTCATCTTGTCCTCTTTGTTAGGGAAAATTCGACAGTTTAATCATAATGTAGACATTTTTTTTTTATGAAAATGTGAATAAAATTTTCTTGGACATACATTCATGATTTCGTAAAACGAACATTATGAATTAAACATAATTTATTTATTATTCGATAAATAGATTTTTTTTTTATACAAAACTTCGTCGTATTTTTGATAATTTTTTATGTTTGTTTTACAATTTTAAAAGAGGTGAATGAAGCTTTTCACATTCGTCCGTAAATATATTGAAATTAAACGACTAAACTAATATTGTTATAATAATATTATTGGTTTACTAATTGTTTTTTCTTTCTTTTTAGCCATTTCAATGTTTCCGTTCAGGGCCTGTAACTTTTATAATTAAATTGAAAGCAATAGCCATTTTGTTTTGCGACAATGCATACGAAGATTATTATGATAATATTTAAATAAGGTTGAATACTTGAAAAGGGGCTTCTTATGCACGAAAATAGGGACCACTGAATCCTTATTCAAGGAAAGTACCGCTAATTTTAGCTTTCTATTCTTTACTAATATATATTGCCTGAGGATGATATTTACGAAAAGTCTTATTTAGTTATTAATGTAAACACTGAATACGTATTACTGAATACGAACTATAGGAAATAGTAAAACATGACTAGCCTAGGAGTATGGAATTAAAATAAAGTAAAATATTAAATGAAATAAAATAAAAGGAGAAAAGAGCTTTGAGGCTCTTGGGTGATAAATGACGAAATGGATGAATGTGGAAATTATCTAGCCTACCGTATGTATGTCTTTCGTGCAACATTACCTACTCATTGTGCAGCCACGCGCGCACGCATACGCAATGCGTGTGCACGTAAATAAACACGATTGAAGTTGTAAATGCGCACGTGCGATGTGCCGCCGTGTAATATAAAATTTATAAAATTTACCAATGTACGGGTAAAACGTGTGTTGCAGTGGTGAAGGGGGAGACGCGTAATTTGTTTTGTAGCCCAACAGTAGAATAAAAGTTCTTGATCTGCCGGGCCGAATGATAGGAGGATCCTAGGAGTGGTTAGTTAGACTAATAGAGGTGTTTCCGCGACATAAGGATAGAGACAGAGAGAGACAGAGAGAGAGAGAGAGAGAGAGAGAGAGAGAGACGCAGAGAGAAAATAAGAAATGCTACTCACGATAGTGTGGCACGATTTGGTGTTGCGGCAGGACTGTCATTCTCGGAGGACGGCGGGAGCCTCGTGAGCCACCAGCAGCAGCAGCAGCAGCAGCAGCAGCACGCACCTCTTCACCGCGCGCAGACTCGTATCACGACGGGCACGGGGCAGCTCGCGGCACCCTCCGCCACCGCCACCGTCACCACCGCCACCACCACCACCATAGCCGACTAAAATCCAATGCGACGTAGGGGTAGCGGGAGCAGCAGGGGGAGTAGCAGGGGGAGCAGCAGCAGCAGCAGCAGCAGCAGCAGCAGCAGCTCGGTACCGTAATTCGGCAATCTTATCTAGCTCCGAGAGCCAGTAGACGGTGTACGTGCACCATCCACCGCGTCATTAATCCCCAATAACCTCTTGGCTCGTCCCATTGGGAGTATCGCCCACATTTTCCTACCGCGATTGTTGCTTTCGCACTTGGCACCCGTCCAGCCCGTCCAGCCCGTCCAGCGTGTATACGTCGGCCGATAGCCTATTTAGGCCGGACATTCGACTCAAGGACATACCTATTCTTCCCCCCGCTTTCGCCTTGAGCATCGCACTGCTGCACCTACTTTACTCGCCAATGGCATCAACATTTTTTACTCCTCCTCGCATTCGCTCCACGTCGGTAAACGCAGAGCTGTTACGGCAAAGACCTCTTCGTTCCATCTCTCGCCCCCCCCCCACCGGCCTCGTAAATAAAGAAGATCCTTTCGGATAAATAGCTGCCCTTCCCCACCCCCCTCCACTCTCTCTCTCTCTCTCTCTAACGCACGCACGCACGCACGCGCGCGCGCCCCTTCCTTGTATTTGTCTTGAATTTTTATTGTACGCGTGTCCCGGACCATTATCAAAATAAATATTATTTCTACGACGAGTATTATAAGCAAATAGAGCATTATATTTGTTAATACAACGCCGTGACTCTTTCACGGTTAGAGCGCTTTAAATAAAAGATAATGTGACTTGAACGTTGTTAGCTGACAACAATGAACTTTTGCGCATCTCCGTAACTTCGAAAACCTCACTCGATACGTAATGCATGCCTACGAACAAATCTCTCTACTAATTGATCTCGAGCAATTGATAAATCCGATGTATATCGTTATTGTTCAATAAAATAACTAAACAAGTTTTATATTTATTTACTACTTGGTTGTACAGTTTTCCAATTTTTTAATCCATTATACTGGCTCTCGGAAATTCGTTAATTAATTACCTTATCTACGTCAGATAATTATTATTAAATTAATCAAAACGTTATTGAAATATAATGCGGACGCCGCGGATAACAGATTAGATGGAGCTTCATTCGCTAGGAATTAATGAATTTTAATAAAAAAAAAAAAAAAAGAATAAATCGGGACTTGGCTCTTTCAATTAATATTAACTATGTATTAATAATGCAGTTTCCCTACAAAAAAATTTATACACCCTCCCCCCAACTAACTGTCGGAGCCGCCTACGTACCTTAGCTCCCACAAATCTTATTACGTATATATACATACATATATATATACATATTTATCGTTGTTAAATAGTTGCAATAGTTGCAATAAGTTTAATTACAATCTAGCTGATAATTCGGCCCTTTGGCATTAAATAACGTATCTTTTATCTCGGGAAGATAATCTAAAATCATCTTAATAAAAATTGTTATTGGCGCAAAAATACCATAAGCTTGTAAGCTAAATCCATTTAACCTTTAGCTCGATTTTATTTTCGTACATCATACTCCTAATATACCGTCAATCGATATTTACTAATATATAATACATATATACATACATATATATATGTATTTACCATAAAAATATTTCCTATTGCATTATCACTAGTAAATAATGCAAGAAGCCCTCAAATTCCCTCGTATGTTGTACGTACCTGTGAAATAGGGGTCTGCACAAATGTTTGTATTCTCTATGAAAGAGACGCGTGCGAGCATTTATTTCATCTTTAGATTTTATTTACACGTTTGCTGTTAAAAAAAAAAAAAAAAAAAACATTAAACTCAGGACTAATACTGTTCGTTACGGATTACGAAATTTATGAAATTCCAATCCATATTCTCGAAATCCTCGATACGACTCTGCGTCCATTTATATAAACTATCAGTTGACAAGAATGTCTTAACTGATAGGCATTTAGTAAACACGATATTAAATATTCATCTGAATATGCGCAGGCGCTTTTAAGATTTTACTTTTACGATAGAATTGCACTGGTTTCGAAAATAAATATTCGATGAAAATTTTGACGAATCGAACCTTCGGAATGTCATTAACTCAATAATTAATTAAGCGATTTTAATTTTACATCGATTAATCTTCCAATAAATCTATCGCTCGTATATAAAGAATAAAAAAGGTGAATTATTTATATATATATATAGGTTTATATATAGGTTTATATTTTAGTATTTGGTATTTAGAGTTAGAGATCGAATAAATTCTTAACGCGTCGTTGGCCAGATTGTTTAGAAGATATAATTTATATAATAAAGCGTAAAAGCAAGATGATATAAAAAAATAATTCTATATAGAATTATAATGCTCCGGTTATTGGGGTTATTGGGGTTATTAGAGGTAACGTCCTTCGAGATATAGAAAGTTTTTAAATCTAAAAGTCTTAATTAAGCCGAATTGATTACGACGCGCATAATTTATTATTGTAGTTTCCATTGTCAAAGGATCGTTAAAAGAGCGCGCTCACCGAGTAGCGCGGGGGTTTGGGCGGGGAGGGGGGGGGTAAGAATAGATTTTTTTTTTTTTATTCGCAGGCAATGTTGTTTTTGTTTGTTTTTGTTTGTTTTTTTTTTCTTACATTCGGTATAATGTATGCGTAAAAAAAAAAAAAGAGAAACCCTTATGGAAATACCGGGCGAAAGAGATGTCATATTAGGGTATTTGCCGAAATATAACGTTTCGCCAGCTGAGAGAGAATGTGGGCGAGGGACGTGAGAAAGGGACGACGCGGATACGATAGGGAAAAAAGCACTTACGCGCAGTAGTATTATTGAGAATCTAGGTATCCTATCGATTTCTGAACGCAGCACCGCGTATCCTGACCATACGGGGAATTGAATTTTTTCTTTCTTTCTTTCTTTCTTTTAACTAAAAGTCTGCTCAGCCCGTTTGTGATCGCGTATTTAATTTTGGAATCGGTATGGACTGAGGTGCCATTGCAGGGGCGAATTTGGCCTACATTTGCATTTCCATCGAAGCCGATCATCCCGCAGAGACATTAAGTCCCTACATGGGCTTGAAAAATCCTTCTTCTTCTTCTTTTTTTTTTTTTTTTTTTTTTTTTTTACCCCCCATCTCAGATCTAACAACGCTAACAGCTCTACTCAGCGCGAGATATCTAACGAGGTTCTGCCAACTGTCTAACGTCGAGCGATCTTCGTGATTAGCGGAGAGATCAAATAACCTCAAGTATTATTAACCTGCCGCTGTCTAAAATAAAAAGAAAGAACGATAAATCAAGCACCTTTTTTTATGATACATCCCTGATACATTGGAAATATTTTATACAAAATAATAATAATAATAACAATAATAATCTGAAATTTTAAATGAATGATAAATGTTACGTTCGGTCGTCGTATTTTCAAGATTATAGCACTACTCCTTCGATACATATATTTTTTTTTATTTCTATATCATTCGTTCTATTGGATTCTGCGTCTTTATTGGCAATGATTCGTTATAAGATTATTAATTAGACTGATTTATAGTATTGCGAGTGAAATAATTGCCGAATAGCAATGTAAACAATTTCAATGGCAAGGTATTATATATATTTAGAAAGGATACCCTTCATTTCTCGAAGAATAATATTGAAAAACGTACATTCTTTCGTGTTTTACATATATATATATATATATACGTCCGTGAATTTTAAATAGATTTCTAATGTTTCGTCGCTATGTGCCCTAAGCGCCGCTCCATTGTTATTTCAATGAATATTACTTTGAATATCAGCGAAAAGATTAAATCGCCAATGCTTTATTTGCACATTCGCCAAGATAGAGTCGTCTTTTGCACGAAAATTCTACAAAATCATTCATTTTTCTTTTCTACGTTATTCTACGGCTAGATTGCACGTTCTCACCATTATACCTTTCTCTATACCGAAATACAGTCGGCTTTACAAGAATATCATACTACATGATAATTGATTCACAGATCATTTGGCATAAAAAGCCTTTTTTCAATGTACTTTCTAATTTCGTACACTTTGCATTGTGTTTTTTTTTATTTATTTTGTTTTTTTTTCGCCCACTGATCCACATTTGACGATTTAATCGAGAATTTTAAGCTACAAGTAATTCATTTTTGTATCAAATACCATTCCTTGTATTTACTAGGGCATGCATCAAGTAGAGACGTTATAATAATAATGAATAGTACAGAATCGAATGTCAATGGCACAAATAAAAATGTGAAGAAATCCCCCTTTTTATCGAAATGTGAATTGTAATTTGTAAAATCGAATCTAATGTCGACGACGAGAAGTCGTATAAGAAAAATTGACGTTTATATTATAACGTCGAATCGCGTTTAATAGTAGTACGCGAAGCTGCTCCCTGTCCTTGGATTTCATACATACGATTATATCGATGCTTAAGTATTTTTCCATTCAACGTAATCATACAAAGTTATTCTATTCTAATTCTCGTATCGCGCAAGACTGTGCGCATTGTGCCAATTTTACAAAATTTATTAATAAAAAAAAAAAATAAAAAAAAATAAAAAATAACAGTCCACAATTTAGATAAAGGAGTTCTTAATCACGTTTCATTCGATTATAAAATATATTTTTTTGATAATTGCCTTCGTGACAGCAAATGGTTGAAACGTAAGATTCCAAGGCATTCGATGACAAAATTCGATTCACTTTTCGGAATCTTCGAACGAATTCTTAAGATACGTTTGCATATTTATCCTTATAATAATAAGATTCCTTTGAAAAATCCGTAACATTCCATACGGAATGCGAACTTTGCCTACTTTTATTGCGTATTTTAAGTAACAAACTCTCCTGCCAAGACAATAATTCTATAGATTTTTCAATGATAAGTTCTTTCTTTTCGTAGAATTAAATTCTTTTCACCTCTTCACTCGAGACTTTGAAGCTTTCGAGCAAATAAAAGTGTTAGCCTGCGAATTATGAATTATAACATCGAGTGGTAATGGGTAATTTTTATTTAACATCAAATGGCGTTGAATCCGAGTATAGGCCGTAATTAAAAAAAAAAAAAAAAAAATCATTTGATGTTAACGAAAGGGTAGTAGAGGGTTTTTAATTTATAAATAGAAATAAAATGGCACATGAAGTTATTTTATTTCTAAGCCGATAATTGAAATTCTATATTTTACTTTTCACTTTATGACGCATTAATAACATTTTTTTTTTTTGTTTTTGATTATTATTTTTAATTATAAAATTTACAGATACAAAGTACTCGACTTTATTTTCCTTTATTTCTATTTCCTAATTTTAAATTTACCTTTTGTATTTATTTAATGTCAATGTCGTATTGATTGTAATAATATTTTACCTAACATTTGTAAAGGTGAAAAACTTGAATCGTAAAAAAATTCCACTTCACATTACTGAAATAAGAAAAAAATTGTCTGTGCATTTTAAAGTAACTTGTCTTGAAAGGAAAAAGAATGTAAAATACCTTGAAAAATAAAGTTCCATATAAACGTGTTTTGCTTCTTTTTTTTTTTTTTGTTATTCTTATTTTTTTCTCTCTCTCTCTCTCTCTCTTTTTTATTTTATATTTCTTACAGAACTGTATAACTGTGTCCGTGCAATCCATGTAATTGATATTTTAATAATACACGGTACTGTATAAAAATGTATTATTTTTGTTTCGTTTATTTATTTAGTTATTTCCTGTTTTATTAAGTCAATACATACATTTAAACATGAATTCGTTTACATAAACGTAATTTCTTTAAATTTTATTTCTATTAAATAATTCATTTAACTGCAATTTATTTGTATTATCGATATTATTAAACATAGTTGGCTTTACCATTATGTATTATAAACTCTTACGAGCTTTCTACGCTTATAATTAGAATAAAAAAAATTTTCTCAATTAAATCCAAAAAAAGTTTGATGAATCAATGTTGTTGATTTTTAAAAAAATTTCGGATCAGTCGATCAGTGCAATATAATTATCAAAGAGAATAAAAAATATCCTATTAGTCGGTCTCTTTCATGAAAGTTTATTTAGTCCCTTGACGTGAGAGTGATTATTAGGTTTGTTTGGTTTTGAAGAATTTCAATGAAATTTTCTTGAATATCAGTTCCATCACATCATGGGAAATGCCTAAAAATATAGTACACGTATAAAAGAGTAACTTCAGTTGATAGCTAAAACTTCTCATAGGAAAAAGGAAAGCGTTTAATTTTATTTAATTCCTTTCCTTTAATCTCGATGTAAACCGTTTATATTTAATTTATTTTTTAACGGGTTTTTTTTTTTTTTTTTTTTGGTCAAATGCCCGAAAAGTAGTTTCCTCCTATTTTCCTACATATAATATAATGTGCTTGAAACGCGTCAAGGAGGTAACCGCTAAAAAATTTACTCTTTAGTCGAACGGAGTTATTTCGTTTATGTGTAAAAAAAAAAAAAAAAAAAAAAAAACAAAAAAAAACAAAAAAAAAAAAAAAAAAAAAAAAAAATAAACACGAAGAAGCTCCGGTGGTACATAGCCATCATTGAGGTACTATTTCTACACATTTCCAATTAAAAAGTTTCTTGAGGCGGTCTAAGCAAACTCGTTCAGTCCCTTCTTTCATCTGCATTTCGTCTCTATATTTTCTCCTCGCCTCGCGTTTCTGACCATCTTCTAAAGTTTTTTGTATACTTAACTAGGACGTAAAGCCAGTATTTTCATTAAAAATAAATAGTAACTTCAATATAATTTACTTACAACGTCGTTTTACGTGTCGCGAATACTTGTAAAAAAAAAAAAAAACGGCCAAAGGTATAAATTTTGTAACTCGTATACGACCGGATTCGTTATAAAATATTATAAAGTATAATTCTGACAATAATCACGGTTATAATCACGAACGTTAAAAGTATTAAATAAAAGGAATACCGCGTTGCAACGAGAATTCAATATTATGCCAGTATTCTTATTCCATCAGTTTTATATTTGAATACTCATTTCAGATAGGTTTTTAACGTTTGTACGCCCCTCCCCCATCCCCTTCTTTCCCCACATACAAGCGTATGCTTGATGTTTGTTAGCCTTAGCGATCCCCTAAGTTCTCGTATTAAAAATTTTTAATATAGCATTGAGGAGGACTGAGGGTGAGGGAATAGAGTATGTAAACGCGTGACGTAATAAAATATCTTACGTAAATGATCCACATGCTTTAAGAGCACTGCTTGCTCCGTCTTTATTTTAATTAATATTAACGGTAAAGAGATTCGTTTCATTGTCTTCGTAACGATATTACATATTTAAAAATATGCGTAATACGATGAAGTGAGTAGTAATATTGATCGACGAGTACTACTATATCGATGCTCACGCATAGTCTTTACGGACGTTCCTCGGATTTTCCCCGATAAAATTCAATACATAAGCAGTTTAAATATTCAAATACCATTGTACACGTGACTTTGTTAAAAAAAAAAAATCATTTTTAATGAATTTCTAATGGATCTTAACCAACTTCTTCTTTTTTGCTACGATCTATTCTTCAGGCTGAGTGTATTAAAGCGTAATTACATACAGGCTTTCACTGATTAAGGGAGACGAAATTAAATGAATGACAGGATTCATAGTCGATTCGTGGATATACGTAAATAATGGCAATGGAACGAGATAAGAGATAAAGGGCTGACTTTATCGGGATAAAGATTCGAAGATCATGAGTGAATCAACGGACTCGGCAATAGTTGATAAAGGCATATGATAGACATTAGGAACATGTGTTGGGGCGCTTGCGCAAGGAAGCCACCTGTGGCCCAGAGCCGCTTTTGCCCTGGTCAATCGATACGTTCCACAAGCTGCATTGAAAATGTATCACATCTGCCGTGGGAACAAATTGAAGAACCTCAGCCGTTTACTTCCCCCTTTGGATCATTCAATTAGATCCGTCGAATTACTACGGATCGCGTAAAACTCACTTATCTCTCGCGCCTTAAATAAATCCCTAATCGCTTTATCTTAATACATAAACTCAATAATACTCCAATACAGTCTTACGATATTATATCTTATGAGCGTGAATTTCTTTATGAATTCCCATTACACGGTCCATTCGATATTTATCATCGTTTAACCGAAGCTATTATATTATTCTTTACCTTCTATTATTATCTCCTTTTTACCTTTAATTTTTAACTAAGAAGTTATACTTACGTACTCGACATCGAAAACACGTATCCCTATAGCATGAACTATTTTAATTGTATTATTGTACGTATTACAACTACGAAGCATCGCAAATGGTTTAACAATAAAACATTCGAATACTGGATAGAACCTCTCTTTTATCTAATAATGACTTTACGTCCTTCTCTCGCGCATTAAAAAAAAAAACTTAATTTAATAATGTTTCTACGGACTTCTTCTCTGTGTTCGTAATTACTTTCTATTCATAGATTTTATATTTCATGGTATAAATTTATAATAATCTTGCGGAAAATATTTACGTTTAACTTTGATTTCTCTGCTCTTGCTGACATACAAGTTTCGAACATTGTTATTAAATTTCATTGTCTCAGCCTGCATAATGAAGGTTTTATTCAATTAAGTTATTATAGTAAAATTATAGACTCGATTTAATATTCCATCATCAATAAAAATATATATATATATATGCAACGTTTCTATTTAGTTGATAAAAGCAAACTTGAAACCGTTAACATTAACCATAAATTGTTCTTGTTTCTATTGCTTACATTATAGAAAACATTTCCTAAACAATTTGTTAATTATTCTACCTAAACTCAGACGAAATCATAAAATTTTATAAAAAAAAAAAATATACGTGAATACAGATTGTTATTTCAGTATTTAAATTGAAAAAGTTATACATATATATACATACGTATAAATATGGATACGGGACTTTTTAATAAATCAGACAGTACAATATTACAAATATGTAAAATATTTTTGTACATTTACGTTACGAATCTATTTACTTTTTATTACGACACTTTTTACATTATTGCGACCGTAATACTTCTTGTTTGTATTTTAATTTACTGCTTTACTGTATACCTACCTTGGTATACAGAAAAAAAAAATGCACTTCAACAAATAAAATATAAGAAAATTATACTGATAAGAGCTATACATATTTGAATTATTATTAAAGTCATTCAATTTATATTCTATATTGTTGTTGACTTGAAACTATTCTTGAAAATCTGCTCCGAATGATTTTTTGCGTTTTCAATTTTTTATTTAAATTCGTATATAGGATATTTTGGTAATTATGTTTGAAAAGTATACGAATTTAAAATGAATAGCGGCCAGATTAAATAAAAAAATTAAAATTATATTCTTAAACATTTTAAACATATTAGATTTTACTTCAAATTTGTTCAAATCAATAATTACGAAACAGGATTTGTTATTTTTTTTTTTTTTTTTTTTTTTTTTTAATAATCTCTACATGATAATTTCTCATACATTAACTATAATAAAACTTGATATTATTCATGGTTTTTGAGTTTAAAAGTGACTAAACAAATTTTATTCAAATGATTTTACAAGAATTTGAAAAAAGTATTTTTAAACGCTGCATTATTACTGAACATTATGTATTGTACGAATGAATGTACGTATTAACGAATCGTGTACGTAATATAAAATACGTAGTAGTAGTTGTATCGCATTGCATCGTAGCAACATCATCAATTCGTTACATTAGATCGTATGTTTATTTAAAATATCCGAATCGTTTGATAAAACCTTTAAAATTTAATGGCATCGAATCGCCAATAATAGTCTGCATTTAATAGCGAACGCGTTCGTTTATTTATAAACAAAAAGAGATGATTTAATTGAAAATGAAAAAAAAAAGTACTTTATATTAAAATGTGTATTCGCATCGATCTCAATATGTTTGATATAAATTCCTAAAAACCTCAATGAAAAATACAGATCACATTTTTAGTTTTTAATTGTTTATTGTTTATACGATAATTACTAATACACGCGATAATCAGTGAAAAGCAATAACGAAGTTCAGGTTCTGTTCGGTCTCAATGGCCCTGTGAACATTTTTGTGAACAATATACTTATTGTGACATCACTGCTTCAACTATTGTGACATTGTAAAGATCGATAAGATGATGTAATGTAAATGTATTACATTTTAAATGGCGTTAAACGGAGATCATTGACGCCTCAATGTTTACTTAACATTTAACTAGACTTGACGTTTTAACGATAACGTGTACGATATTATTATAAAATTATTAGAAAACGGGGTGTATCCTTCTTAAACGTATAGAACGTCATTGTATGGCTATTGATTGTTTTTAATGTAGCCATATTTAATGCAATATCAATGCTTTAAACGATCTGCGATAACGACTATTCCCATAATAGAGTTTGAGCGTAAACAAAAGTTATAATATCAATTTAAGGTATCAGGTTCTCAAGCGTAAAAGACATTAGAAAAGCGTAATAACTATAAATAGGCTATATTTATACGGAATATATTCGCTTCTTCTATATAATAAAACAATCTCTATCTTCCATTTAATTATATGCATCATTGTACAATGTAATTAATTTGACAAGGCACTTTTTAACTTTTTATCGGAAGAAAAAATTAACCGAACAGCCCCATTACGTTAATAAGAATTAAATAATAATATTATTATTATTCTAATTATTATCTGTATAAAACTCTTTCAAGTAGAACGTTAACATTGTATTCGACTTGAATTCCTTATCGACTAATAATCATAAAAACGTAAGAAATTTATCATATCATTATTGTTTATCCCGTCGTGGTATAAAATATTTTAAATAATACCTTTATATCTAAAATTCGCTAAAATAGCCAGTCTTTTAAAACAATCATTAAATGTATTAGTACGCGTTAACGGTATTATGTACACTACAAAATATATTCATAATGAGTGAAACTAGTATAAGCTAAACAAGATATAAGCTACTTTCCTCTATCTATTTATCTATCTATCTATCTATCTATCTATCTATCTTCACCTACCTATTGAATATTATAAAAAAAATAAAAATTTAATTTACCCTTTAATAATAATAATAATACGTGTTAAAAACCATAATGTTTAATTAAACTATATTTATTTATAATACATGTTGAAATTGTTTATGTTCAAGTACAAAAAAGATTTTAGTTTACAATAAAGTTATTTTTTTTTTTGAATTGTAGTAAAATTCAATGTATTGTCATCGATATACCTTTACTCTCGTTTTATCATTTAAAAAAATATATTCAACGTTCAATAAACTGAGCTAATCAATCGGCATTATTTTTCATACACAAATAACAAAGTAATTCCTTCTTTTTCTTTTTCTTTTTTTTTCTTATTAATTAAACTTACGTGAGATTAAAGTTAAATTAAAATTTTCAATTTACATAAAGTTTTAAAGGATTGGTCCTCCTTATATAACTATAGGGAACTGAAGCATATAAATAAATAAGCGCATTACTGTATTTCTAAGGAATTGTTTATATGTAAAATGATAAAAGTCTTGTGTAAGTAAGTGTGAACTGTAATTTGTAATCACTTTATAAGAAAAGCCATGGGTAAAGTTATTGAAATACACTGGAAACAGTAGTAAGTAAACTTCTCATTAAATTATTTGTATGAAATTAACGTCTGCATAATTTTCGTACTGCTAGGAAATTAATTTTTATTCAGTTATTTATTATACTTTGCGCGATGGCTGTTCTACCACATAAGATTTACTTGTCTATTTTATATTTTAACTTAAACGCTTCGATATTTTACAACAATATTACACAGTTAGTAAAGTTCTAAATTGAATGGATGGTTTCATAAATAACTTAAGCACTTACGGTCAACAAAGACTTTTAACGAAAAGTAATTAATTTAAAATGGAAAAATTCCATCCGAGTAGTAAATATTGGTATGGATTTTTTTTCTTCGTTTTTATTTTATTTTGTTGTTTTTAAAATAATAATACGAAGTATTATTATTGGTACAAGTTGGTTGGCCCAAGTTGGTTCGCGTGACTCCCCCCGTCCATTATGGGGCTTCAAATCTCTCTTATATGTCGCCCGGCTCGTCAAGGAAATAGCGTAAATAAAAAAAAAAAAAAAAATTAAAAAGTTTGCTGTCCTGACATTGATAATACACGTTTCCTCCCTTTGTTTTCTCTATCTTTCAGCAGCAGTGGGAAGCAGTTTTCCCTGCTTTTCTCTCCTCTCGTTCTTTCTTCTACTCTCGCTGGGCTACAATCGATATCTCGGTGGGGCGGGGGCCGGGGGCAGACGAGTAAGAGCTTCTCGCCATCCAGTGGGGTAGTTTGCCCCCTCGCCGCCCCACCCCCCCCCCTCCCGTCCGTGTACGTGCACAGAGAGCGCGGGCGAACCTTTGATTGTTTGAGTGCGTGCGCATACGAAGGCCCTGACGCAGTTTATATTTAGAATTTACCTTTTGCATTCAAGGCCGGTGACAGCACGCGGCCTTTACATTGTGTGTTTATAAACCATAGATAGGAGACAAGCGAGTGCGTAATTAATGCATAGCTCGAATTTGCCTCGCATTTCCCCATAAGTGCCCTTAAGCCCCAGCACGGCTAATTGAAACAAGTCTACGTTCGACGTATTAACGAGCTTTCGTTGTAAAAAAAAAAAAAAAAAAAAAAAAAAAAATAAATTTCTGTTACAATTAAGCTTTACGTTTTTCAACATATAATGAAAATACATAATGATATTTCTAAACAATTAATAAGAAGACACTTATGGTTATTGGGGGGTTATTCGGGGGGGGGGGGGGGAGAGAGAATGACAAAAGGGAGAGAAAACGGAGGTATGAACAATCGAGTAAGATTGTGTGAATGAGTCGATGGAACGGGACAAGAGAGAGAGAGAGAGAGAGAGAGAGACGTAAGGAAAAGTATGAAATCGACAGGAGTTTTGAAGAAACTTGGGTGATTATAAAATGCTAGGGAAATAATGATTTACGTACTGATTGGGGGGGAGATTCCACGTGCTGAGAGTGAAATGGCGACTAAATTATAGAGAAAGTGAAAATAAAAGATCGTGGCCTGTAGGTACTTTAGTCGCGTACTGACTCGGAACCCATAAAGAACCCCCGCCCCCCCCCCCCCAGACAGTCGAGCCCATCGAGGTAGGTCACTCGTACAGTTTTGCCAGGATAAACTCTTTGCTAGATAAACAAAAAAAAAAAAAGAAAAGTTACGTTCAATTGGAGGTCTAATAGTTTAAGTATCCCTTACAATTGTAAAATTATTTAGATTTATCTTTTATTATATAGGATAGCTTTGTGTTAAATACCCGATGATAATTTTCTACTGCTATGCGGGCACATGTAAAAACTGCAGGACTTTCCATCTCAAGCAGAGATAATCTCAAATCAATCTCAGCGTAAAAAAAGTCCATCCCACTGCACTGAAATACGATAATTATTATATTTATCGGGGTTATTGGGGTTATTGGGGTTTCCAGTACAATTTTATAACTGAAACTATTTCTGCTTTGACTCGTAATTTTTCGTTTCATTTTTCATTCATTCGCATGCCCTACACGAATATAAATAACGCGCACGCATAAGCGCTGCGCGTGTAAATCAATTGCATCCTACGTACATTAATCTTTTAATTATTTTTTTTTTTTTTATATAATATTCTGAGCGTATTGGAGAAGCCATGAGTAATGTAAGAGTTAACGACATAACAATTCTCGTTATCGAGGCGCTTAATCCTACCTAGCCTAATTCAACGTTTTAGACCCCTTTTTTTTTCTTTTTTTTATGATTTTTAAATCGCGTTCCCTCGAGATACTTCGCAATTTGTTATTTATTTAACATAGCATTCAATAAAATTCAATGAAATGTCATTCCGTGGTATGTTTGACAATTTTCTAACAATTTCAGGCACAATATAATTATAAAATATACCGTAGAGGCCAGTGATTCAAGATTAATAAATTCATTATTTATTAATAAAAAAAAGAAGAAATCGTAGTTACAAAGTTTATTAATTAATGAATATGTAGAAGGTTTTATTGAGCCGAAAAGCCCAATGATAATTACAAAAATCCTGAAATCGTACAATCTTTTTTTAATTAATTAGATCGTCCCGCAATGATCGGTTGAAATTTTAATTTTAACAAAAAAAAAAAACAAAAGGTTTGCTTATATTCGTTAAAGAAAACGATCAATACATAATAATAATACTAATAATAATAATACTAAAAAGAAAGTATTTTTATGAAGAAACGGCTAGAGTTAAACTAATTCTAGCAGAATGTTCAATGGGTATTAAAAAATGTTTTGTAATTTAAGAACTTCTTGACATAAGGATCGACGAGAATCGTAATTAATCATTATTACACTTTAATTTTTCGCAAAGGTATAATGAAAAAAATACGACGATTGCTTATATCAGAACAAGTAAAATATTGTTGTTGATTAATAATTTATTTTTTAGACAAAAAAACTCATTAGAATACATTAAAAGACGTTGGGTGATGTTTTTTATTATATTTCGTATGATTATGAATTCGTAAATTATAATACGGTTCTGAAAAACCATTCGACATGTCTGCGGAAGTAGTTTACCACGTAGTTGAAAAAGTGTACAGAAGCCGAATGTAGTTTTTTTTTTGTTTTGCTTTGTTTGTTTGTTTGTTTTGTATTTGAAACCGACGACGACGGTAGGAAACAATTATATAATTATTTTACAAATGAGAGATAAAATATTATTTAAAATAAAGGGCTTTTCGGATAAAAACTTTGTGAGTATTTAAGCAATAATTTCAATTAAATAATTGAGGGGAAATAGATGTGGTAGTAAAATTTGTATATAAAGTAGACGTCGAAAGATTCGGAGAAGAAGTAGAAGAAGAAGAAGAAGAAGAAGTAGAAGAAGTAGTAGTTTATGTAGGAGATAAAAAAAAAAAAGAAAAAAAAAAGAAAGAAAAAACGATATATTAGGTTGTTCTTAGGAGGGGCGGGGGGGGGGTAGGAGGTTTGGTTCGCTAAACGTAAAAAAGATTATCGGAATCTTAAGGAATGCAAGAGCGGCGAGTTGATTCGGTTCATAGACAGGCGCCGTCTAGGGAAGATTAATACGATACGTAAGCGGCGGAGGGAGGAGGGAGCATAGCGAAGAGAGCATAGAGAGGATCCCCGATCGCGGATCTACTACTACGTCTCATCTACGTCGCACCAATGCATCTGACATCAGTCATCGGGTCAGCAGACCCGCGCATCGTGTCAGATATTTTAAGACGGGGAGAGCAAAGAGAGAGAGAGAGAGAGAGAGAGAGAGAGTGAGCACGTAAATACGTAAAGAGGCTCGGGCTCGATTATTGGCCGACTCTTTCTTCTTCCGATCTCGAGAGCTTTAGGCGTAAACGTCCCCGGGTGGGTCGCCACTCGTGTGGCTACGGTGCCGAGTCCCGAGCACCGAGTATACGTCGTCGAGTTCCGTATAGAGCGCGCACGCACCCGATATTATACAGAGTTATACAGAGTATTGTTACAATGCAGACGAAGACGACGTCGCCCAATCGATTTGTCGACAATTTTTTATTATCTCTGTCACGTTACGCTCGCGTCGCGTAACCGAGGCTATTCGTACATTATGATGTTGATAAGTGATGACTATTAAAAAGTCAATAGTGTCGATTGGATACGATTTATATGACATAATCCGCCTTCTGCGTTCCAATACATTTTAACCAATAAATAGAGATAACCAAGGAGATTTCGGGAATTATGTCTTCGTCGAGCACCAGCAACGGCAACGGCAACATCAACGGCAACATCAACGTCAACGGCAACATCAACATCAACATCAACAGCAGCAGCAGCAGCAGCAGCAGCAGCACAGTATTCTTGAGGTTATTGTATCGCTTAACACCTTAAAGATTCTTGAGTTTTTCAATGCCCCAGAAAGTATAAGCTGTTCGAAAATGTTATTATTCGATCGACTCCGACTATAAAAGCTCACTATCTCAAGAGACATGGAAGATGATCACGCGGTCAGAGAAGCCAACAAGATTTGTGGTGTCTGCGGAGACAGAGCACTTGGTTATAATTTCAATGCAGTATCTTGCGAAAGCTGTAAAGCTTTCTTTAGGCGCAATGCTCTTAAAAATAAGGTAAATTAGTCAATGCAAACCAATACGTCTTACAGATTTTATTCAAACGATGCATTAAGACAGACATTTAAGATCTTCGCTGCTCCTTCCAGCAAACTTGAACGATACACTCATTTCATTCTTCTTATCTTCTTATATAAGAATAACTTTAAGGTAATATGCGTACTAATAACTTATGTGTTTAATATTTTAGGATTTTCGGTGCCCCTTCAGTGAAAATTGCAACATAACACCAGTAACCCGACGTTTTTGTCAAAAATGTAGGTTAGATAAATGCTTTAAAATTGGTATGCGGAAAGAGTACATTATGTCAGAGGAGGATAAGGTTCTAAAAAGACAAAAAATAGAGCAAAATCGTGCTAAAAAGCGACCTGCCTCTGACTCACGCAAGGCAATGAAAATGAAAAGGGAAAGTATAGAGGAAACAAACTTTGACGAGACCTGTACGTCCATACCGTCCGTCACCTCTGTCTTATCAGAGTCATACTTTTGGGAATCGGATAAGAAATATACAAATCTGGATGGAAATAAGCAGCCGTCAATAGACAGTATGAGTCCGGTTACAGCAGCCAGTGTTCCGAGTCCTTCGAGTCCCTCAGAAAATTGTGATATAGTTGGGACTAAAACATTGGAAATGTTAAAGGATTCGTCGCAGGGTTCCCTTTCTAATTTTGTTAAATTTGATCAATCCGTGGGCTTCAATCAAAGCGACTTAAGGGTGGACAAGAGCTCTAATAGAGTAAATTATGATTCGAATACCATGAATAATTACGAGCAGGAAAGCAGGCATCCGTTGAATTGTGAAAAGGTAATGGAATCGACGAGTGCCAAGAAACAGGTGGACAACAAGTTTCAGGAGCCCATAGATTCCTCACTGCCGGTGCAAAAGCGTTCTAGAGTAGAGAACACTTTGCCGGAGTACTCGACGTTCAAACCATCCGTGGAGCAGCAACAGAAGCAGCTGTATTTGCCGTACGCGGACTGTCCAGTAGGTGGCAAGTCGATAGAGTCCTGTATGAATGAGGCAGTGCCGGGGCAAACCCATCGGGACGACATGACAGTGTGCCAAAGGCCAAACGATAGTCCTTTAAAGGAATCGGATTTGGTATCGAGATTGATGGAAGACCCGGACCTCGTTGCCAAATTGGTCTGTAATCCAAATGTCATAGAAAAGATCATGCACGATGAGAATTTGTTTAAAAAGTTCTTGACCGACCCGGAGATAGTGAGCAAATTAGTCGCTGATCCGGAAATCTCGCAATTCTTGGAGGAGAAAATTCTTCTGTCCGAAACTGGGGTCGTTGACGAGAAGTCGTCCGCGAAAAACAATTCCGATAAGAGGAGCGCTATAGATAAATTCATCGGCAGCGGGATATCCGATAACATGATAAGGGACATGCTAGGCAACGATCACAATAACGTGGAACATCCGATTTTAACGAATTTAATAACGAATCGCCGCCAACGGACAGAGGAACGCCATTACGAAAATGCCGATAACAAGGCGAACGGGGCTAAGCAGGGCAAAATGAGGGACGACGTAACCAGGGACGTCCTCCAGGACGTACAAAGGTATTATTTTTTTTGTAATATTTTTTTGTAAAATAAACAAATACTCGAAACTAACCAATTAATTGCTTGGTAATAACGTCCGTACGTATATAATGACGTAATTGTTTGACGCTGCTCCTCAGACTGCCCATAGCCGTAAATTCGATCGAGTCGATTTTATGCGAGGCCATAAAGTTGGAATTTTCAGCCTATTCGACGTTGGGCGGTAATCAGAACAGCAGAGAATTAAACGACGCCGAGAGAGCGAAACTGAACGAGCTCATTGTCGCCAATAAGGCCCTCTTGGCACCACTCGACGACGACATAACCAACCTCGTCGGCGAGGAATGCAGATTTAAGGTTGACTCTACTTTTAATAAATAAATAAACTTATAGCCATATATATATATATGTACTTATATATATATATATATATATTGCCAAAGGGAAATTCTGGACAATCCGATCCGATGCTACTGGACGTCATTAATTTAACGGCAATAGCCATTCGACGGCTCATCAAGATGTCGAAGAAAATCAATGCCTTTAAGAACATGTGCCAGGAAGATCAGCTGGCTCTGCTGAAGGGAGGCTGTACCGAGATGATGATTCTCAGATCGGCAATCAATTACGACCCGGACAAGGATATCTGGAAAATACCCCACAGCCAGGACAGGATGTCGAAGATCAAGGTCGACGTGCTTAAGGAAGCCAAGGGGAATCTTTATACGGAGCACTCGAGATTCGTGAGGACGTTCGATCCCCGCTGGCGGGACGAAAACATTATACTCATACTGAGCGCTATAGCTTTGTTTTCACCCGACAGGCCCAGAGTCGTTCACGCCGACGTCATTAAGCTCGAACAGGTCAGTCCCAGAACTTTACACGTTACATGTATACGCGTGTCTCGATTTAAACAACGTCGATTTAACCAAGAGGACTGAGCGAGACCCGTAATTATTATTAATAATTTTCATTAAACTTTTCGTTGCAGAACTCTTATTACTATTTGCTGAGGAGATATTTGGAGAGCATATATCCGGGCTGCGAGGCCAAGTCGACCTTTTTGAAGTTAATTCAAAAGATTTCGGAATTACATAGGCTGAACGACGAAGTGGTCGGAGTCTATCTGAACGTCAATCCGTCGAGCGTCGAGCCACTATTGATAGAAATATTCGACTTGAAGCATTGACTTGATTGACTTGAAACAACGACCCCGAGCTATTTCATTTTTTTTTTCCACATAAATATAAATTTTTTCCAATAATAGCCCCAATGATAGCCAACCAAGTAGGGACGAAAAGTCAGCCACTTTATTTATTGGCTTTATTGTTAAAAATGGAAACGATTATTTTCTATTACTTATCTGCACGGTCCCGATTGTAGGTATTAATAATCAGCTTGCTTCTAACGAATACAGGGCTTTTTCTCTGACAATTTTTTCATAGTAATGCGACTGACTGAAATACAAACAAGGGGTTCGACAACCAAAAAAAAAAATAAAAAAAAATAACTGTTAAATTAATCAAAGAAAGAAGACATGTTTTCTTGTGCCTATATACATATACACATATATATATGTATATATTACATGTGTAGTGAGAAGAGCTTTAAGGTTGTTGAGATATAATTTCAAAGTATTGTTATACGTATTCTTTTGTACGCGATTAGTTTTCTATTTTTAGACATTTTAAATTTGTTATTCAGTTATGATGTTTATATTATGTACAGTCAATCGCTAGGGTTGGCTACGGTGAATTGGAATTTTATTAGGATGGAATGGTTGCGCTACGCGTACGTTGATTTTTCCCAATTACATGCAGACTTTTGGGAATGTACAATTCTTTTAAAGTAAATAAAAGTCAAATTTCCTTACGTATCGTTTGCGTATACGAAATTGACGGATTCATAGTGACGATACAACGCTGCTGCGGTCTCGGATAATAATAAATACAATTCCTACATTTCACAAATATTGTATTAATGATGACACGCGCCGCTCCGAATTATCACGCAATATTATTGTTATATCTATCTTATCGCTCTCTCCCTTTTTTCTCTTTTTTTTTCTCTTTTTTTTTTTTTTTTTTACTTTTCCTGCTTTAATTAATGATAAATAGTTTCTAGATTCTGTCTCCTCCTCGGTATGTATCATTTCTCATCTCCGATACGCTACTCTCTCTCTCTCTCAACATTTTTTTTTTAATTCGCAGACGTTTTGTAAATTTTACACGTGACTAGTTTAGTTTAGCAGGAGAGAGCGGAGATTTTTTTTTTTTTTTTTTTAAACCTATCCAATCTTCGTATTGAGGAGTATAGTATATAGCCGGTTTCGGACTTCTCTCGTGTATTGGATCCGTTTGTGTGGCGCTTTGGTCGTTCATAAGCCATCGGGATTGTTTAAAGGGATCATCGGCCTCCGAATAACCTTTGTCAGAGCTGAAATCTTTCTCCCCAAGGACCCGATCTGCCTTTTTTGCAGCCATAGCTTCACCCCTTTATCTCTGACCGTTTCGAATAGATAAACGGATATATTTATTGTGACGAAATTGTGATAACGCTGCATGGCTCGCTGGTGCAAACGTTCTTTGCAAGGTGACTGGCGAGTCAAGGGCCGTAAAACGATCTAGATGAATCGGATTTAGCAAAATTTCTTATCTCAATAATCATTTTCGACGTACAATTTCTACAAGCTATGACTAATAGAGTGTATATATATATAAAAAAAAGAAAGAAAGAATGAAAGAAAGAAAGAAGAGAAAACATGACGGAACCGACTGTCAGTTTTCGCCCGAGAACAACACAACACTCGATCCCATTTACTTGAATTTACCTTATAGATTCCCATCGATTTCGTAATACAATTAACTTTACACCGTTAGCATATCTGGGGCCGTTTTATAATCTCTTCACTAGATTAAAGACTTTCTCTCTTAACCAGCAGTTCGTCCGTTACTTTGAAATATATAATTCTAATGTACATAAAATTTTTTATAATGTATAAATAATTTGTATTTACTTTTGCACAAGTAAACGCAATTAAAATTATTTTTAATTACATAAACATATGGCTTTCTATTGTACACTGCTCAATTGTTAATTAATGATAGCTTTAATAACATTAAAGCGAATAATAAGTGTTTGTTCTCTTTTATACTTGAATCAAGCATACAGTGGTTAATACATCATTGTCAAAAGAGGGTTTTGCTTTTCGCATTATGTACAGAAACTTCTTGCACAACTATACTTTTTAAGCAAAGTGCAATTGTGTATTAGCATAATATTTACGGTATTTTATGAAAATACGAATGTTACTAGTGTTATTGTTAAGAAAAAAACAAAACAAAAAAAAAAAAAAAAAAAAAAAAAATAGAAATGAAAAAATTAGAAAAAACCAACAATTACGTTTATAAAAATAATATATGTTGACCGCGCCGGCTAATTATTATAAATTTAATTGCAATCGACAAAGCCGGCTTTGTTTTATAATTCTTTCTAAATAAGTTTAATTGTATTGTAAATTACAGTAGAGATATTATTGTTTTAAAAAAAGTCGTACATAAACGTACCTGTATAGTTCAACGGATAAAATTTTTTTAAGAAATATCATAATTATCCCGTAAAGGTGAATTCATTTTACTTTATGTCAATATATTTATAATTAATTAAGCTCGATATGCCTGCAAAATAAATCATTAATTGTACACAATTGTGATAGAGCAATAAAATATATTTTTTTCACAAATATCCAAGTATCTGCCTTCATAAGTATCGTAGTTATTATTGTTGTTGTTATTATTATTATTTACCTCTAATACATTGGTAAACAAAAAGCCTTAAGCTTATCTACTTTCACCACTTCTGTCCTCGGAATATGAGAAGAATATTTCAATGAAGAATATAAACAACAATATATTTACAATCAGTATTATGAAATAAAAAAATACAGAAATTATAACAAAAATAATACTATAAAAAACTGATTTTATGATACTCCAAATAAGTGTAACCGAGCCTTCCACTACCGATTTTATAAAACTAAAAATAAAAAACATTTCTATTTAAGTATTTACTTCACATTTTGGAGGTTACAATATCAAAATTTTGACATTTTTTATAATTACATTTCGAAGAAAACTAAATGCATTTGTTTTGTTTATGTGTGTGCGCGCGCGCGCGCATTTTTGTCTGTACATACGATTAGAAAATGATCTTTCTCTGTGGATTTCTACAGTTCTCACGAGTGAATATTTATTAATAATAATAATAATGTTTCCTTATATTTAGGTGAATGTAAATTAGTTTGATTTGAGTTTTAAGTTTAAAATTTGGAGAAAAAGAATAGTTATTTCAATAACTATTTAATTTTTATGCGTTTTTGTAATTCGAAATTTTTACTTTGTATTAAAAAAATCATTTAGCAAGATTAAAAGATCATTTGGTTTTTTTAAGCAATAGCAATCATTAGCTATTTATTAAAGTATTTCGATACTTGTCATTTAATCTAAACTTTAAACATAATGAAAAAGACATTTTAAAAATAAATATAAGCTAAAGAGTTTTCGCGACGTGACAAGTATAACTCATATTATAGAGCAAAAATTTATTGTATTATGAACATTTTTCTAGCTAACTCGTAGTCAATCTCCGATATCGATACTCACTATGCAAGTATAATATTGAATTCCTTTAATTATAGAAAACTACAGGATAATTTAATTTAGTTATAGAAATATATTGTTGCATTCATCAATCGAGCTTCTATTGAACAATAATAACAAGAAACAGAAAAAAAGAAAAAAAAAGAAAAAAAAGAAAAAAAGAAAGATGAGAACCACAGTACTTAAATAAAATAATAAATTCTTTTATTAAATTTAAAATATAAATATAAAATTAATATTTCAATTACATTAAAAATTTCACGCTATCGACGTGACGACATACATCGATGTAGTGTTTTGTAAAAAAAATACAAATTTACATAAAAAACCAGAGATCCAAAGAAGTCTTACAAGATTCACGAAGATTGCCTAGGGCGGATACAGGTGTATAAACAACACACCCGATTGTGCAACACAATTCGAATAAAAACCGGAGCTACACACGCGTAGCCGCATTCGCTTATACATTTTAAATTACTTTTCACTAGCACTCTCTCATCCTTCACGTTGACAATAAATGTTTCATTTCGTATAATATTGATATAACATTGACATTACAGAAAAAGAAAAAAAAAATAAAGTGATAAGCTTTTCAGGCACGATAATTTAATTCTAAATCTACTAACAAAGAGTGCGAATAAGAATAGGAAAAAATTATATTTATAAAAGAAAAAGCTGGTAAAAAAAAAAAGTAATGTGAAGAGCATATGTTCACACAGTCGTAGTATAGAATAAAATATAATAATCGCAATATATATATTTTTTTTTATTGATTTTAACGTTCCTAACGTTCCTGCAATATTCGGAAAGAAAAGAAAGGAAAAGAAAAAAAATGAAAGAAGAAGAAGAAGAAGAAGAAGAAGAAAAAAGATCAAAACGTTAAATCGTATCGTGAAATGTAAAATACAAAATTCTCTTAAGAAAATTTAGAAAATACGAGATCACTTTTTTGAAAATTATACTCTCTTCGGTAGGAAAATCGATAGAAATCCTATTGATAATCTATCGATCCATTGTAAAACATACAAACTGAGACATTTTAGATTTTTTTTACCATAATTTTAAAATAAATGATCTTTAAGAGAATACTGGACTGGGAATATTTGTTACGAATGAATTAAACTCCTTTCCCCCCTTCTCTATGAATTCTTTCACTCAATTTTTGTCACTTCCCAGTTTCGAATACCGAAAGTTCTTCTACCGAGAGGCAGGTTGTAATTTATTCTTATATGCGATAATAATAATAATAATAATAACAATCGTATCCACCTGTTATTTTCGAGTGAAACGTATACTATTATCTCGAGTCGACGTCTTGATGACCTTGAAGTAAACTACCCGAGATACGTAATTTTTCTTCTTCTTCTTCTTCTTCTTCTTCTTCTTCTTCTTCTTTTTTTCTGACCGATCGCGCGGTTAAACTTACGTTTCACCGCAATAAATTCAATTATGAATCTTTTAGCCAGACTTTGATTTAATAACAAAGAAAGAAAGAAAGAAAGAAGGAAAGACAGAAGAAAAAATATGGAATAAAGAGGTGCCTTCCGCCCGATGTCAAGGTCAAACCAATGAAATGAAAGGTCTAGGACGACGTATTGAAAAATATACGCACGCGGTAACGGTATTTCTCTGTGTGCGACAGTCAATAACAACGGCTGTCTCCACAATAATTTTTTAATAATAATAATATCACGGGACGGTCTCGTCGTGCAACAACAGGCATCCTCTATAAAAAAAAAAAAAAAAAAAAAAAAAACCAGCAAGGAACGAACGGCTCAGTGACGTACCGCCGGATCAACCTTGCCTCACTTTATTAGCCTTATAAAGAGACAAAGCCTGTTGTTAATAATTAATAAATAATACAATCGAATTATTTGCTATAGAGAGAGAGAGAGAGTTTCACCCTTACCTCCGTCTTCTTCTCGTGTGCGACAAAAACGTTCTTTTTACACATTTTCGAATCATTGCTTTCGAACGGGCTACGATCACAATGCACCTCACATTTATTCCAAATACAATGATTTATTATTGCTGTCCCAACTGTTTGGATTGAAGGCGACTTGCAGTAACCTCTTGAGTTGCGGGAAGGTGGCCGGGGCGGGGGAGGGGCGAAAAAAGAATTCCTCGTTTAGTTATAATATAATACGTAATCGCAATAATGTAATACGTCTTGCATTATTAATTATTCATTTACCCGCTAATCGTTACTTTAGCTTAATTATTTTACGTAAAATTAATTTGCGATCGCGATATTTGGATCGATAATTCGAGCGGAGAATCATCGATTAACCAAAGTATCGGCCGCTTAGGCTTATTATAATATATTCCGGTGTCGCGCTTTGCGAAACGAGTACGTAAGACGTAAGACGTAAGACGTAAGACGATAGATTAACGTTAGATGTCGAAAAATGCTGATACAATACATGGCGTGTAATGCGGCGGTGGAAGGTCATCGATTCGAGGACCTGGACAAGCAGATCACTGGTTGAGGGAAGGACCGCGATCTTCGTCGAAAGCTCTCTTAGGAATTTTCTCGAGTTATCCATGTCGCGGCTTAAGGACCAAGCGGTCGCGTGTCGAGACCACGACACGGCACCGAACATCAGCTGGGACAACTTGTCACAAGCGTTGCTCAGCCAAAACATTATCTTGACCTCCTAATACGACCTGGAATTTCCCAATAACTTTTCATTGTCGTTTCGCCGACTCTTTAAGAGATTTTCATACGATATAACGGATTCGATCATTAAGCAACCGTTTTCTTATTTTACATATTTTTATGCATTCCCACGCCATTATATACGTATATACGTATATATACGTATATATATATATACATGGGAGGACGGATAGATCTTGTAAGTGATGCTGTTTTTTGTAGACCACTTTGTACTTAAAGCGCGAAATTCTTCAAAAAGGCCTACTTGAGGCAACAATCGAAGGTCAAAGGATAACTTATCGAGGAACGAGTTCGTTTTTTATATTTGATCTTGTATTTTCAAAGGTTTTAAAATTTATTATTTTATGCAATTAAAATAGAGAGAGAGAGAGAGAGAAAATCTGCACATATAAAATGTATATCTATACTGCTATCGGTAATAGAGTTTGTATTTTAAAGAAAACAGTTTCTCAAGATGAATTGTAATAAGATGAATTATTATTAAAATAAAAATACTTAAGAAAGTAGTATAATGTACTTGCATGTGGTTAAAATTTAAAAATAAATGATAATAATAATATAATAATAATACCACGTACGTATTATATGATTTTTTTCTATCGTGTTAAAGAAATATTAAAGAAAAGAGGTAATTTGCTATCGTTATAGTTAAGGGAGTTTAGGTTAGGCAAGCACCACTACGCGTTGAGAAGGCGAGTCAATTAGAATTAAAATTTTAACTCGAGCTTAATTGTGCTTTTATTATTTCCAGACATTATTCTCATATAATATATATGTATATGTGTATATATATATATATAAAAGTATAAACGTACCTTTGTAAGTTTAACGTGTTATCGGGGTTCTTTAAATTTAAGCTCTTACTGCAATTATCCTAAAAAGATTGGTTATATAGTCACAGTTAATATCGTTATTACTGAATCTGACGAAGCAATAGTTGTAAAAATGCGATAATATAAAATACAATTACGTATTCTGTATCAAACCTATATCAAACTAATTACGAATGAATATTGCTTGACGATATCGTTATTGTTTACTTCAAATGGATCAAATGAGATTCACAATTCTGTACTGTGACCGTTATCCTCGGTGATTGTGAAGAAAATTTCAATGAAAATTATGAACACCACCATATTTACAACCAATAATAGAAAATACAATATTACAGAAACTACGATTAACAGAATGCTGTAAAAGAATATTTTCACGATATTCCAAATAAGTGAAACTGACCAAGTCACAACAGATTTTAATAAATCAAAATTAAAAAACATTTCTTTTTAATTGCTTATTCACATCCTGTAGGTTACAACTTGTAGATTTTGACATTTTTTATAACAATAATGCATTTGTTTTATCTATATGTGCGAGTGCGCGTGTGTGCGATTATAAAAATATCCTCTTACGTGCGTGTGCGTTTGCGTTTGCGTTTGCGGAGTGTGTTTATTTACGTGGTCGTACGAGACATGTAGTTGTATAACATGAGACGTACACGTATACATATATATATATATATATATACGTATATACACGTCGATCGCAAGGAAAAAGTTCTTACTTTAAATTATTATAAATTATTTTGATTTAATTCTTAGATTTAAAATTTAGGGGGAAAAAAAAAATACGTCGTTTTCTTTATTCTCCGGAACCATATTAATTTTCACGCAAATACAGTTTTCTATTATATTGTTTTAAGGAAATTGGACACGACCGAGTTTCAATAGTGATTGTCTGTCGACACGCGAATCAATTAATAAAAACGTTGAATTTGGAAATCGAGTGAAAGTTAAAAATGTATATGTATATATAAAACAAAAAAAAAAAAAAAAAAAACTTATTGAGACGCTGCTGCAGTCGGATGATTCAGATTCGGATGACAGTTTTGGCTGCTGCGCTTTTAGACATACGGTAGAGTTGTAATAAAATTTATTAAAACAAGTATAAAACAAGCATAATAATAATAATAATAACAAACAATTTAAACAACAGTAGTAGTAGTAGCGGTAGTAGTACAGGTAGTGGTAGTAGTAGTTGTAATAATGATGATGGCGATGATTGTCGGTGGAATTTTTTCGGATAAAAAAAAACGTGCGGATTCGTCGAAGGAACGTAGATTCGAAATGATTCGGATTGATCGGTAAGGATTGTGAATGTACACGCTGCGTATATTAAGGAGTATATATGTAAGGAGCCACAGGGATGTACGGATTGTAAATTTTTTGCACAGAAAGTTTGTGTTCCGACAGGTCGTAGTAATGTTGACGCGCGACGTTACAAAAGCTCGAGTAGAACGTGGAACTTGATATTTAATGAGCGAACGATCGATGGATCGATCGATGCGATCAATCGCAGCCGGCCGTCTGTTTCTTGGCGAGGGCGCAGGAGTAGCATTGTTTGTCCTTAGCGCATGGATCGTTCAGGGCAGAGAGTGCGGGGCTGTTTTCTCGCTTGTAATGATAAAATTCCGTGGTGTTCTCGTCGTAGGTCTTGACGACGGACGACAGGTCGAGCTTGTCAGCGGCTATGTAACAGGCGCCGAGGGCCGCCGAGGTCGTCAGCCGCATCAGCGACAACTCGTCGATACTCCCGTCCCCGTGGATCTCCTTGATAAATCCGGGCTTAAGGTAATCCCATGACTTCCATACCGAGCCCACGCATATGACCTTGAGGCCGCCGTATTCCAATTTCAGATCCTAAGGGGAAAAAGTGGGTGGGTGGATGGGGGGAGAGAGAGAGAGAGGGGGGGAAGGAAGAAAGAAAAGCAAACGAGTAAAATAACAAGGGCGGCAAGCATATAATAAAATAACGGAAGCTTTATTGGTTAGCGGAGAGGCCAGTGATCGATGGGCATCTCTTAATGATTAAAGAGCCCTCGAATCACGGGCCCGAATCACGCGCGTCAATAGTCGATTGAGCTCATACGAAGGAGCTTTTGTTTGTTTGAGGAAAAAATCATTGTCTAAGCGCGAGGGTCAGTGAGTTGTGTATGCTGCCTCGTAAATTCCCTTACGTACATTGTGAGCGCGACGAGAGAGCGCAATAACGTATTTGGCGAGAAAGGCTCCGGCTTCCTTGAAGAGCTCGAGGCACAGGTTGTCCTCCCTGTCGCAGCCGTGGACCAGCTCCTTCGTGAACATGGCGAACTTGCACTTGTCGAAGTTGGAATAAAGGTGGGGCATCATTTCCTGCTGGTCCGTCACGGTGAAGTACGATTTCATCGCCGGCCAGACGTAGGTGATCGGATACGGTGGGCACTTCAGTCCGTCCAAGTAGTCGAACACGTACTTGCACGCTCTCTGGGCTATCCAATAAGCTATTACGACAAAAGGACAAAAAAACCTTCCCTTTACATTCGTTTCTTTATAGACCATTAGGAATGTGCGGTGCGATGCGATTTGATAAAAAAAAAAAACCAATACTATTTGTTCCCGCATATTAAATATTTTGTGCGTATTTTGTGCACAAGTAATGTTCTCTTGGGCTTTGCGTTCATTCGTAGCCATTGCATTTGTATAATCTATAAATTATAGATGTACTGTAAGCTTGCGAGCCTTTGTAACTTTTCGGTCACATTTCGTACGCTTAGTACTTTTTCACCCCGTACTCACAACGAATCCGTTTATTTATTCTCTCAATTAGACTTGACTCTCTGAACAAACACGTTATTTATATACCAATAAAAATAACGTATACTCTTGATTCGATTTTCAAAAGTACATATACATGTGTGTATATATGTATAGCTACTATATAGGTTAATCGCAAGGTAATTAATGTAAACGCAATAGTTTATAATATTCTTATTAACTTGGACGAATATTTTCATAATTATTTATGAATAATTAAATACTCATTTTTAATCGTATTGGGTTTTATTTACCGTTTATCAAGTAACGATAAAAAGTTATCTTACAATCTTATATCTGGAATTCAACAATACGTATTTCAATATAATAAAAATTTGTTTTTTTCTTTTCTTTTTTTTTTTTTTTAAGGAAATCTTCGATTAAATGAATTTATACGTTACGGTATAAATTTATACGGCTATTATTTAGTTTATTTATGCATATAAACGCTATTTGCCGTTATAGTTTTTTTTTTTATTTATTTATTTCGTTTAAGTAATCTTTTTATTTCGTAATTAATAATAATAATAATAATTCTTAATAATACCAAAACATTAGGAATTAAAGCTACCGGTTTCGATATTTTAACAATTTATATATATATATATAAGAGTACGAGTCATGTGATAATACTTACCGCTGCCTTCGTCGCTCACCATGGATCCCCAGCCCCCGCAGCCGTAGGTCTTACCATCAGGATTCTCGAGAACGGAGTTACTCCCCGTGCCGGATATAACTACGATGCCACCCATGGGAAGGGCAGTTTTCATACTGCCAAGCGTATCCGAGCCGACGACGTAGTCGTTCGCGGCTGTCGGATAAAGTCTATGAATCGTATCTTTTAAGAGCATGTTGCTCTTCTTCTCCTCGCAACCGCTAAGAGTCAAGCCCTGCCAGATAATAACAAATAACATTATTCGCTTCACTTCTGCTATTACGTCCCTCTTAAGGCTCAACGCAACATCTATTCGATATATATATATATATATATATTCACGCGCTAAAGGATTTAGCGATTTTGGCCGTAGAGAAATCCATTATTACCCTTTGATATAAGACTTTTTAACGATTACAAATGTATTTGTCACACGATATTAAAATCCTTCTTTACGCGCAACTTATTATTACTTACATTATACGAGCTGTATTTCAATAACAAATCCATGAGAATCGCTAATGTATTGTCTTTAGCAATAGAAGGCTCAAATTGTATATCCGATACACGTACATGCCGTAGTACAATTTCAAATTTTATTATTTCATAGGCAGTAGGAAATCGTACCTTTCATCCCTGATATCGCTTGCTACAAATTATACCACCTCGTTTTTCCTAAATACTCTACGTAAATAAATATAAATGTACCGCTATTCTGATAATATCGAATTGAACTTTTTTAACTCCATCTAAAACATTTATTTCCCCGTAATTGTAATTATTATTAAGAGGAAATAAAAGATTTTACAAGCCCACTTATTTTACGAGCATTAAATACTTATTGCTCTTGCTCTATATTTTTTATTAAATGACAATAGTAATTGTGATCAATTATTTAGCTGATAAAACACCCGTCGACGTATTTAATCGAAGGCCTCGCGTGCTCGTGACGAATTCCTTCATCTTCCATTTAAAATTTATATTTCAACTAAATACGTTTCATCTGAATAAAATTTAGAATCCTTATATACTTCTTATGCTTATAACGTGAAGCGAAGTTAAACGTCAAAGGAAATAAATAAAAAGTATCTTAGAACTCATAAAAACATTCTACAATCTTGATTAGTGTAATATTTAATTTATTAATTATCCTAAGTTTATTTTTTTTTTTTATTCTAGATTGTAATGCATGTGACTGTATTGTATATTAAGGTAATTTTAAGGTAAATTCTCCGAAACGGTAGAACAAATATTTTCTTAAATAAAAAAATTACAACAACTTTTTATAAATTATAGTCAATAATATTATTTTTCGAACATCTATTAAATACACTTGCATTCTCTCTCTCTCTCTCTGTATATATTTATTTTTATAATATAAAATGTTAGCAAATTGTGCAAATTGATTGAAATTTATAACTCTATTGATAGATCATTCTCAGAGCTTGATTTCATCTAAGTAAATGTAATAATATTCATGTAAATAAATGTAATTTAATCGTTCCGATATTTATATGTGTATATATATATATATTACAGAAAAATTTAGTAGAATATAAATTTAATATAAAATAAAGGCATATTTGTTATTAAAACGATATCTGTGTAGTAGTTATGGATTATTTTCGATGGTTATCACCGAAAAAAAAAAAAAATGAATCACCGATAAACGAAAATTATCTAGAAAAAGAACTATGGATAATTTGGCTTTGTGTGACAAATTGGAATTAATATTTAATAAAAAATAAATAAAAAAAAAAGAAGAAAAAAAGGAATCCATTTCCTTGGAGTTAGCAAAGCTAACGATCATTTTGACACCGAGATATCTATCATCATCTTATCAAAATGAAAATTTTAAACCAGACATTTACGTTTACGTCATGTACCAGACAATGTCATAACTATGTAAATAAAATAAATATTTAAACTCTTTTAATTTGCATTTTAAGCGATGCTGTAGGAATTTTGAGTAATATTCCTGTTACTAATAAATTATTAATTGTCAACGAGTTTCCCATGAAATTTATGAAATTTATGACTTTCAAAGGTAATAAAATCAATACCTTAATAAGTACTTTTTGTTTGATCGTAATTACCATTTCTTTAATTTAGCTTATAAATCGAAATATCTCTTTAAACATGCGTGTGTGTATCCAACGCATACGACAATTTAATACAATTTACACTTTCCTTATCGTAGTTGCGTTTCACCTTAATCAGTCTTTTTTTAATCTATGTATGCAATACACGTGGTGGCAATAGGTACACGTGAAAATTATTTAATAATCATCGAGGAAAAATATTAGATATTCTTTATAACGATGAATATTAAATTAAGCAAATTAAGAAGTTTTTCTATTAACTATTAATAAAGCTCGTAAATGCTTTTCAGCTGAACATTATTTTGACCTTGAGTTAAAAAAAAAAAAAAAAAAATCATCGTTCAAGATATTTATTAAAATACATTGAAACATAAGATAAATACGTACATCTGTGTATATATATATATATATTCTAGAAACTTTAATTCTAAATAATACAGATAGCGTGTGTAATATAGTTAAAGTAAATATGTAAATAGGATATATCCTGGGTAGTAAAACCATAAGGAATTATAAAAAGATGCCTATAATATATATATATATATAAATACACACTCACGCACACACACGCACACAGAGCCGTATACTGAATTCTAAAGACTTCTCTTAATAAGTATTATACCGCTCTTCATTGAGTCGTATTTCAATAGAAGATTTAATCATTCGCTTCTGTTCTCGACCTCTAAGATATTTTTAAATTAAATTAACTCCGAATGGTATTTATTTAAAGAAGAAGTAAGCAACGAATGGATTACATGAAGAAAATAGAGTGTAATCTACGGTTTCGTTATTGAAATAGTTAAAAAATGAAGAGATTTTTTTTCCTATACTTACGACAATATCGTATGGAATTGTTTCGGAAATCTTGAGCTCGTGCTTAGATCTAATGATCATATCATTGATTCTGGCTGCAGTCTCCTCCATTCCCAAAGCCTAGAAAAATTTTGCATTAATTCACTGAACGAAAGTAACGTATCGCTGGTAAATAAAATAACAGCTCAATCGTCATGGCCAACTCTAGGGTCATTGTAATATTGATTGGATAGATCTGACCGCATCGACTCCAATTGTACAATAACCAATTGCCTTCCCAACTAAAAAAGCGTACTCACGCCGCCGCCGCCGCCGCTACGCGTGTGAGAAAATCAAAGAGAGAAAGAAAGAGACGGATAAATAAGTAGTTAGCTAGACAAAGAAAAATTAGTGTCAGAGAGAGCGAGGGGGGGGAGGTGTACAAAGAAAAGAATTATGCGCTATGTCGTGTAATAAGGCTGTAAAATTATTCTCACTTTCATTTATTGCTCTCTTCTTTTACATCCCATTCACCTTCTTAATCCCTCATATTGTTTATATTCTTTCACAGCCTCTCTCTCTCTCTCTCTCTCTCTCTCTCTCTCTGTCTCGGTTTATCGTTAAAATTTATCAACGAAAGCTTATATGAAACTTTCTGTATGTATCACCTCTCAAACGATATTTTTTCTTTTATAATAAAAAAAAAAAAAAAAAAAAATTCTACGTGGTCTATGCAAAATTCAACACTGTATTCATAGATTATCGTTGTATTGTAATTGTAATAATATCGTTGAAAATATAAATCTAAGACTAGCGTTTTTACTTTCTAATAAACATTAAGACCTTATATAATATAAAAAAAAATGCATTGCGTGTAATTATTCTAGAAAAAGCAGCATTTTTAAAAAAAATAATTATTGTACATTAGAATGAATAAACGAATTATAATAAAAAACATTGTAACGCTAATTTAAAAAAAAAATACTAAAAATATAACGAATTCAATATGAATCGTATTTTTTTTGATAATGAGAAATTACGATTTAATATTTAGAATTCAAGTTATGATATTTTAATAAATAAGATAGTAAATATAATAACGATAAAACGATATTGAAATAATAAGAAATAAATAATTTTCTGATAAATATTGATTTAGGCGCTGGAAACATTAATATTAAATGTAATTACGTAAAAATTTAAAAAAAAAAAAAAAAAGAATAAATAAATAAGTAATAATTTCGGGACTCTTAAAGGATGAAAATTATAATATTAATTGAACTAATACTTACAATTTTATTTTAATCCTTATCTATTATCTATTGCTTTACTAAAAACGATTAATTTCATTAATTCTTTAGGAATTACATAAAATAGGCAATGCTGTATGTATGTATGTATGTATGTATGTAAATAAGGCTTACGGTGAGTCGGTAAAAGTTTAGGACATAACTTATTTACAACGCCATTGAACGGAACTAATAAATTACAGCAATGCAGTAGTACTAGAGTATTTCATTAGAACATTAAATATTTTAATATTTAACTCGCCTTGTTGTACTTGTGTTGTTTTTTTTTTTTTTTTTTTGCCCCATGCGTGTCAAAGGTCGTAATTATTAATTATTACTTGCCAAGTGGTCGTCTACGAGCTCTCTACACATTTATTCTACAAATAATTTAATATGAGTAATTAAATAATTTACCCAGTGATTGGTGTGGGGACCCTTAATTTCAGTTAATTTTGTGCCCAATCCATCTATCACGTACAGCATTGAATGTGTAGATCCTCTGAAAAAAGCATTCATTTTATTATTTATTCGCGTCAATATTACAATTTAATAATTCACTTGCGACGTATTTGCAAAATATTTCAATCCCTATTAAGTACGAATGCAAATCTGTTTTTATTTTAATTTAAAATACATTTTTTAATTCGAGCAAAATTTACTCGTTTCGCTGGCTATTTTCAATCGAGCGTCAATAACTAATCGGTTACAAACAAATTATATTATATTGTTATATAATTTAATAACTTTGCCCATCGAATGGAATGTTTCGACGAGACACTTTTGCGATGCTTAAGATTTATCACAATTATTTATTTATGTAATTAATTTGAATATTAATTTATCGTAATCGATGGACAAATAATTTACGCGTTTTTGAACGTATAAGATCGTATAAATTAATATTTAGACAAATCTAATGAATTACTTATTAATTAATATTTTATAAGTAATAAAACGCTGCAAATTAAAAAGTAATACTGTTAAAAGTATTAGAAAGGAAAGTTCGTTCGCAGAACACTAATATTTTATTGTAAATTATTCATTATTATTGAACAGAATATTATTGAACAGAAGATTTCAGTTGTTAGGGGGAGGGGGGGATGAAGAAAAAAAACCAAAAACAAAAAAAAAACCTTAAATTAAGCGTATCCAGTAAAAAAAAAAAAAAGGTTCCAGAAATAATTCGATTCATTAATAAAAAAAAATACACGAATAGCATAAGTTTATTTAACAAAAATATGATTTTATAAATGCCTACATAATCTATCTATCTATCTATCTATCTATCTATCTATCTATCTATCTATCTATCTATCTTTTAATCATTGACTTTATCAAACACAAGACCGTGCTTATCGGAAATTTTTAACGGAATTTAAAATTTGTTACTACTAACTAAAAAATAAGTAATGCGCTTGATTTTTATGATGAGATTAAAAGCGTCTATATGATGGCAGTATTGAACAGCACAATACAAACAACAGTATTACGTTCAGCGTTAATCATTGCTTTGATTTTAAAATAAAAAATTTCTTTTACAATATAAAAAATACTTCTTTGTAATATAAAATGTAAGAATTATTTTCGATAAAATTCTTAACCGAACATTAAAGCAGCTTTTCATTTCAAATCTAAATATATAAATCAATTAATTAATTAATTAATTAATTAAGCAACTGTAGCGAGCAGTGGTGTTGTTTACTTGTAGACTGCAGTAATAGTTATTACGATTAAATTTATTAAATTTTAATAATACGAAGGGAATAGTGAACCGAGATGATATTCGATATGATATGCATATATTTTTATTTATATTGCGCCAGTGTAACATAATAATCGTAATCAGGATCGTAATTATCCTTTCAAGTTATATACGTATTTTAATCAAAGTCAAAGTTCGTTTTCCTCGTATTATTGTTATTTACAATTTTTCTGCGCAAAAAGCAGCGCTAACTGGATACAATTGTTCAACTATAAATTCTGATAATTCAGAATAAACAAATGTAGATTTGTAGAGAAAGTGTAGATAATTTATTCACCAGTAAAGCATTATAATTATAATTATTTTAAAGGGAGACTGAAGTAAATTTTGTTTTAAAAATTACAATAACTTTGATTCTGTCAGAAATCGTTAATTTAGGTTAATATTTATTATTAATTCTTCAAATTCTTCATAATTATACGCATTATATGCGCAATGATAACCTATACTAGAAATGATTAACCTTTTCCGATAGGCTTTGATCTTTTTATATTTACTCATTTAATTTTATAATATGCAAACGCTATAAATGCATAACGTAAGAAAAAAATGCTGTGAATAAGTGAAAATGCGCAAATTTTAGTGATTTATGAAAGATATTCTTGACCTTATAGTATACCGATGATATTTAAATGATATAAATAATATCATATTGGCTCTGATCGGAAAGGGAGTTTAATACAGAATTTAAAATCTTATTATAAAAAAAAAAACTATAAAAGCTACCAATGAAAAATAATCACTTTACCGATCGCCGTCAATGTAAATTTATCGATTCATTAAGATTGCACGTTATTTATGCGAATAAGAAAAACGATATAACAAATTATTGAAAATTGTTATTTTTATTCGCTGACTGAATATACTACTTACCCCTCGATGCCACCGATCCTAATATCTTCTGGCTTTTTATTAGGATCGATCCGCGGATAGTTTGCCTTCCCATTCATTTTCTCAGTTCGCAAATATAGATCTTTCTGATTGAGAGTCTTGATTTACTTGTCCGATTGATGTGAATTCCTGCATAAAAGGAAAAGAAACTTTTTAATGACTTTTTGGACTTTTGGAATATTATAAAATCTACAAAGAACGTGAATATTTAATATTTTTATTTGGTTAAAATTGTATGTGTATAAAACGTTCTGAGTATTAGGTTTTCAAAAGTGATTTATGTAACGCGATCGACGATGGAATTCACTCGATTTTTCAGCTCAATAGAGAATGAAGTCTTTTTTTTTTTTTTCATACACAAGACCACTTACACAAGAGCGCGCGCCACTTATTACGCGAAAGCCGAATTAAAAAATAATGTATTAACTAAACATTACTTTACTTTTGTTAGAAGAAGATAAATGTATTAATTAATTGTTTTGTGTCCTATGGAAAAAAACTCCCGAGAATTTTATCAAAGTCGGGAGCAAGTAAGTATTTTAGATTAGTGATACGAAAATAAAAAAGAAAATATTACACCACAATGACGCCGTGTGTGCGTGTGCGCGCGCGTGTGCGTGTATACATTTGACTTAATGTGCGTATTGCCGACGAATCTGAAAATGTAGGCGACAATTATTATTATGTTTATGCTTAGGAATTCCTCCGCGCGTGGGTGTAAGTATGTGCGCGGACGCGTGTGCGGCCCTGCGTTCCTGCGCTTAGATTATTACGAGCGGGCCGACGTTCAGAGGCTCGCCGACATGGAGGAAATAAAAATCTCCATATAACATTATGCATAAAAAGCTATTCTCTAAAATAGGCAAGCTTTCACTACGAGTTTGAAGATAGATCGGACATTACGGGGCGCATGCGCTCACGCCTAGAGAATGTAAGCAAGCACCGCTCGAACTTCAACAACCATACGAATGAAAAGGTTTTTTAAAAAAAAAAGAAAAAAATTCGTTAAAAAAGTCAATGGGACGAACGGGGAGAAGGGGCACAGAAGTCTGGCCTGTCTGCTATTACATTAATAACAATAACAATAACAATAGTAACAGCAACAACGACAACAACGACGACAACCGCAACAACAACAGCAAGCCTTAATTATTAGCTCCATTGAATGTCTCGACATTGTTGAAAATTCTTTCGTTACGTATGTCGCTACATAAAACGGAGGAGCGAGATAGGGTGACAGATAGAAAGAGAGAGAGGGGGGAGGGGGAGTGAGAGTCGGAGGAGAGAGGAGCAGAGCAAACAAGCAGAAGGATTTTCGAGAGCAGACGTCTCGATGTTAAGAAGCGTAAGGAGCATATGTTTGATCAGGAAGGAAGAGGGCCTTTATTAAAAATAAGGGTGGGGGGCTTACACGAAAGAGTCAACTAGACAAGTCTATTATTATTATTATTGTTGTTGTTGTTGTTGTTGTTGTTGTTGATGTTGTTGTTACTATTATTATTATTGTTGTTGTTAATTATTATTGCTGCCCAATAAATTGGATAAAAGGTAGATGAAAGGAAGCTAATGGCGTATGCGATGAGTATGTATGGCGAAGATGAACGTACTGTTGTGTGCGCTAAGGGTCTTTGTCGAAGGGTTGTCCTTTCCTCATCCACGGCTCTTCCTAGTCGCCAATTTCTCTCCCCCCCTCGCACTCTCTCTCTCTCTCTCTCACGTACGCACGCACACCCGCACGCACACCCGCACCCGCACCCGCACACACACACACGCACACACTCTCTCTCTCTCTCTCTTTCTGTCTCTCGATCCAAGTCTCCGTTTCGCTCTATGAAATGCCTTGAGAACGCGCGAGTGAGTCGGTACGGGTAGCGCGAACGCGGGGGCGCGTTTGCCCGTCGGTGTTTATATTTGCGTCTGCGAGACGAGGAGGTGGAGGAACAGGAGGTCGAGGAGGAGGAGGAGGAGGAGGAGGAGGAGGAACAGTAGCAGCAACAGCAGTAGCAATAGCAGTAGCAGTAGCAGTAGCAGTAGTAGTAGCAGCAGCAGCACGACCACCACCACCACCACCACCAGCACCACCACCACCTGTGCCCGTCAAACTCCGAGGAACGTGGAGAACGAGCGCTTGCGTAGGCGGTCCTCCGATCGCTCGAAGGTTATGTTAGCGGATGAGCGAACCGGAGCCCGTTGCCGCGACAACTGAACGCACACACACGCACGCACGCACGCAGGCAGGCAGGCAGGCACACACGAGAACAGAGCACACGTGTCAGCTCGTTTGTTCGGCGAGCTGAGCGGCGAACGACGACTAAGCGCGGGGCCGACGAGCGAGAACGACCACCGGGAGACAAAGTGTCCGGGTCCGTCCGTGTGCGCCGCCGTGTGTCTCTACTCCCGAACCGCCACTCGTCCCCGACACTGTCGCCGAGTGCCGTTCTCCACCTAACCGTTCTCCGCCAACAGGCCCGTTCTCCGTCGAGCCCCGTACGTCGTTGTCGGCTGCGGCGGGGGCAGCGGCAGCCGTGTATAGAGTCAGCGGTGTCGGTGTCGGTGGCGGTGTCGGTGGGTGGCGGTGGCCGTGGCGATGACGACGGCAGCAGCTTCTGCGGACGATCGGCAGCTCTTTTACTCCGCATTACGATTCGCGTAAAAGCTTCGATCGCGATAACAATAATATCCGACTTTGTTGGCCTCTTCGATTTTAATTACGCCCCGTCCCTCGCCTCCTCCTCCTCCTCCGTCACGCCACCTCCCCCCCGCCCCCCAATCAACCGGGCTCGGGCTCCGGCTCCGGCTCCTCTAGAACTTTAGATCCACTTTAGTTCGTAGAACAATTCAACAACGATTCATTGAGCAAATTCATTGAGTCGGGTGATATTATACATATACATATATATACATATATGCATGATTTATGACAGCGGTTTGCATTTTTCTTTTTTTCTTGTCCGAAAAAACGTTATTAACCGCGACTCATTTATTTAAAACTCCACGACATTTCGTCTGACCGTCGACCGAGTACTCGCCACCAATATTATTACTATTTAACTTTGGCTTAGTACAATTATTGCCAATACCTTTTTAATCACAGCCACGGATAATTACACATTGATTTTATCTTATTACACATCGATCGTAATCTGTAAACGTAATCGAAGCGCGTCTAACTCACTATTACATCTTATAAACTACGCCGAATGCGCAACGCTCGTCATAACGAGCACATCCTCTAGATATTCAAACTCGATTAACCCAAAATCGACAACCAAAATATTTATTATATTAAGTTATATAGTGTCCGAATGGCGTGTACCGTATGCCAACGATCACGTACTTATTAAACGACATATCGGAAAGTCACTACTACTAACCGTTTCCTTATTTATTGAATAAATTTAATTCTACACGACTTACATGGCATTATCATATTCTAAAAGCTGCTCATCAATTTAAATTTACTCTTTAATTAACATTGAACGATCGACTTTTCTAATGTGGAGGCAGCGAAGTGATCGCAGTCGGTATTACAGGAATCGACCTTCCAAAATATCACTCGGTATTAGCTGAATTGTTTGAAAACGCTTTTTACACAGGAGAACGTCTACTAATACTGTTCAATAGATGTCGGTATAATACGTCGAGGACTTACAATATTAATAGGAAAATGCACGGCCTCACGATATATAATTCCATATTCCAAACTTTCTATTAATTTTAATAAAGTAAGTCTGAATTCAATTACATTCATGATAATTTACGTTAGAGTACATATTTCATAATAGGGATCTATTGCCAACGCGTCATTAGATACATAATTTAATTATACGTTGATTCCGGAACTACATTCCGCATCAAACATTATATAATAACGTCATTCTATAATGTTCAATTTGTAATATCACGATACATAATATGTGAACTTAATTCCTCACAAAGCACAATATAAAAATGATTCAATTATTTCGAATGCTTCTTTTCAAGTTATTTTCAATTTCAAGTTAAAAATCATACGTATTAGAATATCTCGTCCTATATATAAAATATCATAAATTTATATATTTTTATTAATTCTAATTATATGTCTACAGATAAGTATTTCATATGATTATCCTATTACCATTAACTAACTATAAATGATCATTTATTAAATATAATCAGTTCCATAAGTAGTAATATACTTACGACTACAGAATTTTGCACGCAGATTACAATGACCCAAAATAATTTATTTTAAAACTATATTTAATTAAATAATTCTGCACTCAATTTATTAAATTGAAAAATACAATTTTATAAGAGCATATAAAATTCGCCTGTTTCGAACGTTATTTATTGCACATGCACCAAACTCCTTATCATTATTATTCCTTATTGTTTAATAATAAAGAGTAAGAATAAAAAAAATTTACATTATCCCAAGTGAATTGATCCTTTTGTAATGAATAATGATGGCCTTGCATTAACTTCATTACCTAATATCACGTAAATACGTGGTCCGATACGAAAAATTTAAATCTCACTGATTTTTCAAATTCTTCTCTATAATATTCAAAGAGTATTTTTTTTAGTAGAAATAATACATGGCTTGGATTATTGATGGCGATTGGAAGGAAATAAATGTCAGCCATCGTAATAATTGGCAATCCGAATCTGTACGAATATCCGACACCAATGAAGAATAATATAAAAAAGAGAGAGAAAAAAGGAATACTTAGATTTTTACTGCACAAAGAAATGTTGTTTTGTTTTTTTTTTTTAAATATCGAGTGCCAGTCGACGTAGACATTTAATACGAAATGCATATTTCTATTGCGTATAATTAATAAAAAAATTGTTAAGGTACAATATCATTTTCTTTGCGAAGCTGTCGATACGGTCGTTATCGACGTAAATTATCAATGTAATCAACATCTACAAATGAGATTAAATTTTCTTCATTTTGATGCAAGAAACGATTAGATTTTTTTTTTGTTTTTTTTTATTTTTTTAATATTTTGAAATTTGAATGAATTATATTGGAAATGAAATGAAATGAAACAAAATAAAATGAAATGAAATAAAATAAAATCAAATAAACCATTTAATAAAAGGCTATAGTAAAATAACGAGGAAGTTTAAGGCGACTAATTATTATCGTATAGAAATCTACATAACCTCGTTATTTTATTTGGTAGAAGCTCTTCATATACGAGTCTTCTCTGCCGTTAGTCTGTCGAGTCCTTTACAGGGCAATTCGTATTTGGCTCTCGGCAATGACCAATGAGCGACATACGGAGGCGGCCGAGGATGCCGCGCATGCCTACTCCTCGTAAATCCTAAACGAAGCTGCTGCTCTCCGCCCTTCCTCCACCTTCTACACTACTTGTACTTATTTCTGTAATATACCCAAGTACAACGTAAGCCCAGACACTCGAGTTATTAACAACAACAACAACAACAACAACAATAATAATAATAATAGACAGCAACGGCGACAAAAAGCGAAAAAAAAAGAAAGAAACTCGCCTTGGATGGGATAGCGAGGGGTGGCAAAGGGTCGGGGGGAGTATCGAAGGAAGAAATTGGGGTTATTGGCGCCTGTGGGTAGGCAACGCTGGGCCCGTATTACACGTAGGGTACCTGTCAGCGGAGCGCTCAGCAGCGCCCCCGTCGTCGGTCCGGCGAACCGACTCTGACGGGAAAACACTTGTCCCGGTGCGGTTATTGGGGTTATTCGATCGCATCTCTCGTAGGATTTGTCGATTACGGGCCGAGGAAGTAGCGGCCTCTCGGTCCGCGGAACGGCCGGATCAGCCACGCGCGCACACGCGCACACGCGCACACGCGCTAAACGTATTCCTCGTAGTCGGTAGAGGGGTTAGTTAGTTTTTATATTCATCGGGAGGGGAGAGATGGTCGGACACGCTAATAGCCGTGTTCGTGTCTTCTCCTCGCGGCAACTTGGAGGAAATGCTGGCGCACGAGTGGAAAGCTAGTGCGGAGTCCACGGCCGCGAACACTCCTCCACGCCGTAGGTGTGTATTATAATGCCGCGTGCACCTGGCCGGGAGCAATCGAGCAATCAGTTAATCCGGGTGAGTCGCGCACGTCCCTCTTGAGCCCGTTCGTCGGCACGCCTCGCTCCTATCCCGTACCTATCCCCTTCGTGTCCGTGTCTCCCCTTCGTGTCCCGTTTGGATACCGTTTGGATACCGTTTGGATCGCCCCGTTCGTTCGTTCGGTTCGGGGGGGTATCGTTGGGAGCGCGGCGACGCCGGAGTCGCCGAAGTAGTGCCGTCTCGTCGTTGCAAGGGTGAGGCCGCGGTGCTGTGAAGGCGCCGCTCCGTCGACGTCGTCGGTGTCGCCTTAGCGAGGATGGGGATGTCGCCGGGCTGGCGCCCCGTCCGCGTGGAAGCGTCGAGGGTGCGCCGATGAGGGCCGGCCTCCGCCACCGCCTCCGCCACCGCCTCCGCCACCGCCTCCAGCCAGAGAACGCGCGACCTCTCTAGGAAGAGAGCTACCCGAGGACGAGCTGCCCGGAAGGAAGACGGGGCCGAGAGCCAAGAGCTACGAACGTATAGAAACTCGTGGTGGGCTGCCGCGCGGGGCCAGAGAACCTCGACCTCGAGCCGCTGCTGAGGCCCTCGGTGACCTCGGGCAGAGCCTCCTGTCGTCGTCGGCCATTGTCTCCGCACGTTGACATGGAAGCCTACCAAAATGGCAGAAGCCGCGCAAATGTTTTTGTTCCTATATAAATCCAAGTACCGGCGGAAAGCTGCGAAAGCCCGTGTGGCTCGACCGGGTGAGCGACGAAGCCGTGGAGATGACAAGAAGGAGGACGAGGAGGCCGAGGAGGAGACGGCCGGCAACGGCCGACCAAACCTTGCCGGCTCGTCGTCCTTGCTCTGGAGCCTCCTCATCTGGACTACGTTGCTGCAGTGCACGGCGCCCTTGGAGACCGCGGCGGCGAGCTCGACGACCAGTTTGGCCGGATCCAATGCCTCGAGCTGCGACCTCGAGAGCTGCCTTAACGGCAACTGCGTCAACGGTAGTTGCCTATGTCGCGAGGGCTGGCAGGGCCCCAACTGTCAGTACTGCGCCAGTAAAGTCAGGTGGGATTATTCACTAACTCAACTATGACTCTTTATTTTCATTCGTTTACTCCTTGCCATTGAGTACTGCCATCTCCTCCTTCCCCAATAACCCCAACAATCCCAATAACCGACCCTTCATCTCCCCCTCAACTTAGTCATAAACAAAACAGCCATCCACCAATAAAATCCTTAGTTTTATTCTCGTTATTGTTATTTGTATCATAATGCCAATGCGGAACCCCAATAACCAAGAAATTCATAATCTTATTTATTATATTCTCGTGTAGGTGTTCCATGTTCATAGATAAGCACAGATCATCTGCTGCTACGTGATCTACGTTATCCTACATTACATCTAACAATAAGATATATATGTCCAAACTATCTATTAATAGGATAAACGTTAAATTACTAATTGCAAGTTATTCTGTCACTTGTGTAAGAAGTTCACAGAATATCACTTAATACTTGTTATCACATTCATAATACGTAAGCTTAAACAAATAAAACATAAACTATCACTTACTTCCTGATATAATCATACATCTGCATTATGTATATATATATATATATGTATGCAGTTGCATGCGTGTAAATATAAGAATTTAACCAAAATAAATTAACGAACCAGCTGAAATATATATTAAAATACAAATACGTATTCAGGGTCATAATATTTTAATAAAGTAATAGTCATTTATATATATATATATATTGCTGAGTGCATTCTTTTTACAAATTGATAAGCACGATATTTACAAATTTAAAGAAATATAGAAGAAAAATTGTAAACGAGACATATTACAGTAGATGCAGTATTATAAAATTTCTATATTTTAATATAAATATTTCTTTATTCATTCAATTAACATTTTTATTTGATTTATTTTTAATGACATATATAAGACATATATATATATATATATATGACTGCTAGCTAAACTTAGAGATAGTGTGTATTCATGCAGAAAAATTCAGAAATAATTATCAATTATACTAATATTTCATTTACTTCTAATTTTCCACTAATTACTGTAATAATGCACATCACTTGCACATGGCATGTAATATCTTTTAAATAATAAGCGTTTTATTATTTTATTGCTTATGTAATGGAGTAATTTTATAAAATGTCCCAAGAATATTTTATCATTTATCTACTAGTTTCAAAAATATTTGAATTTTCTAATACTAACATTTCTAAAATTAATGAAACATAATTATTTTTAGATTTAATGTGTTTGTATTATCTTAATTATAGCAAATTACATGTAGTGGTAACAATAAGCATTTGGCTCATAATATAATTATGAGACTAACATGACAAACTTTAAATCTACATATATATATACATATATACATATAGGCATCATAGCCTTACTATTGTCGTTGTCGTTGTCGTTGTCGTTGTCGTTGTTGTTACGGTTGTTGGGGTTGTTGGGGGTTATCGTTGTACTACATAATTATTATTAATCCTTAATTTTAACGAATCATTGATATTTTTTATATTTTTCACAGTTATTTGTCTTTTGAATTTCGTTATGAAGTAAACCAAAAAAATATAAATTGTATAATGTAACATAAAAGATAATTGGTACATGAATACTTATTCCTTCTTGATGTGCACTTTAGAGTAGTAGACTAGTTGGGGTATGCCCGCGCATACCATACCGAACGAAATGCATTTTTAAAATTATTGAATAAATGTATTCAATTGTAGATTGAGTGAGGTATTAAAATATTACGAATAATAAAATTAAATTAAATTCTTTATAATTATATCGTCAATTAACCATCGCTAAGCTAATTAATGCTCGATTTTCATGAAAATCTTTCTTTAGTTTGACGTAATTGACATTATTAAGTAAATTTTTCAATTGAATTAATGACGAATACGTTTTTGTATATTATTTATTATTATTTATTGTTGTTGTTGTTGTTGTTGTTATATTTATTTTGTTTCAATGATATTCGATTGTTTTGAAAGAGAGAAAAATGAGACGAACTATTATTATGCGGCGTTATTGAGTATTTATTCGTAAGTATACGACTTAACTTATGTTTTTCACTGATAGTTCAATCGATCCAGTCGAGTACCAATAAAACATCCAATGATTATTTTCCCATATAATCACAATATTGTCGCACTAATTATTGACTTATAGTCGTAGTAGGACAGGCGGGTATTTATTGCTTTATTTGAAAAACTTGAGTAAGCTCGTTAGAATTTTCAGTTAAACCGATATCATTAGTATATTTGTATAATGGTAAGTTATATTATTATCGATGACCTCGTAAAGTATTTCAAGCCATTGGGCTTTAACTGTAATTTTATTCCATATAAATCGGACGCGTGTCGGATTGGAGTTGAGGTTTTTTTTTTTTTGAAAACATTGGATTAAAGGGATTTCGTTTAATGGGGCAATCGAAGGCTCTGAAAGGAAAGAGGGGGGGAGGTCGGAGTAAATTAGGAATAACATAAAGATAATCACATATAAACGAAAACTTGTCTTGAGCTTAAAAGTGTAACGCGATTGATAAATTTGCAACCTGACCGTACAAAGTCTTGTTTGTTTTAAAGTTAAATGGAACAAGATTTTAATAACTGGTATCAACTGCTTTACGCAGCAGCATAACGGGGGGGGGACAGGGAAGTGAGAGAGAGACATAGTGAGAGAGAGAGAGAGAGAGAGAGAGAATTCTCGTTAGTAATAACGTATGAGACAAGAAGTACGCACGCGTTAACGGTACATCGACCATTCCGCCAATGGTCGGCACGTTCCGTTCTATCCTTCGTGCGACTCCACGAGTCCCAAGATCTTTTGGGGCCGACTGCTAGAGCACTTCCATGATAAACGATCAATTTTTATAAACAATCAATAGTTTTATGTGAAAGCTATAATTCTTACCCTCCCGTAGAAATGAATAATTTACCTCGGCTTTTAACGAAATGATCCCACTCTACGTTGGGCAATTAAAAATATTTAATTAACGTCACAATTATCACAAGATTTTTTTACATAATATTCAACCCTCAAATTATTTATATACATATGTGTGTGTATAGACGATAACTAAAAGTTTTTATGTACCTGTAAAGGGCATTTATTTTACAAGCGCCGGGCGTGCAAGTTTATATGAAAACGGGAGTGTAATCCCCAAGACTATTTATTGTTCCGTCCAATGATTTATCCTCTATTCATTTAAAAGTAACGACACTGGCTCGTCTTCGGCTATTTATTGAAAATTCTTTGAAAAATCTTCTAACCTCCACCTCGACATGAGGTTCATCAGTTTATTCGTCTCCTCCCCCCCCCCGTAGATTCATAAATATCATAATTTTTTTAAGAATTTAACAATATCCCAAGTGATTTTAATGTACGTATTCCGAATTCCTAAGTCTTATTAAGTTAAAAGGGGGGGAAAAAAAAAATCCAATAACATTATAAAATATCGTCGTTTTCATTAAAACTTTTATGATTCAGAAGAAATAATTTACTGTTTAACGTTTGGGAATTATTAAGAAATTATTTCCAATTTTCAAATACGAAATCAATTTTGTCGGTTAGTGATATAGATATACATATAGATATATATATGTATACGTACAGATGTACGCGTTGCGATACAATAACGCTAATGTGTTAACGGGAGGAGGAGAAAAGCCGTTGCAGCTCGGCTTCTACGTCCAAGTCTTCCTCTATATAACTTCTTCTTTTTTTTTTTTTTTTTTTCCTATTTTAAAGTATAATTCATTGGCCTTCTTAGCCTATTTCTTTGTCTTTCGTTCCTCTTATGTCAAGAATATGAATCAAGCAAGGCCTTACATAAATATTTTTATCTCCTACGTTTTGCCCTTTCTCATTCTTCATTCTATTTCTACATTAAATACAATCTTCTCCGTTATTAATAATCTCTTTCATTAGTTCTTGTTTCTTCTCTCATCTAAATGTTTAATCCGAGAGAATGCTGTCGAGATTTTAAATATTTCCTTCCAATTGAATGTACTGAACGCTCTTACAATAAAGTATATCGATAACATTCATGAATAGCTTATGGTGAACCAGCTCTAAAAAAACATAAATTATTCAATAAACAAAGTGCTTATTATAATATTTACGAATTATAAGTCGTAATATACGTATGTATGTATTTGCTTAATTGTATTTGCTTAGAGTACACATGCTTGAGGCATATGCATTAAGATCATAGGCCAAGTATGCGCGTATTAATTGTCATTAGCACTTGCTTTGTCGACGAGGTTTATGGGAATAGAAAAGATACGGCGAACAATACCGCACACGTTCTCTCTCGGCTTTCCCTCACGATCTCCACGAATGAAATACCATCCTTATTTTAACGAAAAATACAACCAAGCTCGTATTAAGTACGTTAAATAAATAAAATCCTCTTTAAGTAAAAAAAAAAAAAAAAAAAAAAATCCAATATTTTCGTAATAAATTATTATTATTGGCGTTTATTAAGAGCATTATTAGTTTAATACGACGGGAGAAGTTGAATAATAAATGGTAGAAAGCTCTAGTTACGGTCTGGATGCTCAATTTGCATCCAACTCTATTTCCTTATAATTTAAGCATGCAAATGTGCTTTAATAACATGGAAATATTTAATAAAACAAAGCAGAACTGCTCGGTCGAGGAAACAGTGCCGCTGCTGTTGTTGTCGTTGTTGCTGTTGATGTTGCTGTTGTTGTTGTTGTGTTGCTGCTCCGGTCGATAGACTAACAACGTATGCCATTATTAGTCGTAATTTGAAAACGAGCCCTATTCGAAATTAATGCATTCCACCTAAAAAAAACTTCATTAATTATAAATTTTACGCTCAATAATAATTGTGACGATTGTCGTTGTGGCGATAACCCCGATTGCGCGTACCGAAAGCTTTTATAACAAAGCGAAAAGAACGTTCGGTCGAATTGCCACAAGAATTCAATAGTAACGCATGCGAGTACAGCAAATGACGCTAATTGTCCATTAAGATAGACATCTTTGATAATACGTATAAAATCGTGGCCACGGGTGTCGATTCCCTTGCAACAAAATCATCCACTTACAGTTTAGCTGCCCATTAAACAATAGCTTAACGCGTATACTTGCGTTAATTACGGCTATTACGAAAATATCTGAAACGTAACAACGGAGCGGCATTGCCTGGCCCTCGTTATTGAAATTTTTTTTATTTTCTCTTGAGCGTAAGCGTAATAAGCGATCCCTACAATAGACTACGCTGAAAGGACAGTAAAACGTTCTTTCTCATAACGGTTTAGTGCGCCTAGACTTTTCAGTAGTTATATCGTACTAGCCGATCACTACTCAAATCCCGCTAATAATATTCTATTTAATCCCAAATCAATTATAACATATTGATATTACATAGGTGTTAAATATACAATATACCGTTGATAAAATGACATTTTAAGGGCTTTTGCAAATCGATTATGCTTTCGGGATATTTTATTTAAAGCAGCATATACAACGAGAACTGTTTTGTAAGAATAATAATAATAAGAAATTCGAGTTTTTATTATAGAATTTTTTACTATACCTGAAGAATTCGTTTCGTTTCGTTTCGTTTCGTTTCTTTCGTTTCGTTTCGTTTCGTTTCATTTCGTTTCGAGAATTTCTTCTCTGTCCAACTTACGATTCGAGCACAATGTTCCTTTCATGTCTTAATGATAAAATGATATTAATTAAATCTTCGCGATCCGTAGTTTAACGTGTTCCCCAATTATTTTCTCATCTCTACCAATTACTTCGAAATAAATCACTGCCAAAAGTAGATTAGATTTTTTTCCTTAAAATCCTTATAGGTACATTTCTTATTACGTATTATACGTATTTACGGACATTCGGTTTAAATAAATTGTCATTTACACCCAACGCATACCAATTTACTAAAATACGTACGCAGGATATTATAAACAATGATTTTTAAATTATTTATCCCTCTCGTATACTTATTTTCTCATAAACCTTTTTATTCATTACATTATATAATAGCCATACAAAATAGCCCCGTTAATGCCAAAAAATTGTAAGTATAATGAACAACATTCGATTGAGCAATTAAATATAATATTTAGTTTTCTTAGTCCTTTCGCCGTAAAGAGAAATCAGTATATAAAATTTATGTTCTGGAATTTAAAAAACTAATTAAATATATTATAGAGGATTAAAAAAAAAAAAAATGTCGTTAAATATTAATAATTATTAGGTATTTGCAAAACTTGCGAACAAAAATTGCGAAAGAAAAGAAATACGTAAACGTATGCAGAAAAACTATAATGTTATAAATTTAAAATCTTCAAAAATATATATTTTATTTATAAAAATAAAATTAAGTCTTTGAGAAATTTACGAATTAGGAAATTATTATTAATTAGAAATTAGTTAATTTTCTGAAACGTGTTGGATGCGTTAGAAGATGATTTATTTATAGAACGTAATACCGTACGATCGAGAAGCGTGACGATATAATTGACTCGTTTTATTATTATCATCATCATTATCATCGTCGTCGTCGTCGTCGTCGTCGTCGTCGTCGTCGTCGTCGTCGTCGTCGTTTCTAGCACTGAAACTGTAAAACTATTTTTCATAATTTTAAAAGGCGCCGATTGCGGTCACTTGGACAGCCGTTTATACGTAACGCACGTAGGGGGGGGGGTTATTGGGGATTGATGCGTATTAATAAGTAGTCGGTGTTTGTATTTGCAGATTATCCGAACCCTCGGGGAGTATTCACGACGGCGTTGGAAATTACACGACGGACGTGAAGTGCTCGTGGCTGATCGAGAGCAGCCCGAATTCAACGATACGCATGCACATAGAGGAATTCGCGACCGAGTGTGGTTGGGACCACCTGTACATCTTCGACGGGGACAGCGTGGAGGCGCCCCTCCTTGGCGTTTTTACGGGGCTCATGCACAAGGACGACTATCACATAAGACGGGTGCCGGAAGTCATCGCCCGCTCGGGGAGCGCCCTTCTACACTTTTACTCGGACGTCGCCTACAACATGAGCGGCTTCAATATCACTTACAAAGTTAATGCTTGTCCGAGCAGGTGAGAGGATTCATTTGTTCCGTTACGCTCTCCCGATTTCTCATAATCTCTCCTTTCCTACTATCTCTTCTTCGCTCCTCCTCTCTCCTAACGGTTTCCCTTCCCTTCCCTTCCCTTCTCTATGTCCTCCACTACACTAGACGTACCTTGCAAAACCTTTAATACCTATATTGCTCCTCGATATGGGAAAGAAAGAAAGAAAGAAAGAAAGAAAAATAAAAATAAATAAAAGATAAAAAGGGAAGAAAATCACGTAACAAAGACGATCCACGGAGAAGTTGGACATTGGTAAAAATTCTTATACAACGGCTAAATTGTTAACTGTTTTATTAGACGGTATCGTCGCGATTTATTTTTATTAGCCTTGACTCGGTTTTCATGCCTTACGGGTGGGAAGTAACGTAACGTAACGTAACAACACATCAGCCACGCGAACCATTAATTCCTGTGATTTTCTTTATAAATTAATATGCAACCCAATGAAACTACGACGAACACTTACGATATAAATAACGAGAAAAAAAATCTCTGCTCTTATTTTGTATTATTTTGAAAGTCAAAAGCGCAAAAATATTGCGCACAACTGCTCCTCACATTAAATGCGAGTTAATCCTTTTAAAATTGTTCTGTGAAGTGCTTCGTATGCTTTTAAAGCTTCCCAATTAACTTATAAATCGAATTAAACCGCAAACGTTTAAATTATGTTAATATATGTATATTAATATGCGTATGTTTTTATAATCAAAATCATTCATCGACATGGTTTGCCATCTCTTTTACGCGATATCGTTCTATTGAAAAAGAAAATAAAAAATAAAAAAGAATGGTATTCCGGGTGGGAGCGAAACACACCCCACTCCTCACTCTAACTCCTCCTCCCTCCCGCCCCCCCCCAAGAAAAAGAATCGATGCATTCTGGGTACGACGCTCGGTGTCATCTTTCTTCTTTCTTCATCTTCTTTCTACCTTACGTCTTGGTCTCTTACGTCTTGGCTTTCCGAGTTTACTGACACTCGGCTGCTCTGCGGCCTGTTAATCATAGTCGTTCATTAGCGATAGAGTTGACAGCATCAGCAGCAGCAGCAGCAGCAGCAGCAGTAGTCGGCGATCTTCGGCGTCGCCTTATTAAAATTTCAGAAACCTTATTTGTTATCGGGGCTCGAACCCCCGATAATCCTACCGATAACACGTATATTTCTAAGCAGATTAATATCCATTCCCGCGAGCAGGATCATAAATGACTATATTTTTACTTACGGTTCGCCCGAAACGGAAAAGCTCGATTGCTGCATTTCTAAAAGTAACGATATTTTTTTTAATCTCATTTATAATTTATAACGCATATACGTACACGGCTGTGCGCTATAGATAAAAAAATATCGACGACTTTGATTTCGTTATAATAAAAGTCTTGGCAATTTTTTTTTTTTTTTTTTTTCTGGTACATTTCCATCCGAGCAATCACGCAGCAGCATACGTGCAAATTGTAAATAATACGCGCTCGAGCTTACACGTTCTTTCGTGTCGATTTATTTAACGTTAACTTAATGTTAAAAAAAAATGTATCATATACGTATAAACGATGATCCTCTCCTCCTTCCTTGGTCCACTCGTCGTCAACGAAAAATCTTTGGGACCGGAGATATTGAATGATAAATCTTAAGAGAGCTCGGAGTTTTACGAATTATTAGTATTATTAATACTAATTACGGGGGCTGGGGGAGGAGTGGCGATTTCGGGAGGATTTAAAAATCTAGGGGCCAATGTTGAGATGAATAATCCTGAGTCTGTGCGCTTGGCAGGGATTCGCACGTCGACTGCTCGGGACACGGAGTTTGTATCGAGGGCATCTGCACGTGTGACGCCACATGGATGGGCGAGGCTTGCGACGTGGCCATTTGCCCGAACAATTGCTCGGCCCATCGAGGACAGGGCAAATGTAACCACGAGTGGCATCGCTGCGACTGCTTTCACGGATACAAAGGTACGCGGCTCACACGCACACGCACACGCACACGCACACGCACACTCCACAGCCCACAGCCCACAGGTACACGTAATAATGAAGAGAAGCGAGCCTCCTCCTGTACATATAAGTGACTTCGTAAGAGGCGGCGGCGGCGGAGGCGGCGGAGGTGGCCGAGGTGGCCGAGGTGGCGGAGGTGGCTTCTTATGCCTCGAGGTGTAGCTCGAGAGTACCGGTCCCTCTCCCTCCACCCCCACCCCTCCCCCAATAACCACGACCACTACCACCAGCACCGGCACCACCACCACCACCACCACCACCACCACGCATATCGATGATAAATTCCCTCGTACCTGGAAACCCCATCGTAGAGGAGCGAGTCATTCGTTGACAACAACGACAACAACGGCAACAACGATTGTTCGATTTGAAAAATATTTAAGATCTTACATTATCGTCCTCCGTGTCAACGGTTTTCAATCCGTTTAGCCAAAAAATAATTTTTTTTTTTATGGCAGCTCGCTTTAAGATTAGGCCGATAAGCTATATCGTCGATTATTCAAATTGCCCAGATTTATAAAAAGCAAACTTACAACTCGTTGCAAGATAATTTATTACCTCGGGCCATTAATTTTACGAGCTTAACAGCTGCTGAAAACGATATATTCACGCCTACGCCTACGCCGCGCTCATAATTACATGCTCGCTCACTTGTAATCGTAATTAAGAGCATTCGGCGGTTCGTTCGGAACAATGGGATTGGAGAAAATATTCGATTTTCTTGTGAAAAGCTGCAATTTTCAATTATCGACGACCGACTCGATTGAATTTTCATTACGACTGCTTCGATGTTTTGCTTTATTTTCAGTTGTTTCTCTCTCTCTCTCTCTCTCTCTCTCTCTCTCTCTCAAACACAGACAAACAATTCATTCTTCATGTATTTCATTAGTTCATTAAAGGAATTAAGTAAATGATAAATGAGAGGTAATAAATGTACATGAAAAAGGCTAAGGATTAAACTAAGGCGATTTTTATAAATTAAGAACAAACGTGTTATCGGGGAAGGTCGATAGCATCCTTACGAAAATCAATAGGAGCATTTAAGTCGTCGTCGTCGTCGTCGTCGTCGTCGTCGTCGTAGTCGTGGTTGTTGTTGTTGTTGTTGTTGTTGTCCGTTTATTGTATGATTACGAGATCAGAATTTTGTTATTAACGTACGCTTCATCTCACTCTCTCTCTCTCTCTCTCTCTCTCTCTCTCTCTACATAATTGTATAGAAATTTTTTACTTGCACTGTAATAAAAACGAAATGTTCATGATACAATAATGTCCGTTAGTATTTTTTCTTCTTCTTATTTATTTATGTACCTACGTACTTTATTCTTGAGGATAATTGTTTTTTGAGCTTAAAAATTATGCGGCATTATAGCGTTCCTTCCTAAAAGAATTATACCTATTGATTCTAGTATCTGGAAGAAGTAGATTTCATGCTTTTATTCATATTCTGTTTACTTGAATCCAAAGCGTTTGTATACATGAACGGAGCAAGCGTACACTTAAACATGCATTACAATTACGTACCAAGATTATATTTTCAATTAATTTTACGCTCCGTGTAAAAGGATCCGTATTTGGGGTTATTGGGGTAGGGCAGGGTAGGGTATACGTACAACGCGCACACTTCCTCTGTACACTTGTTTTCTTGTATAATTATAAAAAAAAATTCTCATTAATAATCTCAAAGCAATAAGGTGCGCGTGTAATTCGTTTAGATTACGCGCACGTTAATACGTGAGGTGTAAAAATTTGGTCGTAAAGCATTATCTTAGAAGCAGAATAAATTTTCTGTAAAATTCAAAGAACAATAATGATTAATGTGGCTCGAATGGTGGTAGAGTAACTGACAATATCGCGTATCCGAAATGAACGTCGAAGGCTTATTTATATTTTAGAATATTTCAATTCAAGCTTTTTTTTTTTTTTTTTTTTGCTTACCCGACTCGGCTAATAAATATTATATTATAACCGTCGAATAAACGCAATAGGAATGGATTTTAGAAGAAAAAAAGTACGATATAAAAGAATAACACAACAACACAAGTAGGTGTGCGCAATAATAAGTAAAGTACATGCACTGATTCGCAATTGCTCGAATGTAATACCGCATGCCGCCCAAGGTTAGATTTGAAATGATTTTTATTAGAAAATATTGGAAAGCTTCGAGGATCGGATGGTACGACATTTTTAAAAAAAACAGCATTACCACCGCACTACGGAGAGTAATTTAATATAGAGATGAGAATGACTGTCACTCTCCAACTTATATACATATATATACATACATATGCCTCGTTGTGTTAATAATAATGATAATGATAATAATAATAATGTGAAATGTCGTGGAATAGGGTCGGACTGCAACCAGACGAGCGAGCAAGGTTATTGGGAGGTGGTGAACTACAAGGACTTGTCGGCGGAGGGTTCGGCGAGCCACTGCGCCGTTGTTTGGCAGGACTCGCTCTACGTCGTCGGCGGGGAGAGCTTTCACCGGGCGAAAATGATCTACGTGTACGACTACAACGGCAACGTGTGGGAGACGCCCCATGTCACCGGGAGGCAGCCGCCCCCGAGATACGGGCACTCGTGCGTACTGTTCGGCGACAAGATCTACATGTACGGGGGCGTGATCGAGAACTCGACGGTCACCAACGAGATTTGGGCCTTCGACGTATCCGCCAAATTGTGGGAGAACGTTACTGTCCACGACAACTGCCTTAACAAAACCATGTGTGGACCGCTCAAGGTATTTTTTTACTTTAAGCAAAACAGAACAATGAGAACGAATGACGAAACAAACAAATAAACAAAAATTGTTGCGCAGGTCGCGGGCCACACGGCGAATCTTATTCAGAGCAACGACAAGAAGGAGAAGATGGTCGTGATCTTCGGACACTCGCCACAGTACGGCTATCTAAATACCGTCCAGGAGTATTATTTCGGGGCGCGTGAGTGGCAGGTCGTGGAGACCCACGGATTCCCGGTGAAGGGCGGCTACGGGCACAGTTCGGCCCACGATCCACACAGCAACCTCATCTACGTCTACGGGGGATACGTGTCCGAGTCACAGCTGAGCCAGGTCCTCACCAGTCGGCTATACTCTTACAATCCGAACGTGCCGCGGGAATGGCGGCTATTGACCTCGGCTCCGTCGGCCCGTTTCTTCCACACGGCCGTCTTTCTCAGCGACTCGCTCATGCTCGTCTTTGGCGGCAACACGCACAACGATACCCTGCATTCCTACGGGGCGAGATGTTACTCGGCCGACACCATTGCTTACGATGTCGCGTGCGACTCCTGGAGGCAGTACAACATGCCGAAGGAAATGGTCGACCTGTCGAGGTACGGGCACAGCGCTACCGTCTTTGGAAAGTCGATGTACGTCTTTGGTGGATTCGACGGACAGATGCTCTCGGACATGCTCAGGTACACGCGCGCACGCACGCACGCACACGTGCATATGATACGCATAGATCATAGTCTCTCGGCTATTCTACCTACTCTCGTTTCTGTCTCCAGTCTATAATTTACGTGTACGTCCTCTGTCTGCTTAAATCGCTCAGGTATACACCAGGTAGCTGTGAGCAGCTGCGAAACTACAGCCAATGCCTGGGCGCGAGAATAGGATTGAAGTGCGTCTGGGACAAAAAGCAGAGCGTTTGCCTAGCCATTGGCAGCGTTCCTAAGTACGTGTCGACGATGACGACGATGGCGATGGCGACGATGACGATGGCAACGGCTACGATGACGACGACGACGACGACGACTACGACGACGACGATGACGACGATGACGGACGAGCCTCATGACGGGAAGTACATGTACTGCTTAGACGATACACCACCGCGGGGCATGACCTCGCACAAGGAGCTCTGCAAGTTAATTACCGATTGCGTTGCCTGCGTACAGACGTCCTACAATTGCGTATGGTGCGGGAAGAGCTGCGCCCACGAGATCTGCAGGAACATAGCCAACGCCCCGTCATCGAGGGCCGTCAGCTCGTTGGACATGTGCGACCTACGTACCGGCGTCGAATGCTTCCAGCTGCACACCTGTCAAGCCTGCAGCAGCGATCCCAACTGCATTTGGTCCTGGTCCAATGGTCCCGACAGGTGCAAACCATTATCCGAGATCGCCATTGTAAGTCTCCCAATCAATAGGCTCTATTCCTCCAGTTCATCTTCTTCTCCTACACCCCCACCTCCCCGTCTCTCTCTCTCTCTCTCTAAACGCACAGGTATGATGGAGGAGAGATCGCGCGGATGCTCGATGGGTGTATAAAGTGAAATTATGCTTATATGTGTTCAAGGCGAGCTCGAACAATACGATACAGCCGCAGCGTTCGCCGGTGGACATTTGTCGGAGCCCCTGCGTCGAGTACACGTCCTGCCGCAATTGCACGGAGACCGAGTGCATTTGGTGCCAGAACGAGGAGAGATGCATCGACAAGAATGCCTACCCGGCGAGCTTTCCTTACGGGCAGTGCCGGGAATGGACGACGTCTCACGACAAGTGCCGCTCGACGAGGGCCGGCACCGAGTGGTGCAGCTCCCACAATTCCTGCGCCAATTGTAGAGCTGATCCGGCCTGCGGCTGGTGCGACGACGGCTCCGACACCGGCAGGGGCAAGTGTTTACCCGGAGGCGCCAGACAGCCGAGCCACAGGAGCCCCGAACGCTGTCCCGCCGATCGGTGGTACTTCACCGAGTGCCCGCGTACGTAACTAACCACCAACTGCAACCAACCTCTCTTTTTTTTTTTTTTTTTTACATCTCTTCCCCCGTAACGGCCACGAGCTACTACTATTCTTTTTTTTTTTTTTTTCTGTTGTTAGTTTGTCAATGTAACGGCCATAGCGTATGCCATCCGAATACGAGCGAGTGCGTACAGCCCTGTGGGAATTTAACGCAAGGACAACATTGCGAGAAGTGCAAGTCCGGCTACTTCGGGAGCCCCCTTAACGGGGCCACTTGTCAACGTACGTTCAACCTCCCCCCTCCCCGCCGTACCCCAACAAATTCATTAATAACGTGCTGGTCGGTCACTTTGGCTTTATGCGCTATAATTGGTTATTTAATTGTTTGTAGCTTGTTCGTGCAACGATCAAGGGACTAATTGCACCAGCGAGACCGGCAAGTGTTTCTGCACGACGAAAGGCATCATTGGCGACCATTGCGAAAGGTGTGACGTAAGCGGACTTTACCACGGCGACCCGACGAATAAAGGATCGTGCTTTTGTAAGCCTTGGCCTTTTATTAATTATTATTATTATTATTGATAATAAGGGAAATCATTATTAGTAGTAAGCGCCATTGTTTAATAATCATGACGTTGATATATCTCTCTCTCTCTTAATCCGCTTTAGATGATCTCGCCATAGACTATCAGTTCACATTTAATCTGAGCAAGAAGGAAGACCGCTATTACAGAGAAATAAATTTCAAGAATTCACCCCCGAAGCCCGACGTGGACGCTGACTTTTCCATAACCTGTTCCGTAATAGCCAGGATGAATATAACGATAAAGAAGGCCAACAGTCCGGAGAAGCCGTTGCTCCTCGGCGCCAATTGTACAAACTTAACGTACAAGCACCGGTTCAGCAAAGCCGATTACAATTTCGGCAACGAGGATAACAATACCCTTACGACGTTCTACGTCTACGTCTACGACCTCCAGCCTCCGCTGTGGATTCAGATCTCCTTCTCTCAGTATTCCAAACTGAATCTGCAGCAATTTTTCATAACGTTTTCTACGTGAGTATTTTTGGTCGTTAGTTATCGTTGATGGGATGAAAGGAGGACATTCCAATTGAACGTTGAAATGTTATTTACGGATTATTATTATTGGCTTGGGATTATTTTTTTCTGTCTTTCTTTCTTTCTTTCTTTCGTTACAAAGCCCCCAAATAGCTTGTTTTCTAAAGCGTAAATAAGATTTCAATGGACTCGCTGACTTGAAACTGAGGCAGTATTTATTTGTAAACTAGAGATTATATGTACCCACACAGATGCTTCCTCGCGTTATTATTAGTAGCGGCTATATTGTGGAAAATCAAACAGAAATACGACATGTACAGAAGGAGGCAGCGTCTCTTTGTCGAAATGGAGCAAATGGCTAGCCGAGCATTTAGCCAAGTATTAGTAGAAATCGAGAGGCGCGAGCACGCCCCGATTTCGGAGGCCGATGCAAGTGACGATGCAAGAGAAATCAATAACAGCTCATCATCACGTAAAAAGAAGAAAAAGAAGGTTTGCATTGATTTTTTTTTTTTTTTTTAAATATCATCGATTTCATCGGACTGCATTGAATCATCATTGCATTGGGCTCGTTTTTTTTACTCTAGCCCACGCATTATCATTATTATTATTACTACATTATAAAATGTTCTTAATTACTTCAATGAGAAAGTACATAATTGCGGAACGTAAAAGCTCTTTTGTTAATAACGTCAATCGTTGTCTGATTATAATTAATAATTAATTAATTAATGATAATTAATGATAAAGTTAGTTAACCGTGGTGCGGGTTTGTTTGTGGGTAATTGTTCCAGGACGCCCCGAGTCCGATCGCCTTGGAGCCCTGCTGCGGGAACAGAGCAGCAGTTCTTTCCCTACTAGTCAGACTGCCAACCGGAGGGGAGCTTTACACCCCTGCAGGCCAGAGTGCGGGATTAGCCGTGGCTTCGACCCTCGTAACCCTCGGCTACCAAGGATGACTATCAAGGAGCCTAAAGAGTCGCGAAAGTCGAGTAGTAGTCAGCATCCGGAATCGACGTGCATTTACCGCTAAAGCATCCAGAGGATTATATTAAATTTTATTATCAAGTCTCTATAAATTGTTTTCTTTCCGCTTCTTTTCTATTGTCAAAATTCTCTTTCGTCCCGTACGGGGCTTATTATTAGCAGCGGCAAGCCCTTGCCTGCGAACCTCTTATCCAGATAACTCGTATCGTCGTCGTCGTCGTCGTCGTCGTCGTCGTCACCCCCTTCTCCTCTGCCTCCCCCCTGCCCCTCACTCACTACCCACTCTACTCTCCTCCCTCGTAATACCTAATGTAATAATCATTACTGACCAAACGATCGTCGTCCCCTTGGCTCCGGTTCCTCCTTCGCACGGCATCAATTACATATATTTTTTTCTTCCCTTCCTCTTTGTTATTATCTTTTTATTGCTCTTAATCATTCCTGGTAGACTATACTTCCATCGTTAATCTGGAGCACCAAAGAGATAATGAGCCTAAACAATATCTCGAATTCTTTCAGCGCGTGTATATGTAATCGTAACAAATACGTAATCGAATCCAACGTGTGGAAATTCACCGTCTTATCGCATATTGAAAATTATGCCTTTTAAACTAATCCACAATAACTCTGTTGTCGTTATTATTATTATTATTATTATTATTATTATTATTATTATTAAATTGTATTGCGGAGGGGAGAGGCCAAAAGAAAGTTATTTATTCCTATAAAGAAGAAAGAATGAAAGACGCGAAGAATAACGACAAGATATTATACAATTTTGTAGTAGTATATATATATATATATATATATACATATATATGTGTATATAGAATTATACAACGGACATCGTTTTATTTATTTTATTTTTTTCTCATGTCTTTTTTTTTTTTTTTTTTTTTTTTTTTTTTTTTTTTTTTAAACGACGAAAGCTCTTCTGTTATTATTATTATACATTAACTAACGTGAATCGCAAGTCTTCTTGACGACTAGAAGGTGGTGCTAAGTTACAGAAGTAATATTGCATACAATGAAAACGTACATAAAAAAAAAAAAAAAATTTACATTGTTACTTGTTGGTCGTTCAATTACTTTGTGAGGTTGATCATTCGCTGAGCAGAAAACAAAGAATTAATTTTTGACACTCGTATTTGTCGATCTGTATATATATTTCCGATACATTTTATGCCAAGTTAGAGTCGGCATCGACTATAATATTATAAAATAATTATTATTATTATTATAATAATAATAATAATAATAATAACAATAATTATATTAATAGTAATAGTAATAATAATAGTAATAATAATATTAATATTAATATTAATATGATAACGATATGATTAATAATAATGAATAATAATTAATTATTAATAATTAATGATTTGGATATGAGTATGAATATTAATAACAATATTAGTAATAATTTAAAGAAAATAGGAAAAAAAGAGAAAAAAAAAAAGAAGAAAGAGGTGTTAACACGTCGTGGTAAAAGCTAGTTGTACAAAAGAGTAAATCGTAACTCGAATGGGAGGACAATTTCGAATGCACGAATTTTTTTAACGAAAATGCCTACATAGTTGCCAATAAATAATCGACACAATTTTAGACGAAAGTTTTATAAAATACACACACAGAGTAAAAACGATGCAATAGCGGTACAAGTACAAGCGGAATCGTCATTGTCATTTTCTACTCTTAAACGTTTACATATTTCATTTCTCTCTTTTTCTTTTCCTTTTCCTTTTACTTTTCCTTTTCTTTTCTCCTCTGTTTTAATCCATTTATTTACTTAACATTCGCTATAAATAATCTTTCGTTAACAAAAGATAAAAATTGTAGATGGTACTGTGATTTTACAAGCATTTTATTTACATCATTTTCTTTTTTGTATTCTATATATTATAAAGCAAATATTACTTTTTCCACCTTCCATGGTATTATTTTCATTATTATTATGCGAATATTAATATTGTATATTATATTAGGCGAATGCAATTGAATTTAAAACGAAACGAGTATAAGATTCTTTTCTACTAAAGTTTTTACTAGAATTTTATAAATTCGTAGAAAATATAAGGGAATCGGTAGTTCCGTACCAACTGTCCAAATGTCGATGAAGATTTTTTATTAAAATTTTTATATAACATTAAACTTATTTACGGGCGCATCGTCCCCCCTAAAGTAATTTCCTCTTTGGATTCTGTTCATATGTTAATTATTATAGTAAAACATAATGAACATTCTTTTTAATGTCCTAATTATTATTCTTTCTTTAAAACTAAAGGTACAATTTCTTTTTAACTTTCCCCCACCCCCCCCCTTTCTTTGTATTTTCAAAAGAAGCAATTTTATTTCATTACCGTTAGTTAATTGACCGTAACTGTACTTTATTTCGTTTCGAAATACAATTAATGCAATCTCGAACAAATGACGATTAGATTATTTCGAAAGTTTCATTTAAAAAATATCCAATCTGTAAATCTAATCTTCAAGTATGAATTATATATAAAAGGAAATTTGCGTGTATTTAATAATCATTCCAGACTTGTGTGAGCATCGCTGATCGTTTACGATGCTTAATAATCATGATGATTTATTATCGATCTACATGTTATCATTATAAAACTGGACACATTGTTTTTCATTAAAAATGTCTTCAGCTTTATCTAGTCTATAATGAAGAAGAAAAAAAAAAAAAATTGCTCGGTGGATGTTGTGTTGCAGAAAGTGCATGACACACTTTTATGATATTCATAAACTTTTTGAAAATGCAATCTATCACGAAAAATTTATATATATATATATATATATATATAAGCAAGCATTAGGAAGCCACATATTTTTTTTTTTTTTTTTTTTTTTTTTTTTACCTCGTTCGAGGATACTTTTATAAAAATTTCGAACAAATAATAATAATAATGTATCCGCTCACTCTGTAATTTTAGTTATAATATTAATATCATTTAGATAAGTTTTAATTATCTTAATAATGATACCGATAACTGCTGTTTAAAGACCGTATGCTTCTGAAACGTAAATCTAATATATCCATTTAAGAGGTGTTCCAAAATTCCCAATTATTTTTGGATCTTTACAATTTCATGTATTATTATGCGAGTAAGAAGAATTGTTAGTAAAAATTTTCAATGATTTAATTATTATTAAATCAAGCTACGGAAATACAAATTGATCGTACGAATAAAATTATTCGGTTCTCACAAAACGTAATAATTAAAACATTAAAAATTGTATTAAAATAACTCTGACGTTACGATGTGCAATGTTTTCTTTCTTTCTTTCTTTCTTTTATTTTTTTTTTTTTGAAAAGAGCTCGATATTCCAAGACTGGTAAATGGTATTTGGTCGGAAGATACAGAATGAATGTGCAATTTTTAAAAGAAATGTATTTCTTGCGATCGAAAGTAGAACGAGTGTATGTGAAAGAAAAAAAAATGAAAAAAAGATCTAGATTCGACTGTATTTTTATGCTAGTACTGTATGGACTACACACACACACACACACACAAGTAGTTTCGAGTGTTGATAAAAAAATGTGAAAGTCTCGTGAACATTAAAAAAACATATTGTATTATAAAATAAAACAAATATTGTTTAAATAAAAAACTGATATATATATGTATGTATATATATATGTGTATATATATATATATATAAATATATGTATATAGTACGGTTGCTTGATTACATTTGTGGGATGAAGGGGGTAGTAAGTAAGTAAGTAAGTAAGTAGACTGAATGGAGAAAAAAAAACCATCGAGAGACTAATATATATATATATAAATATATATATATATATTTATATTATTTTTCTTTCTGTCGTTATTGAATCATTACTGATTAATTAATTAGATCTAATTACAAATGTAATTCAGGTGCAAATTAAGCTAGAAGAAGAAGAAGAAGAAACAAACACACATTATATTGCCTAGGCCTCGAAGAATGTGCCAATATTTAAGATCGTGCCTATTGCAGAAAAAGCAATTTTGCATTACGTTATTATTATTATTATTATTCATTTTTCAATTATACATTGAAAAGTCTACGATAAACAATAATTTTCGTGTATGTATATATCATAAATTATCAAGTTCTTTGAACTTGTATATCAATATTATCAAATATTTACATTTGTCTCCATTGTTCCATTTTAATATAATCACTTATGCACTCATGACCAGTACTTGCTGTGTTCATTGATACTTTTATATAACATGTGTAAATATATAATACATATACCACGACCATTTCACCGTATAAAAAGAAGGAATTTTTTATTTCAATAGAATTTTCGTTTCAATAAATTCAATTCAAATCATGCTCTCGCCTAATTACTACATTTATCTTTTTCTTATGTAACTTATTTTGGATATTTCGTGTAGGAACTTCTGCGTAATATTAAGTACGCTATGTACAACGCTTTTACATTGCTTTTAATTCACAATTTTTTTTGTTTTTTTTTTTTTTTTTTTTTTTTTTTTGTACCGAAAGCTGTTATTTGCACAGTTTTTAAAATGCACGTGTCCCATTATTACAACAGTTTAAATTATATTATTGCCAAAGTTATATTAATAATAATAATAATAATAATAATAATAGTGATAATAATAGTGATAATAATGATAATGATATTAATAATAATATAGGCTCGTTGCTTTGGTCGAACTTCACAAATGTTTATAACAAATTAAAGAACGAAAGGAAAGGAAAGATTACAAAATTTTTTAACGATATTTGATGACTCTATGCTGCTTTTCTAATGCTTGACGGGTCATCGATAGTATATCTATTCCAACACAGTGCAACGGGTTCACATTGCTCATCACGCTCATTACTCTCTGAATTATTAGCTTTCTCGGCTGTTCTGTCCCTCTGAGCTTCTAAAACCTCTTCACAAGCTCTTTCGAAATCCACTTCACATTTCAGTTCACTTTTCAACGTGTTGATAATGTCATAGGATGTTGTACCGTCTTTGACCTCGGGAAGGGTGATTCTTGATAAGTCATCGTCACCAAGACCTCTACTTGCCTCTGGAATCTTATGATCGTCGTGAATGTGTAATACCAGACAGGACATTGTGTGATATATTTTTCCACAGATTTCACACTGAAACGATGTGCCATCCTCGGATTCTAAACAGTGAGCGTAGTCCTTGTGTGTGTGGTAAATTTTTTTATGAAGGGCCATGTGCTTTTCGTGATCTATGGCCAGAATAAATTCGTACGAGCATATCTGACAATATAAATAATGTTTCTCGTACCGTGTGTGTGACCTTAATCGATGTACGCTATCACAAATTTTACTACATACCGGGCATTTTAAACATATATGATTTTGTAAAGCCTCATCGGTATCAAATAGACCAGAACAATTATTGCACTGAGAAGTTTTTCGGGAATTGCAGGAATGCTTGAACCAATGCTTCTGGAGCTGATGCGACAGATCGAAGCCGAGCTTACAATAAATACAAACAAATCTACCCCATCGATCGCGCTTCACCGTAAAGGTCATTGACATCTCTGAGAACTCCCAATGCTTCTTGAAACTATTCTTCCGCGTTAGATTCATATTGCATACCTCGCATTGATCCTGATGCATGAACAAATGAGTAAAGATTGCACTGGGGTCTTCGTTATCGTACTTGCAAAACATACAGACGTAACGATCATCTTGTTTACGCAAATGACAAGATATGTGCTTTTCGAACGACGAGGCTTTAAAGAACATTGCTGTACAGGCCGGACATTTTACGTATGGTTTGCCAGATTCTGTATAAAGCAATGACAGCGAATGGAACTTTTTAATCCAATTGCCAATGTCCCTTTGTTCTTTATTGTCAGACGCAGAAGCTGTAAAGTCACCAAAGTTTATGGTCATCAGCGGGCTGTTAAAATCATTCTTTTCCTCCTTGACAATACGAGTTGCCGTCTCCGCGCTGCTTTCTATCGCTGCGGTCTCCTGTGCATCAATTTTGTGCAGCAATATAACCTTCTTTTGCAACTTTGTACGCTTAATTTTATCCTCTCCATCCATAATCTCTTCAGTGTTCAAAAGCTCATCGCCCGTTATACCTTGCGCTTCGGGCTCCAACAATGTGATTATAACAAACTTATTGCTATTTGGAACGGACTCCATACAAGATATGGATGCTACGGATTGGCAGTCCTGTTCCGTAACAGTGGCTTGCTCGTAGGTGACTTGATTGGCATTTAATTGAGCATCGTGATCGTCTGGCTTGTAGGGTACGGGCATCAGCTCATGAATCTGCAGTTCCTCTTTCATGTCTTTATCTTCTATATCCTTGTCAATGCCTAAAAGTCCTCGCTTCTGGTTCTTATCATGCCTACTTCTCTTCTTACCCTTCTGTCGCCTTCTATCGCTAGCGTGTCTTTTATTTTCAGACTCTGTCAGAGTTAGCATTATTTATTTATATATATATATATATATGTGTACATATATATATACGTATATATATATATATATATATATACGTATATATATATGTATATATATTCCAAAGGACACTCGGCGGTGCTCAGATTGTTGTTCAACAATCTACTAACGAATGAGTATGTATAGAATATGGAATAAATTTAATATCAAGAGTGTTGTGCTTTCAATATGTTGATTAGGGGATGAACATAATCTAAAAACCTGTAAACATGAATAACGTATTACGAATTGAGTGGGGGAGGGAGGTAGTATATGTGAGCAGAAGAGGTAATGAGTTAAATACGACTCTGGCTCGTTTAAAATCGTAATATTACCTTCTCTAGAGCTCGGCCATGTCACCATACGAATCTTCAGCGAACCGATCGAGCAAGTGACATTGTCGAGTATCGCAGCTCGATGCCGACGACAGCTACGAGTAGAAAGGGAGCATGTTCGGTCCGCATGCTGCCCCGAGTTCGCCCTAACAATTAAAATAAAAAGTCGTAAAGCCGACGAGGGAGCTGCGAGAGCTTTTTTTTTTTACAGCCATACACACGACTGACTCGTACAAGCACTTCACACCCCAAGCTCTTCTCATTTATTTCACGGGAATTGATATGCGAACTCGATCCCAGTCCCGATTCGCTCTCCTTACGTCTCTCGACGTCCCCGTTACGCCGTTCTCGCCCCCGATGACGATGCTGCTGCTGCTTTTGCTGCTGCTGTTGCTGCTGCTGTTGCTGTTGCTGTTGCTGCTTGCTGTTGCTGTTGCTGCTGTTGCTGCTGCTCCTCCTCCTCCTCATCCACCTCCGCCACCTACTCCTACTCCTCGCTGTAATTGTAATACGAACTAGTACAACGACGACTAGCAGTAGCTGTAGTTACGGCACCACCACCTCCACCACCACCACCACCACCACTACTACTACTCCTACGTACACACGAGTACGTGTATTCGCACTGGTAGCAGCAGCAGCAGCAGCAGCAGCAGCAGTAGCGGTAGCAGCAGCGGTGACTACAGCGGTATTCGTAGTAGTGTAGTTTTGCCAGTAAAGCGTACTAACCAATGCCTCGGGCTTTGGTTAGTTTTCGCTTCCCTTTTTTCTTTTAATTTTTTTATTTTTTTACTTTTTATTCTTTACTTCAACTCCTTCCTTGGCTTACACGTATGCGCGTTGGGCACTACGACTGATGAAGGGGCACCAATACAGGGGCGCGCCATCGCCTATCGCGTGTATATATATGCACATGAGCGAGTCGAGACGCGACAATGAATAAAGTCTCTCTCGACGGTCCAGACCAGCTAACCAGTCGGTTTTAAATAACAAAAATCTTACTTTTACAACCGCTCAGAATTTACTCTCTATACGAATCGTCGACGAGTACAACGGAGAACGAGCTTTTTTCCTTACAATTTTCTTGACAGCGGCATCATTTTCATTTCATTTTGGATTCTCGTCGAAATTCGAATTCTACCCATTAAACGCAACGACGATAATAATTTAATAATATATTTAATTAAAAATCATTGATCACAAGTACTCAAAGGATTGCATTGCATTGTACTACCTATAAGATAATAATGCATTTCTAATTGTACAACAACAGCCAGCCAGCCAGCGGAGAATGTAAAATTATTTTTATCTAATGCCGTCACCTCTGTTTAACTAGTACAAATACCCCAGAACTTTATTTATTTTATATGCTAAAAATGACTTGGGCTCAACTTCATTTACCTCCTTATAAAATAATCATACTTTATTAATAGTTTTTCAGCTATTCGTTAACCGATAGTTTATAACCTACAAAATAATTGAAGGGAAGCTAATGCGCATGAGCGGAAACTCTTACTCTCGCATAGGCAACGAAAGCGCCAAAGACAAACGTTTTTTTCATAATTATACAACGTAGACGGTACCTTTTTAATAAAAAAATATTTATACATATAATGCCAAATATAAATCGTATCAAGTCGGTTTTTAATAATACAATTGTTCTGATATTTATTGTAAGCGCTCAATTATTAGAACATTTTGTGATTACTGTCATAAATATAATATGTAAATGCGATCTATGTTACGATCTTCTAATACGAAAGAAGCCTTGTTTTATTGAAAATAAATAATACAATTGACTTTATATATTAAATGCGAAAACGACAGTTGCCCATAGTTTCGGTATTTAACAAATGTAAATGTAAATGCATTTTTCGTGAATAATGAAAGAAAAAAACTACCGGAACCAAAATTTTTTTTTTTTTTTTTTTTCTTATTTTTTACGAACAAGTAAAACAATGGTAATATTCTTTTTAAATTAATAAACATATTTATGCACTTTTTAGATTTTGAATAGTTGAATTTTTCTATTCATTCCTTATACATTCGTAAAAGTAATTTATTTAATTTAATTTATTTAATTAAACTGACGATAATTTCGAAGGCGCAATGGCAAAATAAGCAAATAAATATAAATAACAATCGAGAAAAAAGTAGATACTTATTTAATATTTAAAGCTCGTATTATTTAATGACAAATATTTTATTTGCACATAATTATTTCATTCGCCTGCCGTTTAATTGCATTCGTGCACTAAATATTTAAAAAGCGTATTTAATTAAAATGAATTTTAAATATTTAATCGTGAAAATAGTAGTACAATCGGTATTTCTTATTGGTAAATTTTTATGTACGAATATATGTAAGTGTTTTAATATTCACGTATAAATTAATATAAAAATTTGTACAATGAAAACATTTCGTATTCCGATCACGTATTACGCAATATAAGTATCAAAAACCATTTAATAATATCAGACGCCAGCATAATGCCATAGGTTCGTACAATAATACGTGTACCTATGGAGTATTTCGATTTCATTCTTTATCATACGGATTAATTGTTGCTAATAATTTATTACAAAAACTTCCTTTGAGAACTTTACAAAAAAATAATGGTTAATATGCACACATATAATGCCGTTAAATTTAAAATATTAAGACAAATGGATAAAAAAAAGAAAAGAAGAAAAAAAATAGAAAGAAAGAGAATAGAAAATACAAAGTAAAAAAGCAGAATATGATATTTTCAATTAATCAAATAATATATAAAAGTTATATAAAAATTTAAAAAAAAAAAAAAATTAAAGTATATAAATAAACTTAATAAAAAGTTATTTATACAAGGAAGAGTATTTAAAAATATATATATATATATATATTTTTTTTTTAAGGTTATTGGACAATTAAACATTATACGGAGACATTATCTATAGAATGCATTTATTTATTAAGAAAAGTAAAATTTTAATATCCGCATGTACATAAAATAAATATTTCCTTGTAAGTGGAACACCATTAGGTTATAAACATTACAATTCAGCCATGAAAAATTTGTCCAATACAAATAATTGCTTGAACGTGCCTGCTCTCGTTATTTCTTTTAGCACGCTTACACTTGTCTTACAATTTTATAAAAGAACTTTTCTTATACGCAAAGCCGACGATATTATTAATACACTGTAGATTTATAAATATGTAACAATCATGATAGAAGAATGTTTTTTCGTTTAGTTCTATCAAAGAATATTAATTGTACAATCTTTCGGTTAAATTAATTTAAATATATGTATTTTTAGATTAACTACACATGACAGTTAGTTTACAGGAATAAAAACAAGAAGACGAAGAAGAAGAAGAAGAAGAAGATGCCGATCGAAATAAATAAAAATAATGTCAACGGTTCAAAATCCAGTAATACGTTCAATAATTAATTATATATAAAAATAAATGCTTTAAAGTCATACATCATTTTTCAACGAATGCGACCTTAAAATCAACACAACTTGCTTAAAATAAAATACAACGTACGTTATTGATTATCTCTCACTAATGTTATCAACTTCAAAGTACATTTCCAAGCACTTTTCCGCAGTATAAGTAAAAAATATTCTTTCATGGAAGGAACAATAAAGATTTATATATTAAAAATCAATAAATTATTCGGCTGTAACTTGGAAGGCTTCGTAAAAAAAAAAAAAAAAAAAATAGTAATGAGAGTTTCAAGGTATCTCTTTAGTACTGATTTCTTTCTCCAGATGCAAGAAAGTCCTCGGTATATCCATTTATATCTTTAAAAGTTTATCGGTTAATAGTATGAATACAGACTTTTTTTATACGCTTTTTTATTGAAAAATGTTGTTCATTTCCGCATTATATATATCATTTTTCGACTTTCTAAAACTTCCTTTAAATCAGCTTTGTATTTTCCATTGGTATAAATAAAAAAAGAAATTTCGATTTTTTTTTGTTTTTTCAATTACATTCATTCCACATGATTCCAACATGTAAAACATAATTCCAAGGTAAGTATGAAAATTTAAAATATTATTATTATTATTATTAATTAATTATTATCCATTTTACGCAGAATTTTCAAACAGTATTAATAATCGTAGCAGCGATCCAGCACTGTATTTGTATTTTATATGCAATACGAACGGTTTCTACATTTGTAAATCATTTTTAATTTCATTCCGTTTGGCTGAGGAACATAATTTTTAATATTATAAATAATAAAAAAATACTAATTATTTATTTGAAAATGTTTAATTAACGTAATGCAAACAATCAATTAACATGATTTACATTACCAAATGCATTGTTAATTATTTTTTACTGAATTTCAATGATTAATTAATATATGAAATCCACTCGGAGTATATAAAAATTTTTATAACAAACATTGAGTAACGCTGATTGATTTTTTATTTTTTATTACATGACATTGTAATGTTTCGATATCACTGAGCAATTGGTTTATACGTAATAATGTCGAACTATACATTACAGAACCGGTATTTTTTTTTTTACTATTATTGTTGTTATTGTTATTATTATTATTATTATATATTTTTTTTCTCTAATAAGGTTAAAATACATGTAGACAATCGTGGTATGATAATTGCGAATTATGTTGTAACTAATTGAAAAAAATCTTAAGCAAGATCATTCGCTGTACTTTCTTGATATTACGAGGGATATAATTAACATCGTTAAAGTTTTCATAACGTTCGGAATACGAGAATTATAAAAATATTATTAATACTAATAATAATAAAAAAAATTTTCAAATTACTTAAATTTAGTTAAAAAATTAATAATCTTCTCATTAGACTTTTGAAACGTTCACGATAAAAATCGTTAGCGGTATATGTCGTGTTGCTTTTCCAAATTCTGTTCCTTTTAACAATTCAGATCTTCATTTTTGCTGAATAAATCTATTGGAACCGTTTGTTTAACTATATAGTTTTCGGAGATCCATTATTTCCAGGCTAACAGGTAACGTTAGCTGATTATTTTAGTCCAATTTAATTGTTACTTACGGATAACAATAATTACGTTTAAATATTTTTAATGATATTTATGTGTTTTACGTTAAAAGTGATGATAAGATACGTAAGAACATTTGTTATTATTAATATTCCTTTTGTATGAAAAATTAATAACTCTCGCATCGGCGATACTTTGTAATATAATAGAAAAAAGTTTTCTATGATAAAGTGAAACCATTAATTTTAACGTCGATCAATTTTGAATTGAAATTGTTAAAATGAAGGTGCATCGTCAATAAGAAGGTCTCTAATAAGAATGGAGTTAGATATATATATCGATAGAACGGATAGCACCAATGTCGTTATAAAAAAATAATAATGTGACGATAAAATAAAATACGAAGACTCACAATTTTTCATGCATTTCCATGCAAGACGATCCGAACGGGTTATATTTAATTTCGCTTCTAAATCATTATGGCATTTCATTTAAATTAATACTATATAAAAGTAATAATGTATTGAGAATGAAGACGACCTACTTCCAAAAACTTATTAAACATTTAAAAAAGTACGTACTCAATAATATAATGGAATAATACATCCTTTTCTGAATATTTAGTTATTATTTTTATTATTTAAGGCTTCGGAGTATATTTAAGTAGATGAAACATTTTTTTTAGAGGGAAAGAAAAAAAAAATAATTTGTTTACACGTTACAGAGGATAAAAATTTATTGGGCAAAACTAAATTATACTTGTTATTTAATAGAGCAAATAAGCATGACATTTATTGTGTTCGATATCCAATGTCAACATACTTTGTATAAACTTTGTATAGACTTTTAAAAATTTTTATATATTCATAAGAAGCCAGTTTTACGTCGATCTTGTCGTTTAATAAATAAGGATAGTAAGGATCGAAGGCCGAACAGGAAGACGAGGATGAGGTCGACTTGAGTTAGCTGTACAATATCGTAAGAAGCATTTTAAAAGCGGATATTGATCGCGTGACGTCATATCATCAGCAGATTCGAGCGACCTCTATGTATTTGAATAGGAATAAAGGAGAGAAAGGTGACCAGGAACTGCTACTGCTGCTACTGCTGCTGCTGCTGCTGCTGATGCTGTTGCTGCTGCTGCTGAACCCTTACTTGAAATTTAGCCGAAGATTTTTTTTCAAACGATTTTACGCTGACGGTTAATCAATTTAACGTAAAGCTGAATAACATTCGAAGCAACAATTGGCAATATTAAGTGAAATATACAAAATTATACTGGCATTTACGTCAATATTCAGTGACTTTAACTCTTTTCTTTTTTCTTTTTTTTTTAACAAGCCTTACATTTTACATTTGCCCAGTCTAACAATTTATCTTCTAGACTAGGATTTATTCAAAGTAAATGAGAAAAAAAAATAATAACTTTATTAATTGTTTATTCGGTTTATTCAATCGTTCAGGAGCGCCAAATTTAATATTAAATATAAATTTGAAAAATGCAATTGCCTGCAAAACAAAAATAGAATAAAAGAGTAATAAATTTACATATAGTATTCAATATGAACGAAATCCATTAAATAAATTCTATATTTCAATTGTAAATTGCCTGATTGGATTAAAACTTTGATGCCTTTTCTATTTTCATTTAATCTGCTAAAAGTTTTTATACAACTACGCGCGCCATAAGATTCGTAAATTAAAATAATAAATGTTTTCTGAAAAGGCTTTTTACAGTTATTTTTTTTTTTTTTTTTTTTTCAAGTCATCGGTTTAAGAAATTTTACTCTTCATGACGTATAGAACAAAAATATCCTCTTTATATTATAATCGAATATAAATGATTTGCGAATGAAAACTTTAAATGTCCGAGCTAAATAGATAATCTGTAAGAACTATAAAACTCCAGCAATCTCATTGTCACTAAATTGCTTTCTTTTACTTGACGTCGTCAGCTTCTTTTCTTTCTTTCTTTCTTTCTTTTCTTTCTTTTTCGTTATCCTTTTAATATCAGTCGGAACGTGCCGGTATTATTCGAGGCATAACACGTAGAATCTCAGAAAAACGATTGTAATTCGATACTTGAGAATTATACTCTATCCAATATATTAATAACAATTTAAAAAAAAAATAATATATTTTATGTAAAACAATGTTATATTCAGAGTATCTAAATTAGTCTATATTTCTTACACATTAATCATATAATTGCGCCGTAATTTTGCTCATTAGAATGAAAAGTAACGACGATCACGTCTTATGCATTTTATAACGTCTGTAATTATCAATTGAGACTCCGAAGGTGCTTATTTTTAATTTTGTTTCGTTTTGTATATATATATTAATTATTAATTGCCACCCAATTGCACCGAATGTATGATGAATACAAACTCCCGATGTCTGTCCAAGACGTTGTATAGTATATTATTATTATTATTATTACTACTACTATTATCGTTGTTGTTATTATTGTTATTAGCTAATAAGGTTATTGGGGTTGGCTCAGGTGAGTAGAGACGTTGTATCGACAAAGTCAAACACCGAATGTTCAATGAGCATTATACGCAATAAGTTATAAAAAAATATGCATTCACAATTCATTAGCCTCCTCGTATCTGCCAATAAAACGGCTTCGTGTAATGATCTCGAAGGTGAGATGTTCCAAGTTATTGGGACATCACTGACTCTCCGACTCCTGTCGCAGGTGCGGCAACTCGAACATGTCAATCGAACGAAGTCTTCGAAAACCAGAGCAACGCAGCACAAACGCGGTTCTCGTTGCCCTTGTCTTTATCTTCCCACCCCCCCCTCCCCACCCACTCTCCGTTCCCTGTCGATAATGGCCTCCATGACCGGTACAACGACGATTTGTACCCTTGGCTGTCCTGAGCCACGAGACGAAGAGTTCCGCGAGCATCGAATGGCCGATAAGCTTCTAACGAGATGTATCTTCGTCGACGGGTTATTACTGGTTTAATTGGTGAAACCGCTGTGGCTTATTTGCTATCGTTGGCGTTACCGAGATCATGATTTTTGGCTCGATAACGCTCCTCTCCCGGCTCTCAGCTACGTACCTCGGCTTTACCTCCAGAGTCCAACGTCGCCATGATCTGTACCCGAGTGAGTCCCTCTACTCCCAAACAAGGAACAATGGTTCTCAAGTCTAGCTCGACGATAATGACTCGAAGGATAACGGGCCGTCGAAGCGATCGCTATGGACGTGCCGAAGGACTTGCTCCTCCGAAGCCTCAATATCGCGCGGCAACGTGGATCCCCGACCGTATCAAGTCAATTACAACAGAACTGACTGAGCAGGAGCCCAGCAGACCCCGATTCTCTGGCACCCGGAGCACCAGTTCACGTCTTTGCAGTATTCGGCACCCGGACCAATACCATTCTGAATCCCCCTTCGAGTAAATGTTGTAAAAAATTAAGAGACGCAGTTGTCGGACCACGACGACGACGACGACGACGATCAATGAAGCTTCGACCGAGGATAACGAAAATACAGATAAGGAATCTACTTTTTTGGAATATTTGAAAACCTTTGGATTAGCTGCAGATGGTTAATAACAATTAACAATAATTATTAATGATAGGTTATTGCTTAACGAAGAAGAAAATTGTGTTGACTGTGTAAGCGGCGTGAAATGTCTCTGAAATATTGAAAGGGAAGGATTCGCGAAATGCATTTGTAATTCGATCGGTCTCCGGATAATTTCATTTATTGGAGGAGATTATGAGGAGGGATAAATACGTAGCACCGGAGTGGCCCGGATAGTCGCCCGAAACGACGGAAATATATGTAGAAACGGCGCTGCGCTGTGCTGCGCTGCTCCATACGTAACGAAAAATTAATTAATTGAAAGGGATTGGCAGGGGGTGGGGTGGGGCAACGCGACAGTCGAGTCCAGTAGACGCGAGTCCTGACACTAGCGAGCCGAAGTATTATTACCCCCCTCTCGCCCCCTTCCCACGGGACAAAGTCTCAGAACGCTATACGGATCATAGGTGACGATGATGGCCTTACAAAACGCTATTTACCTCAATTACGTTATTTACGAGCCGGGAATGTGCGAAATTATAAAAGCATTGCGGTCGACGTGTAAAAAGCGCGAGAACAAATGCAACAATTTCATCAAAGGAATCGCGGTTCTTTCCCAAAACGTGCACACGTAGAGCAGTTTCGGCGGGCTACGCGCGACTCTTAATCTAATACAACAACAATACAAATACGAATAATTACTTTCACTGCTATAATCATTAGACGAGTTATGTATGGCATGCCGTACGTACGTTACATCCTTCACGCACACACACACACCTCCCCCCTCCTGCCCAACTTTTTTCTTTTCTTTCTTTTCAGCGTCTTGCAACAATACGCCAGCTGACAAATTAATTTCACTCGTTATTATTATGGTTATTTATCGTGTTAGTATCGTGGCTCTTGTCACACACAAGCACGAGTGTATGTTAATTTTTCTAATAAAATGTTTGTAATTAAAAGTATAGATCATTCTGAGGGATGGTAAAGTGGAAAAGCGAAAGAATCCGCTATGAATCAACGTTGATTCGTAAATTGAAGGCTCTTCGGCTTACCTTGCCCTTCGCCAAATACTTATTATTCGACCTATTCCGCGCTTAGCGCAAAACCTGTCAATGTATACACGTGCCGTGTTCCTGGAATTTCAGCAAATAAAAGCCAATGCTCGAGGAGTTTGTAAATCTGTCCGTCGGGACGCGCCGACATTATTAAAGACGATATACAAATTTTCATTTGCATTTATTTATGCTTTTTTTTAGACGCTATAAATATTTATAACCGTATAGCCATCGCGTTATAAACCGTTGCGTTTACATTAATTTTATTATTTATTTTACGTTTACTTTATATATAATTGTCCGTACCATAATACCGTATCATAAGAATATAATTTTTCTATATAAATCACCGTTGTATTGTGTATTACTAGTAGTCTTTTCATTATTATATATTTATATGTATTTGATAGAATTTTTTTTTTTTTTTTTTATTTATTTATTTTAAACGTAATTTAACGAACACAATTCCAACATTATGTAAACTTGAGTAATTTTTTATTCCGTAATTTTAGTAGCTTTTCGCTGTTATTTAATGTTTAAATTTGCGCCGATTATTTGGAGCGATTAATTTTCCTTTTCCATATATTTGTCCAATTTACGTAAGTAAGACTTCAATCGCAATAAACAACTGTTCTGTAATGTATTTAAATGTATTTAAATGTCACAATGTTGATATTTTAATAATTTAGGTTAATAAATAAGAAAACAGAGTTTTATAATTTCACTTTAATAATCGGTAGGATTATAAATGAACATGATTTGGTCAAAATTATGATAGATATAAGCAAAGTGAGGTGAAATTATTTTGTGTATTGTATTTAGCTAAACTTTATTATATAAACGATAATGTTCATACGAGTCAGCAACAAAATTCTTTGTATAATGTAAGGCCGCTTGGTGATCATTACTTATTTTCCGCTTCAATGAAACATTCTTGCGTTTGTCTAATAACAAATTTGAATTATGTGAACTATACGAATAATAATAACAATAATAAATAATAATAACAATAACAATAACAATAACAATAACAACAACAACAATAATAATAATAACAAGTATAATAATAATAATAATAATAATAATAGGCAGCAGCTATAACGATTTACGTAATAAATAATATTGATATTGAATGTCAACAGAATTTTAACGATAGCACAACTACTTTGACTTTTATGAAATATTTATGTAAAAATAATATGTGATCTCATCTTTCCCTTTAGGACAACGTATAACAATTACATTGGCTTACATTAGCTTAAATTAAATTAAATTAAATTAAATTAAATTAAATTAAAATAGATTATACTTAAAATTGATATACGCGTCTTTTATTTGTCGACGTAGCGATAATAAGGTTATAATACAATAAACGATTTCAAATAAATTCATATAGAACTTTAATTAATGATTTTTAATTTCAATTTTAATGCCGTAATTTTTTTTTTTTTTCCCAGAACTATTTATTATTTACCAAAGATTTCGACTGAGGATGGGAGAAAAAGCCGGAAAACTGTATTAAAAAAAAAAAAAAAAAAAAAAAAAAAAAATCCAATAGACAATATAAACACAAGTAAGTAAGTTATCTTATAAACGAGTAGAGCTAGTCTTATCATCTATGCGTTTTCATGTTTGTCCACGATGTGTTATACATTCAATATGTGAATACCCAAGTTACAGAAAATCGAGAGTGCGAGCGAGCAAGGGAATGGTTCGGGTGGTTCGGGTAGGGGAGGGTAGGGGAGGGTAGAGTCAGGGTGAGGTTGGGGGCGGGGGTGGGGGAGGGGATATGGTCATAAGAAAGAAGTAGTAGTAGGGTCTATCCTCCTTCCATCAATCGCTCTCACGCTCTCTCACGCTCTCTATCTATCTCTCTCTCTATCTCTCTCTCTCTCTCTCTCACTTTTGAACGGGCGCGCGCATACACACAGATTTACGGGCTTAACGCTCCTACACAGAGAGAGAGAGAGAGAGAGAGAGAGACGCAGGCTTCTAGCGTAGATGCGTGAAGCAATGGTTACTAGAGTAGTGGTAATGGCAATTGTGTAGATGCGTAAGAAGGGAGAGATATCCAGCTGAAAGAGAGGGAAAGAGACAGATAAACAGGGTGAAGAGAAGAAACGAGGAAGCATAGGAAACGCAGGAAACTCACGGCTCATTCAGACTTGGACCAGCGCGCCGCGACAATTGTTGTTCCTGTGACACGCGCGCATACACTGATATCGATAAACTAATAAGTAAACAGAAAAAAGTGTGTGTATATACATATATATATACATATATATATATATATATATATATATATAGTAAAAGAGGCAGCAACGATATATTATATATATATATATACATACATATATTATATGTAGTATATACGCGATATACGTGTATACATATATATATATATATAGAGAGAGATAGAGAGAGAGAGAGAGAGAGAGAGAGAGAGACAGAGAGGTAATATAGATTGAATAATATCGTTCGCCGGTAGTGTTTTACTTGTCCTCTCTTACCTCTCTTCGTAATACCTCGACGTTAATTCTCGTGAAGGTGTAAGTCGTCGGTCCAAGTCATCGGCTCCTCGTCCTTGTGATCCGAATACTTCATTCGGCCGCTCATTGTGTTACAATTGAGAATGTAATATTAATTGCGCAGGTTCGCAATATTATAATTCGCGAGGCGTGCATGGGGTAAGATTTCCTCTGTCGATTAGACCAAAGAAAAACTTACCTCCTCCCTTTCGCTTCCCGTGCGCGCACACGCGACAGTGATAACAAACGACAAGTAATAATACTATAGAAGAAGAAGAAGAGGAGGAGGAGGAGGAAGAAGAAGGAGCAGAAGAAGAAGGAGAAGCAGGCTATTGGGGCTATTGGGGCTATTGGGGCTATTGGGCACGGCTGCTGCTAGTTATTGGGGATACGCAGCCTCCGTCGTCCTGTCTGGCGAAAGACGAATGAAACTTTCTTATTTGCCGTGATATAGGAGGTACCCCACAGCGATTCAGGTGAGTGGACACACAGTTTTTTGGCTTCCCTCCCTCCCCCTCCCCACCACCACCCGGCATGGGAGTAACAGAGAAAATTATAGGGTTTTTACGGTAACGATAGAACGTGATCTCGTAAACTCGAGGCCCCGACTCACTGCAATCAACGTCACTCGGATCAGACTTCTTAATAAATAAGTAAATACGAAAAACAAAAAAAAAAAAAAAGAAGAAAAAAAAAAGAAATCATTTGCCAATTCGTTAATTTAAAAGACGGTCGAACTTAGGGAAGAAAGTACGTGGAACTCGGTTGAATGTAATGTAACGTGTGTGAGGAGAGTCGGTAGGTTGCGCGGTCGCTCGCACGCAGGATGATACACAAGTACGTACCTACCTATCTACCTACCTACCTACCTACCTACCTACCTACCTACCTACCTACCTACCTACCTACCTACGTACGTACGTACGTACGTACGCGCATCCCCTCCCGAGGCCAATGCATGCATGTGCCAATGCCTGTGTGGAACCTCCCACCCCCACCCCCCCCCCCCCCAATAACCCATCCCGGAAAAAGGATCATAGGAGGGCGGCTGTTGAGTAAAGTTTGAGGAGCGGACTCTCCACGACTGTCGTCATTGGTCCTTAGAAAATTACGACGTCCGTTTAAAATCTATTTTCAACCATATTTTCAACTTTCGACTGTCGCTCCTCCATTTACTTCTTCGTTCTAAAGAAGAAGCGGAAGAAGCGGAAGAGGAAGACGATAATGACGACGACGACGATGAAGATAAACGTTACAAGAAGGCACAAGGTCGACAGAAAGTCCACTCCGTCTCTCTTTCGCTCTCCGTGAGAAGAAATAAAAGATATTCCATTGTAGCACGGCACCTTTTTACTTTATGGCTAGGGAAGCCAAGCAGACCCACGTGGTCTTCATATTGATTTTTCGGGGGAGCGCTGCCTCCACGCCATGCGAGACCCAACCACGACTACTGCTACTACTGCTACTACTACCACTACCACTACTACCACTACTACGACGACGACGACGACGCCTTTATCAGCTAGGCCCTTCTTCCTCTACAACGTACCGTTGTAGACCTTAGCTAACTCTAACCTACCCCTGCCCCCCGAACATACAACCGATAACAACAACAACAACAACAATACCGACTTGCCCCGTACACGCAACGTTACGCAACGTCTCGTAAAAGACTATTAATGAGAGAAACCAGTCGTGTTTACATCTCTCTTTTAAAACGTTGATAAGCGCCTCTCTCTCTCTCTCTCGCGTGCGCGCGCGCGCGCGCGTACTCTTCTCCCGCCCCCACCCTATGCCGCCTACGCATTCATAAGGATTTTTGCTTATCGGCGTAATCTTCGTAGCCAATGGTTTATTAATAATCATTGAAGAAGCCGCGAAGCGAATCTCCGCTCTTCTTTTGATAGATATGATCTTTTTGATTTTGAAAATCAACGAAAAACTTGTTGCGCTTCCACGTTTTTTCTTTTTCTTTCCTTTTGTTTTTTTTATTGCCCGCGTAGGAAAACATTTATGTCGAGGGAATGAAATATTTTTACTTGTACAATGAGACCGACAAACGCTCTTCGATCGCCAATGCTCACGAAATATTCGAAAAACTACTGTGTTCCCGATAACATTGGACTACCAATCGAACATAATATTTACACGCGCATTCCTTTTATTTGAGAATCCTTTATTATAACGTCTCTCTCAAATCATTTTACCATTCCCATCTATATTGTTATACACGTCTTCCTATATATATATATATATATATGACCTTTGAGCACATTATTGAATTAGAACTCAGGCAGGCATGAGTTTAATTGTAATTAGCATTTATTATCTAATTTCTAATGGATTCGATCAATTGTCGACAATTGAATTTCAATTGTTCGCATACAAATCGCGTTGCTTATAACAATCCTTTACCCGCAAAATAAATAAACAATAAGCTTTACATTGCAGATTCCTTTTTTTACTTCAAGAGTTCTTACGTTGTTTCAATACAATTAGGAAAAGTAAAAAGAAAACAAGTACTTTATGAAATGCCTCGAAAGTCATCAAAGAATAATAATCATACATCCTCTTTCTTATTTTATTAACATTTCATATCTTTGGACTGCAAGACTGCAATTTTCGAATTTCTAATTAATTAGGTATTAGGCATTAAAAAAACATTACGGATGACATAAAATGTATTCATTTTTTAAGAAATTTTAACGAATGCTCTACCTATATATATTATATATATCATTTTTTATAATTAAATTTAGAAGGTACAAATTTTATTATTTTTTAATAAATTTAATGTTTTAATTTTAAACAAATCTTTTCTATTAGACAATAATTACAAGTATACGTTATTTAGAATTAATTTAAAAATTGTTAATAATCAAAATACTACTATCAGACTTGCTTTTTTATAAAATACAAACTATATATATATATATATTTGTTTTATTCCACAGATTATAATAAATTTATATTACTTTTTTTATTAATACATTCGGACATTATTTATGTCGCATTAATTACTCATGATAATCAAACTATTTGCGGAATTTAAACAAAAAGTGTTATAAAAACTGCCTTGAGAAATCAACAAAGCAAAAGATACGACGTGAAATACTACTTAAAAAGCATTAAAGAATGCAGGAGAGGTTCAAGTCAATTATAAAATTTATGCAATTGGACATATATTTAAGGCATTTATTATTTAAAATCGAAAGAATATTTTCTTTGCTCTATCGTGTTTATATTTATTATCGAATATTTTGTATGATATTTTGTGCCGTCGCAACTCGTACTTTTGTAGTTTTATTAATAAGACATGCAAAATAATTGTACCGCTTGGATAATCTGCATCCAAACATTCGGTCGCTTTCAAAAGATAATGATAATCATTATTTATATTATTATAATAAGATTAATTATTGTTTGCAACAATAAGCGAACTCGTATATGGAAATTATCTCGTACGGCTAGATAAGCGGAGTGTAAGTTTATGTAATTTCCATTTTCCCCTCGCTCTAGAATATTTTTCTCGACTTTACAGTCTGCTCTGCTACGCCCTCGATACAAGAACCCAATAACAAACCCTATTTCAAGTATTATAAAGAAATACAAAACCGAATGAGCGCGGAATTAGTGGGTACATTGTGCACATAATAGCAAATAGACAGCGTTGTATAATGAATATATTATTGTATAATTCGATTAAGAGGAATTTATGAAAATTCGAATGGGGTGGTAATTCGATAGTTTTTCAATAGAAAGCGAGAAAGTAAATGCAATTCCGTGAATGGGAATAGGATGAGACGAGGGGGCGGGGGGGCTGTAAGAAGTCATTGGTTTACGATAGAGGGACAATAATAATAACGAATTTGTACAGGGTTTTGGTGAAATTTTAAATTTACGCTCCCGCACACTTGAAGTCTCCTTTCTTCACGGACACGGCGATCGACATGAGGTTTTCAAGGGATGGTCGATGGGGCATGGAGGGTAGCGGGGGCGGGGGTGGAGAGGCCGGAGAAGAAAGCTGTGCGTGTGGCAGAGAATATCCCCATTGTACTTGCGGAGCGGTGCGAATGCTGGTAGCGGTCTCTGGAGATGCTGAATATCCAGATTGAAAAATCCGAGTAAAGAGAGAGAGAGAGAGAGAGGGAATGAAAGCGAAACACGAGAACCCATTTTTTCTTCTTCTTTTTTTTTTTCGTATTCACCCTTAGTTGCGATCACAATAGCCCTCTCGCTCGATCACAGGTTTATCGAGGCTTTATTTCATCAATCGATATCAATTCCGTACATTTACGCGTTAATTTATTATTTCCGTATAGGTGCTTATTTATAAAAAAAAAAAAAAAATTTATTATCTAATGTTCCATTATGTTTTAGTACAAAATTTGTCGGAAAGCAATGTAATACTTTTATAATAATAATAATAATAATAATAATAATAAATCGTACAATTATCATCAAATTTTTATCTCAAGTGCAATTATTCTGAACAAATAAAAAGTCATCTAAATTAAAAAAAATGTATTAAATTATCATTTCTATCGATAGTTAAATGGAATGGAAATCGATAATCATAGATAAATAAATAGCAATTTAAGAATCTTGAAATTATTAGATTAGTGAGAGTGATTCATTGTTTTTAATTTTTAATCATTTTTTAATCCTTTCGACTATTTTTTTTTTTTTTTCAATTATAAGAACGAATGAAATTCTAAGTAAACGTGATTCTATGTAAAAAAAAAGTGTATTATTATAATATCTTAATTTGTCGTTAAAGTTTAAAAAAATTCTTTAAATGTGAATTATACTTTGGAGTTCATGTGAATAACAATTTATATTACGATTCAAAATTACTCTATACTGTATTTATTATAATTATAACGTAAGAACTGCAGGAAATTTACTGCAGAAAAAGTAGATTAAAAACAAGATCGTTGATCTTATTATACGAATAATATGTAACCAGAAACCAAACAAATATATATATATATACATACATATACGTGAATTTTAATACATTTCAAATTTTTTAATTTATCTAGATATTTATATTTAAATATCTAAAAAATTACTGGTTTTCGTATACTTTATATTAAAAAAAAAAACAATGTATAATAGTGTTAGTGCAAACTGAATTTTTTTCTAGTCTTATTAATTTTTTGTTGATACGCATTTCATTCAATTTCATAAAACTTACTCTTGTTACTCCTTTATACATTTTATGATTTTATTAGTGGGAATTAAAAAATATTGGAGCTATTTTATGAATTTCAAAATCACGGAGAACGGGATATTAAGCAATTGAGAATTTATTAGATTATTAAGCATTGCTTTAATAATAATGGTCTTTTTTATTGATACGTATTTGTTACTTATTGCTACAGAGTGAAATCTAATGTTATATGCAATTTAATTTCATTTTATTCCATAAATATTAGTTTCATTCTCTCCTATGATGACTTTTTACTATATGCCTATATTTTTACTATATGTTTTTTTTCTTCTATTTTATTGTACATTAAATACGTTTGTTTATTCAAGTTCAGTTGATTTTATATTAATGTAGATACGACGACGAAGAATCAAACCCAATTTAATGTATTTATATTTAAAACGTATACGCGTTACAGATCTGTAATATACTTTTTTATTGTCTGTATTACACTGTGCGTTAAAATTCAGCAAAAACAAGAGAATAATAGTTATAGAGAACGACAATTTCTACATTGAATCTTTGTTTTAAAAAAAAAAAAAAACATGTAATTAAACAGAAGTAATAATTTCATCATATGTTCAAGTGATGTTTGGTAACTAATGAGATTCTCTCGTAAGCAGCAATTGAATAATCTATTTCCTACATCGGTGCCTACATCGGAATTTTTATAATACTCACATAAGTGTAAAATATTTTTTTGTTATATTTTGTATTTTAGGAGTAATATGGTTAAAATTAAATGAGCATAATTTATAAAAATTTAAAAATTCTCGAGCCTCTAGAGCGTGGAGGATGATTCTTCTGAATTTTTGTGATGCTCAAGGATTTATAAATAATACATATCGGCTACGGATTAACGATATCGACCGACGAAACGAGTTTTAAGTATTTAACTGTACGAGCCAATACTTAAATAAAAGAAGGCGATCGAGTAAAATTAGTGAATGTTATGTCAATAAAATTGTAAACCGATTATATCGATAAAATTTAAGCGATCGATTTAAACATAAATCATGCCCGCGGCACGTATAAGTGATTTTTCGTTGATATCTGATACATTCAGATAAGATGTGTTTCAATTTCAAATTACTTTCAGTACATAATTTATTTTTGCATTCCTTTAACGACAAGATTACTTACTTTGGTAATAAAAAAAAAAGAAGAAATAAGAAGAAGAAGAAGAAGAAAAAAAATAAAAAACACTTTTATCGCTTTAGCACGTAATTTTTTCACAATAAGGTAACGATAGTTTATATAATTTATATAAAATTGCTGGAATACCGATCCTTTTAAACATATATTCCGTAAGATTTTTAAATATTACACGTGCTTCGGTAATTCATAGAGGCTAAGAAGTTGTAATAGGCAGACGGACGTTTAAATTTTGAATTTTTAAGAGCCGCTCGATATCTATCCCCCCGTAATCTTTTCCGCCAACAACAGATAATCTAAATAATTAAATTAAAAAGAAAATTAAGTTCCCCGGCGATTTATCGTACGTATTGTCGAACGTAAGTTCGTAAGAAGTACAACGTGTTGGAATACCACTGAGAGAACGCAAAGAACGCAAAAAACGCAAAAAAAAACGCAAAAAAAACAAAAAGAAGAAGAAGAAAATAAAATTATGCCTTATACGAAATGCTGGAAATATTTTAATAGGAATTGTTGTTGATCTTTTGGTTTACAGAATGTCCAAGTCCGGGAGTTTAAAAGAGGTCAATAAAGGAATTGCGAGCAAGAGCGAGAGAGATGGAGAGAAAAACGGGCCTTACGATTCCGTGGAAGGGAGCAACGGCGGCGGCGGCGGCGGCGGCGACGAGATCAAACTAGAAGCAAAAATGTCCTTGCTCAATGGGGTAACGGTTATCGTTGGCTCGATTATCGGCTCAGGTATTTTTGTCAGCCCGACCGGTGTTCTCATGTATACCGGTAGCGTGAACGCGAGCCTTTTGGTATGGACAGCTTCTGGAATCTTTTCAATGGTACGTAATTACGCAAAACCAATTGTATTTTCGGCATAATCTCCCACCATAATTCTCCATTGGAGAAAGGAGAGGCCAACTCCTGTCCCAATAACCCCAATAACCCCAATAACCCCATCGTTTGGATGACATACGTAATGGATGATGTTTATTGTTGTGTGACGTTGTACGGACGTGGACGGGTGAGGGGAGCGGCTCGAGGACGGCGACTCCGGTAGTAGCACGAAAGCGAGTGAAGAAATGCTCGTAATGACTAATAGTCACCGAAATCGTTTATACTTGTTTTTTTACTATTAAATGAAATTCAAGTGCAAAAAGTCGGCTTTGGCATTGGAAGCATCGCGAAGTAAATGGATCATTGCGCGTAAAGCTGCGGTCTATAACGAGGGTTGCCGACCGGTCCAACAATATCCGGATGATGTAACGCATTAGATCCACGTAAATAATAATCCACGGATTATTAATTGTGGAGCGCGAGGCGGTGTATGGGAGCGGGTGAACGGGTGGGTGGACAGGTAAACAGGTGGACGGCCAGGTAAATGTTAAGGAATGCCTCGGTTTTATAGATCGGCGCCTACTGTTACGCGGAACTCGGTTGCATGATTCGGAAATCCGGGGCGGATTATGCTTACATTATGGAGACCTTTGGCCCCTTCATGGCATTTATGAGGCTTTGGATCGAATGCATGATCGTGAGGCCCTGCAGCCAAGCCATTGTCGCCCTCACCTTCAGCAAGTACGTGCTCAAGCCCGTTTTCCCGGATTGCACGCCACCCGACGACGCCGCCAGGTTATTGGCAGTCTGCTGCATTTGTAAGTATATTATCTCATTACGTGGGTGTAACACGCTTAGCCGTTTGCAACGCTATAGGTATTCTATCTATGCATTTTCACTGCATTTTCTTCCCAGAATGCGAGCGTTAATGTCACAATCCTATCGTTTTACATCTAAAGATCTATATAGGGGTGCTCGATACCAATCGTACAAGATCATTCGATGCTAATCTACCTTCCAAGAGTACAATCCCCATAAGTCTTTTGTCATAAGATATTACGATACTTTTTATTACGGCTGCTGTTAAAAATTATTCCACAATTTTCATTAAAGTTATAATTTTATGCAAAATTAATAAAAATACACGAGGACTTTGTGATATTTGACTTAAATGTACATAAACTTTTTATTAAAATCTAAGATAAGTTAGTCATTTACTTATATGCGCGTGTAAGGGTGAATTTGTTTATAATTTCCTCAATGCTACGATGATTGTATGCTTATATAGAAATATAGAAACATTTTTATATAAATTTTTATAAAAAAATGTCCAGACTCAATTAAAGTTGTCTGATGCAACGTACAACTAATATTTCATTAGCTCTGATATTATTTATATGCAATCTTGACAATCTTGATGCACCGACATTTAAATATTAAAATCAATAATATCTTTACAATGTAAACGTTAGTGCCAAGTAAAACACTTATTTTTTTTATTTAATTATTCCTTCTTGAGCATTGATTTTAATCTGCCAAATTTATAATAAAGTAATTGCTATGAAAATGCATCTCCATTTAAAAACTCTAATATTATATATATATGTATATGTGTACACTTGAACGTGTAATGAAGTATTTGCAAGATGTAATTTAGTTTACAGATTATTCATAAAACTAAATATATCGTGTATTAACGACTTGTGAACAATAAGATAAGGTCATTGCTAAGAAACTTTCGTCGTCCGTCATAGTTTTTATTGAAAATAATGAAGAAATAGATGCAGATAACGAAATCTTTGTAGTAAATGTTTAAACTTTTTGGAGTATACAATAACCTTTAATGGTAAAATGCCATCGTAACGTTATTGCCAATGGGAATTAAGGAGGCAAGGGAATGTCTTAAACAGGCTATATAAAATACATATAAATGAATTTAAATAATCGCTCAAGCATTCGCTTAAATTACTCAATCTTCCTTATATAAATATAAAGTTAAGCTCACTTGTAATATAAAAGTCGGCCGTACAGTAATAAAATTTATATAGAATTTTAGAGATTACACGTGATGGCGATGGAAATATATGCCCTTTGAAATTGAATATTACACTAATTTCCATGGGCTACGATGGCTAGAAGATAGATAGATAGATAGATAGATAGACTAAAAGGCATTATATAAGGTCTTAGACGTCGCGCTCATTTAATTACGTTCAATTCGTAAGTAAAAGTCAAGGCTGTGTGTGCGCGTGTACGTGAAAGGAGGGACCCCCACTCCCCCCCCCACCTTTTTTTTTTGTCTATCTATTCTCGCATCAATTGCTCGGCCATTTAAATTTCATTGTTGGTACAGCAAAGGCAGCCCACGACTTACGAGACGAATTTTTTTCTATATAATCGCTCTATAGCGATGTGCATACGCTCCTCGGCGGCCTGGTGGGACGGCGGTGACCGTTTAGGAAGTTTGTTTAACGAACTATGCCATTGCCCGCAATTACCGAACAATCGTCTACATTTAAATTTATTAAAATACAAGAATTTTTTTTTTGAGAATTTCCCTTTATAATATTGGCCAGCCAATAAACTCGTTCTTCCAAAGTTCCATGCTAAGCCGGCGTCGTTTTTATAAAATACAACCGATACTGTAATTAATTAAATCTCTTAACCAACTACCTTTATTTATCTATATTTATCTATATTTATCTATATTTATCCTTGCCATCGTTGGCATCAGTCTATAAATATTTATTCATAAAACGGAATATAAAATTCGTGGCGGTTCATCACTCAATAACCAGATCGCTCGGTCAGGATCGTGTACTTACCGAGTATTTTTTTTATTTCAAAGGTATCTTAGCCTTCGTGAACTGCTGGGACGTGAAGTGGGCCACGAGGGTACAAGACGTGTTCACCTATGCCAAGCTTTTGGCTCTCTTCATCATAATCGGTGCCGGTGGATACCAACTTGCTCACAGTAAGTACATTTTTATCATTAATATGCCATTGGCCATAGTATAAGCTCCCGTCGCAACGTTTAATGGCACAGTTAAATGTTGTCATTATTAATAATTTCATAATTAAAAATACTTTCTTGAATTGTTGCTTTCACGAGATCGTGCATTATTCGATTAGAAAATAATACCAAGCTCAACTACATTCCTCGGTTAATATTTTTTATTAGAATAGAAATTAAACGTATAAATAAATAAATAGATAAATAGATATAAACGTTTAACGAAGTCTAAGAAATGTAGCGGTAGCGGTGGCAGTGGTAGTGGCAGTAGTGGCAGTGCTAAGCAGTAGTAATAAGAATAATAGCGATGATGGTGATGATGGAAGTCGGTCCCGAGCGTCTCTTTTAAGTCCAATGTTTCTTGACAAAGCTCGGACGACGAGGAAGCCGGACGAGACAATTTGTCCAATAAGAAAGGTGGTTAACAAAAAAGAAAAGAAAAAGAAAACCTTGTTGATTGAGCGCGTAGGCGGCATGCGAATCGGCAAAGTACCGTTTACTTCTTATCTACTAAAAGAGAGCCTTTAATTTCATGAATTCGGCTCGCTTTCTAGGAACATCGTCAGCTTTACGCAAGAAACCTGAAATTTCATAACGTATCTCGTTTTACTTTTCATCGATTTCCTTACGGCTTTGTAAAACAAACCTTATACAACATAAACAAAGATATTACCAACTTAGCCAATCCTAATAATTATAATTTATGTTTTTTTGTATGTATGAAAATATATTGTTAGAGCAGCAATACAAGAATTTCTTATAATAAAATGATAGGAATGTATTTAACTAGACGTATTTGCGTGCGTAAAATTTATTGGTAAGGATATATGTTATTGTCTAAACTCTGTCTAATTGTCTTGTTGAATTTTAAGATCAAACCGAGTACTTTACGTTCGAAAACACGAAAATGGAAGTCACGCAGATAGCTTTGAGCTTTTATTCCGGCCTATTCGCATATAACGGCTGGAACTACTTGAATTTCATAATAGAGGAACTAAAGAACCCTGTGAGGTATGACGAATAGCAAATTCTTTCTTTTTTAATAAAGCAATAATTATTCATGTCCGTGGCCATAAGGTGCTTATGATAAAATATTTACAACTCGTACGGTTGCATGATTCACGTTGGATTAAAAAGGAAAATGTAAAAATTCTCTACAAACAGTATTCACAAAGAATGGATAAAAAGTATCGTCTTTACTTTGGCTTTAAATAACATTACAAGTAAATAACTTTTAATCAACGCATTCGATTATACCAAAAACAAAAACAAAAAAAAACAGATGCGTAATTGCTTAAGAGACTTAAACAAAAAAATATTCTAATAAATCTCGGCCAGAGATTTCATGAATATCTTACACGATTACTTAAGCCTTAACGAATCGAGGATTAAAAATGAGTATAAATTTATAATTAATTGTATCGGTAAAGAAACTTGCCGAGTAAATTTATTGCTTTTTAAACGAGCGTACGTGTCTTATGCATATGATATACGCACGAATGTCATGGAAGTATTAAGAATTGGTTTAATATTGTATTTCAGGAATTTACCACGAGCCATCGGCATATCTTGCACGCTAGTGATGATCGTTTATGTTCTGACGAACGTGGCCTTCTATACAACCCTGAGCCCGCAGGAAGTTTTGGGCAGTGAAGCTGTCGCGGTTGTAAGTCATCGCAGATCATCGCAAAAGCTTTCTTTTTTTTTTTCTCTTTTCAATATTGATTCGTTTAGCCGTTCGGCGTGAAAATGGCGGATCAAAACCGGTGTCCGCTGTAATATTACAGGCCCACAGCATCCGTCCTAAGCGCTCTCGAGCGGTCCATTGTTCTTCCCAGCACCATTACTTGCCTACTCAATTTTTCCATGCACTCTATACACGACGACCAGTTGTTGTCGTTGTTGTTGTTGTTGCATTTTAATACCAATGCCAATAGTCTATCTTGCTATACTACGATGTGATATACTGAAGATTTTGAACTTTGGACGGTACAGGACACTCCACGGGGTTCCTGAATTCCTAAATTCTCACTAAATTCGTAAATCATTATTTATTACTATTAAGGGTATTGTTGGCTCTTAATAATCTCGCAAATAATTTCATTTACGAGAGCTAAAAATAAAACTAATATGGCAGTTAAGATTTATTGTAGTGTTTTGTAAAACGTTGCTTTTTAACTGATAATTCCTACATAGGAAGAGAATAAATAACGATACGAAAGCAATACCGTAACATGTGTATGCAATTAATCAAATGCACGATATCTATTATTAGTATGCGCTTTTTTCCCTTACGCGTTGTTGATAAAATAATCACAAGATTTCTTTCTTTCTTTCTTCTTTCTTTCTTTCTTTCTTTTTTATTATTATTATTCTTTAAAGGAAAGGCAGAAAAAGGTCGAATGAAAATCAGATGATTTATAAAAATAACGTATTTATACGAATTCGATATATTTATATATGTGTATGTATATGTATATTGTATGGACGTGTTAAGTTGATTAATTATTTAAACGCAGACGTTTGCCAATCGATTATTCGGCCCAATGGCTTGGACAATACCAGTATTCGTCGCCCTTTCAACTTTCGGCGCTGTCAATGGCATTCTACTTACATCATCGAGGCTCTTTTATGCCGGTGCTTGCGAAGGACAAATGCCCGAGATTTTAACTATGATTCAGATATCGAGAATGACACCCACTCCAGCTGTAATTTGCATGGTAAATTTCAATATCCACCTCCATTCATGCATCCTCACTGAATTCTTACTTTATTCGCTTATACCGCATTAATACATTTAATAAAGTTATTTCATGGTCCAATGGCCAAGACTTTATTATATATACATTCCTCATGACAAATACTCACGACATAATAAATAAGAACAATAATAATGATGACGATGACGATGACTACTAGTTAGTTTAACATTAAAGAATTTATATGTATTGTGCCTAGGCTCTGCTGTCTATGCTCTACCTGTGCTCCTCTAACATCGTGGCTCTCATAAACTACGTAGGCTTCGCCACTTGGGTAAGTATTTCCGACCGCAGCTTTCCAATTAAGTGTAAGCTAATTAGTTTCGGCGCTCGCTCAGATAAATATAAAACTAAATAAAATCCATAGCGCTTTCGTGTATTATTAGAGGGGATCGTGTATTTATTTATACACATTATCCTGATTATGCGTTAATTCGGTGCTCGTTAGTTATACGATTGTGTCGGAGCGGTAAACGATGTCAAAACAAAAAGTTAAAAATCCCTCAAAAAGTCATTAAATCCTACTTAATGTAAGTCGATAAATTAGCGATTTATGTTGGTTGTGTTAAAAAAAAAAGAAAAAAAAATAACGTTACTGTGACAGTTGAGTATCGGCGTGTCGGTACTGTGCGTCCCGTGGCTACGATGGGCCCAGCCAAATCTACCAAGACCCATCAAAGTCAATCTGGCCTTCCCAATTGTCTATATTATATGCACGCTCTTCGTAACCATCGTGCCCATGTACGCGAGCCCTGTAGAAACAGGTGAGTGTCTCTTAAGCGTTATTAAGCCTTGTGCGCTTCTCTAAAGTTATTGCATTAAATCATTTAGAGACTCGTTATCCTGCTATTTTTTTATACTTGTAAAAAAACATAGTATTAGCATATAAACAATAATAATAAATGATGTTTTTTCTTTTTTTTTTTTTGGTTCTCGATAGGTTACGGTTGTCTAATGATTCTGTCATCCGTGCCCGTTTACTTTGTCTTTATTGCTTGGAAAAATAAGCCGAAATGCTTCCAAGAGTCCGTTGGTAAGTGCTTGTAAATAAATAAATCCCACAGCCAATGTGATAAATAATAATAATAATAAAGGGAGGGCAGTTGGAAAAAAAAAAAAAAAATAATGTTTCACGCAAAAGACCAATCGACGATTGAATTATTTGAATCCCCGTGATTTCTTTTTTTTCGTATTTTTTTAATTTCTATATTCCTACAGGCGCCGTAACCAAAACATTCCAGAAGACGCTGGTAGTCCTCGGGCCAAATAAGTCACAGGTTCAAAAATACACGACAAATATTACTTACTACTCATACTATTATTACTACTTACTACTTACTAATCATACAATGCATGCACTTTCTTCTTCTTTTTTTTTTTTTTTCTCTATGGGTTCGTTTATGCCATTTGAATTTTTCACAAGCATAATACTAATAATAATATTACGAAGTAGCAACGATAATTCCACGGATGCTTACCATCAATCATCATAATAAAAAAAAAAAAAAAAAAAAGAAAAATCTTACACGCTTAATTAGGTTAAAACGTATTGTTATAATATATTTTTATATTAACTAATAATTAATCATTGTTTGTGTCATTATTCGCCTCGACATATTTCCCATTTAACATTTTATACACGAATCACTCCACAGACTAATTAATAAGAGCAAGGAGAAAGGAAGCTTTTTTACTTTGTCCCAGTAAATTATGGATAATAGATCTCTTGATCTTTTCATATCGTTAAATAACGCGTTTAATCATTATAAGACGCGATAGGTTTTCATGAAATATTTTATAAATCATTATTATTTTAATACGGAGAGAGAGAGAGAGAGAGAGAGAGAGAGATTTTTTTTTTTAATTGCACACGTAAGTTTTGTATGACTTGAAGCGATGATATTTTGTATTATTGTTGTGCTCTATTATTGGGGCTTGAAAAAAAAAATGACACGAATCCTAATTTAAGAATTATAATAATACTTATCGATACGATTATTCATTGCGAATATTTATTAATATTAATATAGCTTGTCTTTTTATTTGCAGTAAACGCCACAAAGTTTTTACAAAAGATTATACTCGTGGTGGGGAAACCGAAGCCAGCCAAGGTTTAAAATTTATGTCGGAGAAGAGGTGGAGCGAATTGTCGTGAATTGGAATGCATGAAGTCAACGCAAGATGAACAAAGTATGTGAAAACGAAAAAGATGCGAGAAGAAAAAAGAGGAAAAAAGAGGAGGAAGAAGAAGGGGAAGCGGGGGGAGAAGAAAAGAAACTTGAGCGAAGCTTGATTTTTCAACGTTTACGTGTAATCATTAGCCGTCTCCAATCAAAAATCAGCCATTGATTGGGGAAGGCTCTTATATTTATTAGGGAAATTTCATAATTAGTCTGTAGTTGAATTTTTTTTTGCAAACAATGTTTGACTGTTATTTGTAATTACGGTATATACACGTACGGGCTGGCACTTGCGTTGGTACTGCTCCTGCTCCTCCTGCTGCTCCTCCGCCCCATCCTCCGCCCCCCTCCCCCCGGCACAGCCAACTAAAGATAATAACGAAAGTCGGTCTCGTCTTAACACGCCTTTCCTAATTCTTTTATTTCACCGCCTGTCGACAATCTTTGTCCCCCGACAATTTTCGTATAAATATCAAATAGCACATTCGCCAAAGAAACCAAAGAAATTATTGTATTGTATTGAAAGCTCGCTTCCCAATGAAATCCCAATGAAATCGAACGAAAGGATAATAATGTAATAAATAATAGCTCGATTATCATGTGATAATGATTGATAGACGCTGGCCGTGACGTTAAGACTTGATCCTTCGATCCGTATATCTGCATATCCGTGCAAAAAGATAAAGGAAATTTCGCCTCCGCGACAAATGCGTTTGTTGTTAATGGAATTGTTGGTATATAATAAGATAGTAATTTTTTGAACAATGTTAACGCTTAAATATTCTAATAGTATGTCGAATATTATTATTTTAAAGAAGAAGAAGAAGAATAAGAAGAAGAAGATGAAGAAGAAGAAGAAAAAAAAGGGTAAAAGATAAGGAATTTGTAAATCGTGTAGTTTTGTGCCTACAGCTCGAATGAATTGATTTACCATCATCAAATGATAATTTACCTCCTCGAACAAGTAATAAATCACGGTTTTCTAACGAGCAATTATTATAAAAAAATTGCTTATTATATATTATATGGCGGGAGAGAGAAAAGGGATTAAATTAAACGTCGATGTGTATTTGAGAGGGTGAAGCTTTTCCGTGAAACCGTGGTTCCTTACTAATATTTTTTTAAATATTTTAAAACTTAAACCGGCAAGCATATCAAATTTACCACGGACATTATTTATCGAATATTTATGAAATAAAGTTCAGCGGCATATTCGAATTTCTAACAATTTTACAACATTACATTATCACTTACTTATACGATATTAAAGCTTATACAAATCTAAATTTATAGTAATAGTAATATTTTAAATCCATGTACAAACAGAATTTTAATAATGGTTTCTAACATTGTGTTAATGATGTACTAAAGTAACGTATTATTATTACTATCAAAATTACTATAATGAAAAACGTGATAAATGGAGAATATACAATGTGGCCATTATACGCTTCAATTATCGTTACAAGCCTAAATGATTTAATAATTAATAATTCCACTGTCTAATGTAATTGTTTATTATATAATTTATATTTCAATAATATTCTGACTGAACAATAACTGTGACTAATACACTTTCGTCGGAATACGTTTTTATATAACTTGTATTTTTATTTGCGTACGTTTTGGATTACGAGGCTTTTAAGGGAATCCAAATCCAAATCCAAATCCAAGTCGGTCGGTAGTCGGTAGTCGGGCAACTGCTATAATTCTTTTACACATTCATAAAGACGATTTGCGTATCCGTGTCATTTCATTCCCGAGTCGTATTTGTCACACTCGCTTCATTTTTTATATAACCTAAAGATTAATGTAATTATATTTTTATATGACTTTATCATTAGGCGTTGCATTTTTTCTCTATTTTTTTTTTTTATTTTTTTCTGTTTTTTACAGGAATTTACGAACAGTTCTTGAGAAAACGAGAGAGAGAGAGAGAGAGAGAGAGAAAACATTGCGAATGAAAATAAGATATTTTTGTTATCAGTTGGGCCTCGCGTTCGATATATAATTTACGCGACGATTGATGAATTCGCAATCCTAGAAACTCGTAGAAACTCGTTTGTTGTAGAAGTAGCGTGTAAATTTCGATGGAGAACAACACAATGCGTTCGCTTTTCAATATTAGCCCATTCGGAACATTCGATATTATATTATTAGATTTATATATTTTTCTGCAAGCACATATTGCTCCGGCAGACATTACAAGATTATATAAAATATTAAGAGAGAGAGAAAAAAAAAAAAACAACATATTTTTTGTAATTAATTTTTGAAAACATATCTCTATAATAAAGTATTTTTTATTAGATCTAATGAAATATTCAATGTGCGTATAAATTGACTGTTTAAATGCAAGAAAGAAGGAAAGAAAGAAAGAAAGAAAGAAAAGAGGAACAAAATAGAATTAAACAAAAAAATATAAAATATCAACTGGTGGATTTAAATGAAATGTATACTACGAACCAATCAATAATATCATTAATTGACCTTATAAAATTTACAACAACAAAACAAAAAAAAAAAAAAAATAAATAAAATAAAAAAAAAAAAAAAAAAAAATAAAGAAATATAAAGAAATATTTTTGAATTCTACGTTACGTATGAGAAATCGTAGTATTTGGGCAACATTGTTGTTACGTGCATTCGATTAATTTCTTAAGAAAATATGTGGAAGGCAATAATAATAAACGAAATCCTTTATAATTCTTATTGTAATTAAATTTACTTTTAATTCTCACCACGGAATATAATATCAATAACAACAACAACAACAACAACAGCAACAGCAACAATAACAACAACAAGAACAATAATAATAACTAATAATAATGATGATGATGAGGAATATGAAACGAATGGTTTTATTCTTGATGTGCTTTTAGAAGGTGAAATAGGAATCTGAAATATGTCATTTCAGAAACTCAAAGACAATAAGGCTTTGACTGATTTTAGTAATATCTAACGAATTCAATAAATAATAGTCCCTTTACGTAATTATAAGGTAAACGTAAATAATAATTAAATTATTTCTTTTCTTGTAAATTTTGTATAAAGACATAGTTTTTCTTATGAATGAATTTCAGAAAAATAGTTTATCGGTATATAAAATGTATTTGTATTTCCGAATAATAATACGAATGAAGTTGAATATTAGTAATTAATTTTGCAAATTACTAGTACGCGTATTATTTATAAGATTTTTAAATATATTTAAATGTCTAGAATAATAATACATACATACATACATACATACATACGTACGTACTTTTACCTGATATAAATAAAAATTCTTAAATTATTTAAACAATCGAGTGACGCAAGAAGTTGTTATTATTTTAAAATAAATTTACGTCACCAGGTAACGCAAAATATTTATTAAAAAAAAACAAACTGAAAATCATTGTATGTTTACAAAAGTATATCTATTTATTGCCTATTTAATGAAAAAATTTGTATTAAAATTTTTTTCACATTAATTGGCACAGCTATTAATTAATTTTAAAACATACGTAACTTTATTGAGTCAATTGATCAATAATATAAATAGCAGGAACTGTATGTTTTATTACGGCTAAATTTTATATTCATACTTGTTCTGTCATTTTTTGACAGAACGTATGCGTGATCAAATTGATGTAAAACAATTTGATATTTATGTACGTACGTATGCATGTATGTATGTATGTATTTATATGTACATACATACGCAGGCATACGTAAATTACTTTAATAAAATCAATATCTAGATATCAACAAGTACATTTATTTAGTATTTTTGTCCATTTATAGAATAAATAATAATAACGGTGTAATGTCCTCGAGCAATAAAAAGAAAAAAAAAAAAAAAAAAATGTTTTACAGTGTCCGAGTATCTAGAATTGTTTTCTTTTTTTTTTTTTGAAAAAAAAAATAAATAAAAAAGGAACTGTATGTTTGTATACGTATATTATCATTCAATTTCAACTTTCATTTATTTTGCATAATGAAAAAAAAAAAAAAAAAAAAAGATTGATCGTTGCTTAGAAAGATTTTTAATAAAGTAAATTCAAGTTTAAATAAAGAATAATCAATCTATTTTACATCGTACTTTATTTGAAACTGTATATGTAATAAGGAAAAAAAAATACGTGTGGGTATGTGTATACATACACGTATATGTATATATACACACGTGTTTGTAGCTTTATAAATTTAATTTACGATATAGCAATATTTTCTACATAAAATTTATTATCAATTTCTCGAAGCATAATTAATAGCATAAGTAAAGCTTCTATTGTACTATACAATTTGTATTGAGAGCTGTATCATATTTTCCAGAATATTATAATAAATTTACTTTGATGACTTAAATATTTACTAGTGATAATGTTATTCCCTAATTGTACATCTTAGTAATTGGCATATAATATAATATAATATAGTATAATATAATATAATATAATAATAATGATAATATTTCAAAATATTATGCAATAGAATACTGTCCGAATGAACTTAAGGGCGTTTGAAAAGTATTAGATTAATAGATAATATGAAATAGTTGACAGGACTACTCGTACAAAATTATCAACGATACATTAAGACTTAATTTTACTAAAATTTTATTATACAATGTTCTATTTTATCCATAGACGTGAATCCGGAATTCGTACGAATATTAAATACGTGTATATATTTATACATTCGTCGAATACGTGTTCGTTTGTATTGGAAAATAATGCCACACAAATTTGTTCTGAATTTCATGAGGATAATTTATAGGTTGACAAGGTCATGCGAATCTCGAGAATTTTCAAAGTAGGAGGATTATTCGACTTACAAAGTAAAGGAATTCACGCTTCAGGAATTCATATCTTCGTTTTCTTGAAATATAATTAAGAATTATATTATCTGTATGCGGTAGTTGTACATCGGTAACGAAATATTTCCTCTTACAGCAAGCAAAGGCTCACGTTTTTCTCTCAATGCCTAATATCTATTATCCAGAATATTCTTCTAATACTAATTATATAAATATATTTTTTTACACTCATTTGGCACAGTATTATTAATATTTTTTTTTTATTTATTTATTTTTTCTTCTATTACTTCTATAAACTTACGTTATATATATATCGATAATTTTATGCACAATACATATATATCGTTACTCTAATCTATCATATCCAATAATCCTTTAGACGTTCCATATCATTTTTTTTTTTTTTTTTTTTTATACAAACAAGATTCAATGAATAAAAAATAAAAACCGTTGGGATTGCCTAGTTAGTTACACGTATATACAAAATACTGCACGATTCATATTTACAAATTATATACACCTTTAACATTTTAAATATAATAACGTAAAAATGCATGTATTTCGAGCCTTACGTACAAGCAATCATAAAAATTATTATTTTTCAATATCTGTGAAGCTATGTGAAGTACATTAATATTACGCGTACTTACTCATACGCACACTATTCCTATACGATAGCATCCATCTGAATTGTTTATTTATTTATTTATTTATTTATTTATTTTTGTTTTCTTCTCAATTGACTGTGACATCGATTGGTCGTGAGTAGCATTCCATAGAATATACAATAACTTATTAATTATTACAATAAAATTACACATACAGACATGTACAATTTTCTACTACCGATAAATATATATAAAAAAAAAAGTCACAATAATGTAACGTAAAGGTTAAAGTAAAAAAAAACTTGTCTTTTTAGCGCATTAACAATATAAAATAATAATCGCATTGTTTATAAGTAATTTATAAGTATTAATTGTTTAAATTTCAATTTTCAGTGTATGGATCATTATTATTGAATTAAAATAGTCATTTACGATGTATAATTTATATTTAAAAACTATATAATCTCTTATTCATATAAAAAGACATAAATTTCTTTGTTATTAGCGTGCGAATAATCTTCACATAGACTTGAATAATTTTAATTTTTAATCTACTTACATCTTAATCATCTCTGACAAAGAGAATATACAATGACAATTAAATCTAAAAAAATTATTGAAACTATTAATATGTATCTATACTTGTTTTTTTTTTTTTTTTTTTTTTTTTTTAATAATTTTTTATATATATACATATATATGTATATATATGTATATTGTTTATAAATAGTCAATTAAATAAATTAAATTATAACATTAATAATCCAAAGTGCTTCACGTTATATACAATTTCATGACTAAAAAATAAATACGATTAATAATTGAAAGTAAGCTTTGTAATAGCTAATAATGTTTTAGTGCGCTTTCTAAATTCTTATATAATTTGCAGGAATAATTATATTCAGTTAGTAATTGTAAAACCGTGTATTCATACTGATATTTACTTTACAGAGGATTAAGGAATGTTGTTCGCAAAGTATTCAACGATCGTCTTTTTTTTTTCATCAATCAAGAGATGACTGGCCTTTTGTGGATTTTAATTTCTCCCGTCTGCCGATACAAGAGACAATACTTTATAGAAAAAGTAACTAATTGTGAATCGTATATATATATATGTATATGAATTCTTCCTTCTAGGAAATATATTCTGAATATTAATTCACAGCCGCGCGAATTCCACACGAGATTTCGCATTTACGATTCGTACAATAATAATAGATATTATTGCTATTATTATTATTATTCCATTTCGGCGTTATGAATTTACTCGATGCATTCATACGTAAGAAATTAAAGCGACTTGCCCAAGTATTTTTACGCGATTGTGAATAAGGTCTGGTACAGTCAGTATGCGTATGCGCGCGGCTCATTCGACAAGTTTCAGTCTGCAATTTATATTTTTTAATTGCTCTTATCGTGCTGTCGTATCATTCGACTCGTGTTCGTGTAATATTTTTTTTTTCCCGGAGAAACAGACTTTCCATTCAAAGGCCAGTTTCACTCATCCCTCCCTCGTTCTTATACTTACTTACGCACATCATCATCCTCTATATTTACTTTTACTCTCAATTCTCTCATTTATACTGCAATTATGTTTGTTTACATCTTTATCGTCGTCATCGTCGTCATCGCCATCATCGTCATTATTATTAATATTTTTGTTACAGAGAACATCATCATTCGATGTATAGAAAACGTTTGTCTCTTCGAATCGTCGCATCTCCGTCAGTCATTAGCCATTGAGGTCGTTAATTAGCGAAAGACACGTATAATTTTATAAATTGTTTTGATTCGCGTGCTAGATGTAATTGAAGATATTATTAAAGCAACGATTTCACGAAATTATTGAATAATTGCCGATCTTTCCCATCGATGAGGACAGTTGTAATCGCTTTTATCCCAATATAGTAAAAAAAAAAAAAAAAAAAACAATTACATCACGGGCGCACCGTTCTTAACGTTTTCGGAATAAAATTCATTATTAAGGCATTCTTACAGATTTCCTTAACTAATAATTGATCTTAATTGAACTGTTAATTTACATCTCTATGAATTACAACATTATTCAGTTAAAAATTAATTTAAAAATATATATTTCATGGAAGATAGATTTATTTGGGTACAACAAGAGAACACATCATTGTTTATTATAAAATTATTAAAAAAATAGAAAATGCATTTATGGGTAAACGAAGAATAAAATGTGAATGTATATATATATATATATATATATAACCCTTTTATGCACGCTAAGAAGTAATTAATCATTAAACGTACGTTATTTTTAATATGCGCGATACGTATTTGTAATATAGCAACGAATGTTTTTGTCAGGGCTTGTTAGAAATAAATGGATTCGTCGTATTTTTCATAATATATTAAATATAATAATATATTACACTGTCGATAGCTTTTGTTCGTTTCGTTTAAATTGCTGTTTGAATTTCAAGTGCAATTGCTTACTTAGGAAGTGAAATTTATTTTTTTCCGAATATCGATATAAGAAAATTTGCTTTCGGGTGAGATTATTGTTATTACTGAAAGTGATTTGACGAGCACTCGCTAATGAGTCATCGAACGATATTTGCTAATGAGTATTGTAAAGTAAAATTCTATCTTAAAATTTTCGAAAGATTAACGCTATTAGCCGTAGTTTGCGTGTTACGGTGAACGGTCTTACTGACTCCCACCCCCACCCCACACACCCAACAATCCATTCGCGAACAAAATATAATCCTGTTGAAAAATAAATCTTTCGCAAGGAATGGCCGAAGACCGTCAGATAATTAATTAAAAGTTTACTTTCTACAATGATATTGACTATTCTAATATAATAATACTTTTCACTTTGTATTAAAGTACTATATTTGTTTGACGTAGTTGGTGGTGGTATCGGTATCCTACAAAATTACATTGAACATTCGTGCTTTTTTTTTTTTTTTTTTTTTTTTTTTTTTAGAAAAGCCTTTTTTTTCACTTCACGAAGAGATAAGATGAGCGTCTGAAGGTCAAAAAAATATTTTATTGTAAGAGCGTCCTGCTTTTCATCTAAATAGTCATCTAAATAGATACGCTGAGAATTAACCTCTCATCAGTATGATTTCGGCAAACGAGTCTTAGAAATATCGACATACATGAAGTACTTGGTAAAATACTTCACGTTTATTAGAAAAAAACATTGTGCAATTTTTAAACAGAATCGTTTAAACGATGGATAAAGTATTTTGCGGAGAACCAATTGTATAAACTTTCTCGGTCGAGCTTGACTTTGTGTTCCGGTCAATAGACGCGGTAGACATAAGTGATCAAATAGAGTACACGATAAGCACTTAATCCACTCAAAGTTATATTTACATAGATCGTTGATTTATGGATTCGAATGGACTTACTAGTCGTAGTTCCATTTACGCTTCTACAGAACATGAAAAGCATTAGAGTTTAAAATTACTTATTCATCACTTAGTTTTATAACTGAGGTTGTGCTATTGGCCAATGATTAATGTTTTTGAACCCTTGAGCGTTATAAATTATAAACTATTTATTATATAATAGTATTAATATAATTTCCATAAAAATCATTAGAATTTTTTTTTTTTTTTACACAAGTGATATCAGTATCATATTAATGATTATTGAAAATTCATCGCTAAAAAAATAATCTCATTGCATTTATTTTAACTTAAAAGTATAAATGTATGTATATATATATATATGTGTATATATATATACACACACACTAATATTGCACTCAATAATTTTATAAATGTATACACGTGCATGGTCTTTTTTTTGTTTTTGTTTTTTTTTTTTTTTATCACATACGCGTAATAATTGAAAAAGGTGTACACAATATTATTAGAAAAAAAAAAAAAAATAACGGGAATATAATATATATATATATATTATGTTATGTGCGATATTGAGCTTCACTGTCACTTATTATAATTATAAAAAAAAGCAAAGTATTTTCTCAGAGTTTATATTTTCTTTATTTTATAGTGTCGGAAATTATATTAAAATTAATTTTGTTTACTAAAGCAAATTTTCCTACTCACGACAATTTGTTCGTAATGTGATTTCCTTAAATTCGATATAATAAAGTCGCATCAAATCGAAGAAACAATATGTATTTTTAACTCTCTCTGCTCTCTCTCTCTCGCTCTTATATATTTATATATATATATATATCTGTGCATAGTTTTAAATAATATTTTACAGTTATTCAGATTTTGTTTTTGTATAAAATAATTCTACAATGTTTATTATAGTAACGACAATGAGAATTTTCTTTAATTTGACATTTCAATTTACCGCTATTTGACACGAATATTCTCTCTTCTACTCATTCGGGGTCTCATTTGAAATTTAATGATTCGTCGTAGTCTTTATTTTATCGTAGCTTATGCTAGTGAAGATTATAACTCTACATGCTGCTTTTACAATCTAAACGTCAGAGAGAATTTTCTTTTCTCGAAGCTTTAAACACAATGGTGACATTTTCAACAGTTTTTGCTTTAACGATATTTATTTATTTATTTATTTATTTGTTTTTTTTATTATTATATGTATATAAATATAATTACTAGTTTAGGTTAAATTGATACATCTTCTTTTTTTTGCGTATTTTTTTTTTTTTTTTTCAAGTTATAATAGAAAACGAGTACGAATAATGGATATAAAAAAAAACGAAAAAAAAAAACAGACATAAAAATAACAAACGAAAATAAACGAACGTGTGCGTCAACAATCGCGTAAACAGTTCCGATACTTTTACAAACTGTTATTAGTATTAGTACATTAAATTGAAATAAACATTTACCCCTATATTCCCAAATGTGCGTATATGCATCGATGTGTTTCTTCCAGGGACGTGATGTCTCAAAGGAAGAAGAAGAAGAAGAAGAAGAAGAAGAAGAAGAAGAAGAAGAAGAAGAAGAAAAAAAAAAAAAAGAACTCTTTGCTTCGTAAGTATAAATAATTCGAATGAAAGCCCTTTGGGTATACGGAGATAGATATTTATGAGGATCAGATAGATCTTAGCTCAGTTGAATCGAGCTTGATCGAGCCGACGAAGTAGTAGCCGCGACTCAGCATCGATGGCCTCGTCCTCGAGGCGCTCATTAACCTTTTGTGGCTGGGAGGGGGGGTTTTTTTTTTTTTTGTTTCTCCAGGCGAAGGTGCGCAAGTAGCGGCAGCCGGTGCAGAGGTGGTAGCGCGTAGCCGCTCCTTCAGGCGCCGAGTCGATCGTCGTCGTTACGTTACCGTTGACGAGATTCATTTTGGATCAGCTGGCTGGCATCTCCGTGCTTTGGTTTTGCGATAATTGTAAGAAATGGCACTCTGACAGGGGCACCTCTCGAGTACGCGCGCTCTGCTTTTTCTGTACACACGAACCACAACACTGTATTTTAGTCTACGATGTTATAATAACAATATCGGTTTAAAGGCTTCGGCTTCCATTCTTAATGGATAAAATGAATTTATTTCCCTTCTGCCACGTTAAGGGACGTTAACGCATTCGATGATGCAAATCAAATGAAAGAAGCCCCAGGGTCATTAATAATGCATAACTATTTCTTCCAGTCGTAATTAGATTACAACTTTACAACGTCTCTCTCTCTCTCTCTATAGATAACCTGTCACGCGTTTAAGGAAATTGCATCGACAGGAAGAAGGCGAATGTCGATTTCCGAGAATGAAAGATACCGCCGATATTCGCGAGGGTGCTTTTTTTTTTTTTGTTTTGTTTCGTCACAACAAATAGTTTTATAATAACAAATAAGAAAGCTTTGACGGCCGTGCCGCTGATAAGGAATTCCATTAAGGGTAAAAGCCTCTCTCTGTCTCTCTCCTCCTCCTCCTTCCTCGCCCGCTTAATCATTATATATTTATATACTGTACCTTTCTACGGAAGGGAAAGCAGCCTTTGTTTTCATTATTCAGGGGCGGATGGTTTATTAAAAGATCTGCAGTGGGGGTATTGTTCGGACCAAGCACGTTGAGCTCTTTAAAGCACTCGGTCTCTATCATCTGTAACGATAAGAGAAGGGAGAAAATTATAGACACGGAGTCACCGTTGAATTCCCACTAAAAATTCAATTAACATTGGCTTTTAATTAAAAATCAAATTCCCATTCGCTTTGTTAACATCTCCTGGATCAATGCAACCACCATTATACTTACGTGCCCATTTAAAATGTAGATTTTAAAAAAACATCCTTACGATGCGGATTTCCATTTTTATTTTATTATTCGCCGAATGAATCTACAGTAATATTACAACATTATACACGGTATACATTCGTATGGTATTTGGAAAAGACAAGAGACTATAAATAAGTCTCTTATTTAACTCTTATTTAACCTCGGCAACCTTAGCCATTTACACATTCGACGCGCGAAATATAAATAAATAGAATAGAATAGAATAGAATTTTTTCATTTCGTTTGGCCATGATTTTATATTTCATTACGTTTCAGTTCCGAGATTGGACAGTTTTTTGACCATTGGACCATCATGTAAGTTTAGCTTTGACTTACTTCGTTTTGCCAAGGAATCGAGACACTTCCTGTATTAAATTTACTGTAGAACGTGTCATCCGTCGCGTCCAAATTAACGCCCTTCACCGTCGAAAACTGCTCAATGTCCAGGACGTCCTTGGCGTACACCGCGTGTGGCTATGCAAATGAAAAGAAAACAAAACATTAATTAAAACTCCATCGCTACGTCCTTATCACATATTGTCGTTGTCGTTATTGTCGTTGTCGTTGTTGTGAATACAAACAGAATTTGAATGACCATTGCGCGCGACCGATCTTATACACCACCAAACGTATTCTTTGTAATCCTTTAACGTAACGAACAACAGCTTCCATCAATCAACGACATTAAACGGTCCAAATCCAAATCTCAAGAAATCAATCGTACACGCGAACGACGAATGACAACAATAATAATAGTAAGTATTATATTTGATCGGGTATTTTATTAAAGGAGGGGGTGAAGGAGTATTATTGGTTAGTTGGGAGCGTAGGGGACGTCGGGACGTCGGGACGTCGGGACGTCGGGACGATCGGGTATCGAGATATCGATATTACTTAAGGGCGATGTGAAGTAAAATTGGCGGGGATTCCGAACGGAGGGGACACTACTCACGTCGGGTATGAAGGGGGGCTCCCACATGCCGGCCTCGAGCCTCTTCCAATTCAGACATTGGAAAAACGCGTGGAGCTTAATCTCCTTGGCCCCGTGCCTGCCGCATTTGCAACCCAATCGGCATTTCGGGCTCTTTTTCAATAGCTGCTGGCACAGGCTCTTGGCCTCCTCCGTGAACTTGTGGGAGAACTTCTCCTGGTCCTCCTTAACCCGCCTGTCGACCTCGTCCCTCTTGACCTTCTCCTTGCGGGCGCGGAACGGCGCCTGGCCCTCGATCATCTCGTAAAGCAGGCAGCCGAAGCTGAACCAGTCCGGGGAGAACGTGTACTTCTCGTTGTCGATTACCTCGGGGGCCATGTAGCCGACGGTCCCGACCCTGCCGCGGACCATGTCGCCCTCCGTTATCTCGACGGCGAGCCCGAGGTCGCTGATACGCACGTGCCCGTGATCGTCGAGCAGGATGTTCTCGGGCTTGCAGTCCCGATAAACGATGCCCTGCAGGTGCAGGTGCTCCAGTCCGCAGACTACCTCCGCCGCGTAGAACCTGCGCACCTCGACCCATATTTTATTTATTTACACAACGTTATTTATACAACGCCGGGTGGATTTTTACTTGTATTTATATACGGCAGGATCAGTGTTCAATGAGCCGAAGAGGATACAATGCGATACTGACCTGGCGCGGTTTATGTCGAATCCTGGCTCGCCGCCCATATTGTAAATGTGGAACTTGAGATCGCCGCCGTTCATGATCGTCAGGACGAGGCAGAGCGCGTCCTTGGTCTCGTAAGCGTAGGCCAACGAGACGACGAAATTCGAATTGATCTTCTGGAGGATATTTTTCTCGATCAGCACCATCGCCTCGCCCTTTCGCTTCTTTATCCGCTTTTTCTCGAGCTTCTTGCAGGCGTACATTTTGCCGGTAGCGCGCACCTGGCAGGCACATACCTCGCCGAAGCCGCCCTTACCCAGGACACGGTACATACGGAAGGTCTTGTACGTCACGGGCTGGGCTTCCAACCACTTCCATTGCAGATACCTACAGATATTCACAGGTATTAATTAAAATACGTTCGAACATTAATTTCTTTTTCCAGGATGGTTCACATCGTGTATATATATAAGCAAGCCAGTTTCCGAATCTATTCTGTAATAAATTTCGACCGAATTTAGAAAATGACGTTGGAAAGCTACACACGTCGCGGCAAGTTTATTATCATTAAATCGTATAAAAAGTCAATATTTGAGCGATAAAGTAAAAATTTATTCTTAATAAATGAAATTTTCTAATAAACTTTGACACATTGACATTCCGTTTCGGCGACGACGACGACGACGACGACGACGACGACGACGACGACGACGACGATTATCATCATCATCATCGTCGTCACGTATCGTACGTTATTATACGACGCTCCGCCTCCCAAACTACAGTGGCAATTAAATTTTTCCGAGAATAATGCCATTAAAATGCAGTTACCCACTTGTAAATGTGTCTTACTTATCGGCAAAACGAAGAAGGCTAAAAAATAAAAGAAATCAACGCGGTCGCGTATCGTCATAAGTTATGAATGCCAATAATTGACGTCGCGAGGCGTAGGTAGGATTCGCGAATCCACGAGGTTGGTCTTACCTGTAAAAGTAAAAGGTCGTGAGGAAAGCGGCGAAAGGCTCGCCGGCGAGAAAGTTCTTCACCGTCTGGGCAATATCGGCAAAGATCTCCTTGCCGGCGCTACCGAGCCTCTCCTCGCACTGGCCGATCAGCGAGTCGTTGAGTATGTCGACGACCTCGGAGCCCTCGCGCTTCAGGTACTGCTCGAACAATACCTTGGCGAGCTCCGTCCTGTTCTCGTCCATTTCCACCTCGTATTTTTCGATCGCGTCCAAAAAGAGATTGTAGCGGTGATAGGACGGCTTCTTGTCCTGGCAATACTGCCGGAAGAGCAGTCGGCCGATCGGCTGCTGGTCAACCACATAGCCGTAACGGATATCTGCAAGCACCAACCGCGTCCCCCAATATTTTACAAGGACGTCTACATTTTAATTTTCGAAAGGCAAGCAGCCGCGACGGGCCGAGGCTGTAACGGTGCTATATTTTGTTCTATCTATCTAATGCCGGGTCGTTTTATTACGAGGCCGACACCACATCCTTCGAGTACCCACCCGATCGCTCAAAAGTCCCCGAGAAAAGCACCAGTTGCGCACGTGCGCATTCAGCGGCTTTCAATGCCCTTGCGCTTTTACTTGCTAAGAGCTACTACGGACTTTCATTCTTACGCTCTTCGTATATCTTAACTGGCCGCCTTCATATATCTTAAGCCCTTTCACGTGCATTTTTCTCTCTCCCTTCATTATTACACGAGTCAACGAGCTCGAGACCAGTGCACTTCGGACATATCAAACTCCGTATTTTTTTATTTTTCTATTTTAAACGAGTGAATTAAGTCAATATCATTGGTACGATCCTTCCTCCCGTCAAATTATACAATAAAATCGTTTAAGAACTCCCTCGGTTACAAACTCGTGCCTCGCTCAATTACTTTATGCTTTACAATTTATAATGTCCATTGATGTTTTGATGGCCGACGCATCCCAGGATAAATATCCTATCGGCAACGCCAACTAAAGGACCATCACTCTTCCTCATTTGTAATTTCAACATCACTAATATTACCATTGTTTAACAATAATTAACACGCCCTCAGCTATTTACGAAAATTAACGAGGCAAAGGGATATTAATTATAATGCTAAAGCGTTGGTTTTCAACAACAACAACAAAAAACGTACGTATGGTTATTTTATCGAGATGCGACGGTAATAAACTTTCACCTCCACGTATCCGTATATCCACAGCTTGTGAAGTCTTCCCAAGCGAGTGCAATACGTTGTTACTTGTTTTTTTTCTTTCTTTTTTTCTTCTTTAAACAACACGGAAATATTTTCTCTTTATATAAATTTGAATAAAAATCCGAGGAAGAGGTAGACGAAGTAGAAGAAGAAGAGGTAGAAGAAGAGGTAGAGGAAGAAGAAGTAGAAGTAGAAGTAGAAGTAGAAGAAAAAAACAACAACTCTAACGCGGCAAGCTATATTTATTTCTCTATAAATACATAAAGTAAACATAATAAAAGTACGCGATATAAGTTTAGACGTATACTATTTTACTGGAGAGTAAGAAGACGACGGTGCCGTTTAATATTTGCATTTCCAAAAGGTATCTTGCAATGTTTGACTACGCCGTATTTCACCTCCCTCTCTCTCTCTCTCTCTCGCGCTCACTTTTCTCCACACGTGCATGTATATATATATATATTATACACGGAGCGGCCGGAGCTCTTTGCAGCTCTCGTAGGTAGTGCTGATGCGTGCAGCCTCGTCCCGTCGCTCAATTTGCAGGAGCATAAACGAAAAACCAGGCAACTTTGACGGTTATTGGGGTTAAAGCCTCGCGTTATCCGTGAGGCACGTTTCGGCCACATAACACGGCGAGATAATCGAAACCTCGACGACGTCGACACCGAGCTATTGGCTAATGACTTCGGTTATTATGCTCGAGCTACCCTACACACCGAGCCTCATAATCCAGCAATTATCCAGCACTTTACTTCCTAATAGTTGTGCGAATATAGGCTACCCACCCACCCACCCAAGCAAACGCGAGCTATCAAAATTCAAACGATAATCAATACTTGCTTTGTTCCCGGCAACGGCAACGGCAGCGGCATCAGAAGCATCAGAAGCATCAGAAGCAGCGGATGGAGCGGCAGCAGCCTCAAAGACCTTCCCCAATAACCTCCCCGCGTCTCTACCCACCTCAAATTTACTCGCATCCGCATCGTTTTTCAAATATCAAAAACTATTCGCGTGTACGAGCCATCGTCGACCCTCGAACTTTTCCTTTTTGTCCAATAAAAAAAAAAAAAAAAGAAAACCACGTTTCCGAGAGAATTCCGATGACGGTACCCGCTCGTACAATCAAACTCCTATCGTCGATTAAAATATAGATCCTCGGTTATGTGCTCGCGAAGACGAGTCCGGATGGCGAAATTAGGAGGAGATCTAATGCCACATTGTATTGCTTCTTTAATTATAAACTTACTCTCTAATTTTATTCCAAGACGTAATAATAAGATCGCTCTGGAAATAAGATTATCGAGCAGCACCTGTTTCTACCCTGCACACGCGTTAGTATATATATATATATATATATTAAGAATAAAGAAATTTAAACGCTTCGGCTTAAAAATTAAAGTATTGTGCTTCGCTATTATCGGTACAAACAAAGGCTTCGGACATCGGTATTTAGGTTTTTAAGTTTATCAATAAAATTAATGCTTTGCTCTTACGGCGCAATGAAGATTTTACGAAGATTTGGCGTAAGAAAAAAAATCCGTTATATATATATTTATATATAAACTGCAGTTTATACGAAACCTATGAAATAATTCTGTTTTACTACTTGGCTGCAATTTAACTGCTTCGTTTTACAATTTTTATATCATTTACAATTATCACGCTACAACATTGTGTAAAATTTTCATTTGCTTAGTATCTTAAATAAATAAATAAATAAATAAATAAATGAATGAATGAATAAATTTAAATAATACAAAATAGACAATAATAACGATAGTGATAATAGTAATAACGTAATAAGGAAAATGCGATTCATTTAAAAATTTGAACTCGACAGGTCAAATATGTAAATCGGTCCCCATTAATCATCATTGATCATTCGCGTGTTCGTAGGCTAAAATGAAAGAAAAAAGAAAAAAAAAAAAACAGCTGCACGATCTATTATACGCATCGTCTCATCCGTCTTTTTTACGCATCATCTCATTCTTCTCTTCTACGTATACCTTATGTACACGCGCACGTAACCTCTACTAAGGCAAACACAAAAGCGCGTGAAACCTGTTATCTTAGTGGGTTAAACAATAATGGCGGCTCATTTCATTTATAAGGAAATATCGATGTTAGGTGGGCATTGATATCAGAAAAGAGCCGAATACTTGCACATGTATTAATAATGCTCTATATTTATGAGAATTCACGAGTAGAAAAGTTATCCATGGTTATCGAGAGGGGATTTTTTTTCTCTCTCCTTCTTTTCATTCATGGTCTTTAGTATCCTTTCTATCTGATAATGAAAATCAAACATCATTTATTAAGAGTTGAAATTTCTCATGCGATCTCGAGATTCCAGCCTCTTTTCTCTTCTTATTCGTATGTCTATCTCCTCTCCTTTCGCACCTTCGCTCCCTTACATTATCGATTTATTCTAATAATTCACCACCTTTACCTTTCCCTCCCTTATTTTCTAAAATAATAATTCACTTAATACGCATCTGGATCTTCGAGCAAAAGACGATTTATAGTCTATTTACAGTCTATTCTGAAAACTGAGATATCTGCGCATTACTTTGGATGCATTTTACATTTCTAACTAAACTGAGGATAGAGCATTGAAAAGTTTTAACTAAGTTTCCTACGGTAAAGAAAGAAAAAAAGAAAGAATGAAGAAAAAAAAAAGGTTCCGTACGAATTTAAATGTCATGCCAGAATGTTAAAAAATTCTGTACATGTCAAAGTTACAAAACATTAAACTTTTAAATTTATTTGAAAAGCGAAGTGCCGCACAGCTGTATTAACATACACAAACGCAAACATACAACTAAAACTTTAGTTCTCCCTCCCCCTCTCTCTCTCTCTCTCCGCTCAGTATAAGCAAACCTAGGCTATATTGAAATGTATTTTGTATCTTGATTAGTCCAGAAGGAATTCTCTCTCTCTCTCTCTCTCTCTCTCTCTACTTTGTTACGTAAATTGTGAAAAAACCGCGCGTGATTTTACTTTCTTGAGAATCGAAGTAAAAACATCTCGACCAAACTTAACAAGCACCACCGATGTCTATGCACTGCCCGTATATTTTTAATTATTGTTAAAAACCAATTGTCTACTTTAGAGTATATAGGCAACAATAATCTTATAGGAACCTTTGTGATTCGTTATGATATTTTTTTAAATTTCTTTTTAATTACAATTACATGGACACTTCCAATAAATCACGTATAATTTTGTAATTCATTTTGTATTATAAATCATTTATAAATAACTGTATTTAAATAAAGATAAAGTCAACCAACTTGTTTAATGGACTAGATGTAAATAAAAAACAAAAAAAAAAAAAAAAGCTTCAGAGAGGAATTCTTTTAATGTGTGCAAAAAGGCATTAATACGCGTCTGTGAATATGTATGCATACCTGCACAAGTTCTGCTGACGAGTGCATAACGCCTATATAGATAAACATGGTCTAATGTAATACAATGCGTTAAAAGTATTAAAAACATTTGCTGAGATTTTCATTTTCACGAGCTTTAAGAACAAAGGCATATTATATATCATAGAAACAACACGAATCATACGAAAATTTATATTTTCGACTTCTACGTTGGCTATAAATTATAATTTCTGCGTTATTGATTGATAAATGATTTATTGGCGTTATTATGCTTATTGGGTAAATTTTTTTTAAATCTATATCGTATCGGGATGTATAATAAAGAATACAATAATTAATATAAAGTGTTTCGTATGCATTCCTTAATCCTTAATACTGACTGATAAATATATAAGAGTAAAAGTTGTAAAATAAACAAGAGGCTTTTCGGAATCGATGCCTTTCTTCAAAGTATACGTACATCTACAGGTAATTAGATTCGATATTAATTTCATTAACATTAATTACAGAGAGTACGTAAAAAGTATTCGATAATTTTGCGCCGATAAAACATAAAAGAGAATTTTAATTTAATCTAAAAGTAATGGAGCTGAACAAAACACGATGTACGATCGTTTTTTGTTAATATTAATCGTATTGTGACGTCATTATTGAGAAAACCTTCCAATTGGTATTGGTTCGAGTGACGATCGTCGGGCAAGATTATCTACTATCAATATTAAAAGAGTGCATTTTTTCGATATGAATTTCTTTGGATCTTCTCTAACTTACCTCTTCGCCTCGACTTGTTTGTTCATTAAGATTTATTTTGACTAAAAGGTCATGGAAACGTCGTTCCGCGCGTCACGTACACTTTTCGGGCAATTATCGTAGGGTAATCGTCCGGACACCCGCACGATCTACTTGCGAGCACGACTACTCTCGACAATGAGAAAATGAGCTCGTACGTACGATTGAATCTTTTATTATGGAAAAGAGAGAGAGAGAGAGAGAGAGCACGCAAATTAGGTATCGATTTAATTTCTGATAAAAAAAAAAGTATTTAATTCCTTGGAAGATGATGATTCCACTGAGAAGTAGTGCAATATTTAGTTTACTAAGCATTTCTTGCTATCCAGTACAGTAGTAATTAACATTGACTATTGAAATTTCTAGGACTTGATTCTATCGCAGGTACACGAATGGTTACATATACGTATAATAAATAAATATATATATATAGGCCAACCGTGTGAAATTTTTGTAAAAAGAATTTCTATAATTTTAAATGCTTTTGCTGTATCAGCTTGTGCAAATACGAATTGAATTTACTGAATACATTTTATATCTTCCTGGGATTAATATTTGTCATTTGAGGAATTTGATAAAGTTCCTCTACTCTGAAAATTTTACGAATTCAATCGTTGGCATAATAACTCTTTTCTTTACCATCGACACATTTTTTTCCCCGTTTCAAATGCCAATTCGAGTTTACAGAATTTTATAAATACATACATACTTTTCATGTTTTTCACTATTGATATGTTGACATAGTTAGTCGCCATATAATTCCCTTCAATTAGTTCTAGTTCGAATATATATATATATATATATATCAGTCCACGCGTTTCGTTGGTACGTAGAATTGATAATTATGAGGAAACTGAAATTACTATGAAACGTCGAGGGTTTATTATCAAATAAACCATCGAATGATATTATTTCGATTCGCAGCTGAGAAAATTGGCAAGATCCATCATAGAAGCGGCTAATCAAGATCAATTACACAGTATGTTCTATTATTGTTCTAGCTCTCGTGATTTTATACATTTTTCTACGAATATTTCGACTTTTTTCAATAATAATTCTTCCGCCTTTATTTCTTGCGTAACATCATGATTTATTATTTTTCAACAAGAATTTCCAAAGTTTTAAATAAATTTTTCAAAATTCGTAACTTCCGAATTAATTACAAACGCGTCCGGTTGATTATTTAATCGAATAATTAATTTAAAAAAAAAACCTTCATGAAAGTGTATTAAATTCAAATGTGTTACGAAAATTAAGAAAAGCGCGATCAAGTATAGGGAAAGTACGCGTGTGCATGAGTATGTCTTTAGATTCGATTTCATCGACGAATCCCTTGCTTTATATATATATTATAACTGGATATACACACATGTATATATGTATATAAATATTGTTATTGAATTCTTATGCATTGCGAAACTTAGATATTTTAGCGTCGAATGACGAAACGATATTGTTTAAGACTTAACGTTGAGAATCTCTCTTTAGGAGGAGATCGGCTCGTCGTTAAAGAAATTTTAAACAAAGACCTTACAAGCTATAAAGGTACCTTCGTATTTTTCAATATAACGAAATGAAATTGTATATTAAAATATAAATTTCAACCAGCGATTGTACTCGGTGATTCCCTATAGTTTCATTTTTACTTTACATTTGCAAAATACAGCTCGTCGATGTGAATGTCCAGCATTAACGATAAGCCAATAGATAAAAATAATACAAAATTATTTATTATTGAAATTAACGAAACGTGTAAAGACAGACTTTGGTAAAAAATATTATATATATGTATACGTATACGTATAATATAAAATTACGATTGCAACCAAGACTGTTTTATACGCAGAGTTTCGAATATATATAAGCACGCGAATTTTATACGAGAATATAAAACTTTTCGTAAAATTCAATATTTTTCATGCTCCGAGGTAATCGCTAAGTGCAGAATAGTGTTTTTCAAAAACTACAAACACCTTCTTTCTTAACGAAGTTACGAATAAATCGTAATACGCGGCCGACAGTAATTTATATTTTTTTACGTCACTTTGATTAGAAAATATTTTGCATTCTTAAAGTAATAGTGAGAAACAAATATACCTATTTCATAATAATCGCTAATGCACTTGCTTTATTAAAGCTTCGATGGAAATAAATAAATCACAATTCCTGGAGACGGTGATGATATTCACAATTGATATTATTAACTTTTCTCTCTCTCTCTCTTCTTTAATTCTTTTTTTTTTTTTTTTACACTCGATCGATGTAAAATCATTAGACGTTAAGCTATTTTCGTCGTTCGACAGATAAAAATGTGAACACGTATTGACGACGATATTGTTGACCTTGTTCCGTGTTCGATGCTACTCGATAGTCTGGATAAAATTCTGTTCTATCTTAAATAATAGTCTGCGCTATATAAGCAGCACGCATGCTTAAAATTCCATATCACGGGTATGTACAAGAGTAGTCCATCTATTATACAAAGTTTTATTGCACGATCTCGAGATTTAATAATGCAAGAAGAGGTCAGCTGAATACACAGATCAACTACACCGATAACCTCGAACACGCCAAAGGGTTTGTTTGTTTGTTTATTTGTTTATATATTTATTTTATATATATATTGCCGATATAACGTATGCAGGCAGAGTATATAGGGTAGGGCCGTACTTATTACTGGCATTATTATACTCTCGAAATCAATAATTGTCTAAAAGCAGCGTTTTCGTCCATGTATTGTAAAATATTAGAATAATGAAATTTCTTTTTACGCGGATTATTACCGGCAGTGAAATCGATTTATTAAGTCGACTGCGAGCCACGACAATTCACCGAGATTGTAAAACAAAACAAAACAAAACATAACAAGAGTTGAAAAAAAGGAAAGAAAAAAAGAAGAAGAAGAAGAAGAAGCAATTAGCCCTGACGGTTATATTAATGTGATTGGATGAAATTGATATTTCTTTATTTTTAGAGTTATGCAAAATAAATATTACTATTAATAGAATGAAAGCCTCCCGAGATTGTAGAAGCCTCTGCCGAGTTTTCGGTATGATTTATTGCTCTAGTCGAGTGGTCATATCCGCCCCCGCGCATCGGTCTTCTTCTTCTTCTTCTTCTTCTTCAACAGGCTCGGGACGATCCGTTCTCGACTTTCCTCGCCCCACCCCCACCCCACCCCCCAGACTGGGACTACGTGAGTCGGAGGTGCGACGAATAAACCCTTTATTCCCCGACCAACCCCATACAATGGACAATACCACCACCATCGACCGTTACTTTACGCGCCACTCGTCGTATTTTCAATACAAGTTTCTTAAAAGCTTTCCCTCTCCCTGCAATTGTTTAATCATCTCGTCATGATAAAGCTTTTACTCGCGCTCGTTAAAACCGATGCATTTTTTTTCTCCTCCGTCTATTCGTTAACTTCCCGGTACAATTAGATCAGCGAATATAGACATTTCGTACTCTCGTTCCGTGCTTGAAACATTTTTTCACTAAGAATTTTTACAAGAAATCTTTGTTTTTTTTTTTTTTTTTTTGTTTCTATTAAAATTAAATTGCTCAAATAGTCAATTCGGTCGGTTTTCTACGTTGAAAAATACTTTTCCCGTATACAAAAAATCAATTTTATCGCGAGTTTATTTATTACAATTAAACTTCGGCCCCTTGGCTTTCTACAAACACGGAGCCAGTGAGCGATAGAGAGAGAGCGATAGAGAGAGAGTAAAATGAAATAAACAAGCCAGATGGTAGGTGATAAGAAGAGAGTTTAATATAATTTTATATAGTTGTCGCCAGTTCGAGTCCGATGAGTAATACAAAATGGCGACACACGGCAAACTACTGTCGCGCGTCTCGCGTCCGCATTAAACAAGTCAGCGTATTGTTCCGACTACTTGACAAGCCAAAATGGGAGGGACGGAGATACTGATGGACTTGCGTCTGTCTACTACGTTTTACCCGACAATGAAGCGATGTCGTTGACGCTCATTCATTCCTCTCTCTCGCGAGCGCGCGCGCGCGCGCGCCCCGACATCCCAACCGCATTAATTTACTGCGCGTTACCGATATTTCTTGCGATTACTCCAATTTCAATCGATACGCACACCCTCCCCGCCCCAATAACCCCAGACCCAAAATAATCTCACTCTCTTTTTACTTAAAATAAAAAAAAAAAAAACTGCTCGGCGGCTTTGCTCGTAAGAATTATTATTATTACTATTTATTACTATTATTATTATTTTATTTAATAAATATTTGCTTCGGGTAAAACCGAGGGCAGCTAATATTATACAACGATTTTTATTATCCCACCACGTTAATTGTTTATGTTTATTATTAATTATTCAATCGCAGATTTAAGAGTGAAAGGCCTTTTATCTATTCGGAGCTGATAACAAAAATTAATTAGCATCTTTAATTTAATTTAATGCTTTTGACGTAATACTCATTGATAGCGATCCTGCATTTTTCAATACAATACACGTCTTTATCTTACGAAGACGAAAGAACAGAAAAAAAAAATAAAAAAATAAAAAAAAACGCTCCAAAATGATCGTTATTTATACATTTATTAACTGGCCGTTGCGAATCAATGTGCCATTGATAATTTTATTAACATTTTTTTAATTTAATAACAATATTTTTAACACCAATGATTTACATTATTATTTCATTATGTCCTTTACCGTATCTGAAATTGTCGCTGTACGACCTTTTTTTATTGTAAATCGTACTTACTCTTCTTACTTTTTCATTTCAAAGAACTCCTCCGTTTCAATAAAGATTTTTAATATTTTATATTTGCTTTGAAAAAAAAAAAAGAAGAGAATATCTCTATACGAATTATGCATGCATTAATTTTAATAATAATAATAATAATAATAATAAATTGAACCGTTCTCTTATATTTAACTATTGAAAAAAATTAATTCTATTTCTTCATACGCTTTTAATAATTCATATAATAATGATGCTACAACGTTATTTATTAGTCGATACTTATAATACTTAATAAATAAATTGCATTAAAATAATGCCGTCGTAAATCTATATTACTAGCCGCTACATTATGCTACAGTGAGGACTGAGAATTTACAAAAAAAAACAAAAAAAAAACAATTAAATATAAGTTTAAAATAAAATTAACGAACTCATAAGTTGCGAATAAATCAGGATAGAAAAGTCTTGCTTGATTCGTAAAAAAATAATAATAAAATGTAGAAAATAATTCACGTAAATAAAATTTCTCCGTTAAAGCTTTAATTGTCATATTTCCATAATTTTTTAATAAAGTGAACAACAAAACCGATAGACGTTAATTAATAATAAAGTAAAAAATTCTTGTCTTTCTTTCGTTACTATTTTCCTTATATTTTAATGACTGACGAGCCTTAAAAAGTCATAAATTATTTATTACGTTGTATACGAGTAGAGGAGTCTCGTTGTGCTTGTAAATTCATCACTTTATGCTCGCATTGAGATGTAGAGCTTTGAAAAAAAGGGAATTGTAATTACGCGTATTTAATAAATGTAAAAAGAATAAATAATCTCCGACAATTGGCAATTAACTGATATCTCGTAAGATCGTTTTTTCTATTGCACGGCCAGCGATTTATTTCGTTTATGGAAGAAAATTTGGACAAAACTCTGACGCTGATCGTTTATAGAGGGCGGAGAGGAAAATAAAGTAGTAGGGATATTAAGAGTCTCCTAAATAATTTCACGTGGATTGTAAATGAACTCACCAAGCTTATCTTTGAGGCCAATGCATTGGGATATATGCGGGAACTGAAGTATCTTTCGCCATTTTTTGCTCTTGCCTTTATTGCTGTCACCACCGCCTGCAAGCAAATACAAAAAGGACTATTAATTCATATTTCAGATTATCCCCCTGCCCCCCGTTTTCATACAAAACAGCCTTTTCATACAAATACGACCGTGGAGAATGATTTTTTTATAGTTATATCATATATCAAGATTCCCTAATAAATAATCAGTCCAAGTATATTAATTCGACTTATTGAATTACTTATTTTAAGTTACCCGTTGCTTCGGTTCTATAGAAATTGGATAATCGCGAGCGTAGTAGTAGTAGTAGTAGTAGTAGTAGTAGTGGTGGTACATGCTGTTGGGGTTAATAAATTTCGCATGTAAAACGCGACGCCTCGTACGTATAAATAAATGCTCGAATACAATACGGCTTTGAGGGGAACAACGGAGAGGCCAATGCGCAAGAGAATTACGAATTAATTAAGAGTCCGTGAATAATTTTGCCGGATCCGAGGATGAAATAATTACAATTTATGCCCGCTGACTTCTCTACCCGAAATTTCGGATGTTCGTTCGGCCATTCGTATGAGCCGCGAACAAACTGAGCCGCCATTATTCTTTCATATGCCCACGTTAACGTATTAAACATTATACTTCGATACAAATGGGAAGGGGCTATTTGGATATTATACCTTTATTTAAGAGAATAAAAGCTAAATAAATTTAAACGACGTTATTAATGATTTTTACTTCAGTATTGTTAAACTAAATCCCAGATGAAGTTGTATTACATGTATTTTATCGACAAGACAATTCGTATTTGGATTTGTAATTCACCTGTAATTCACCTGTAATTCACCGGTGAACTAATTCATACATTGATATCGATAAGGTTTAGGTGGTCAAGCTCATTTTTTCTGCAAGTAAAGGTACCTCTCTTACTATTATTAGTTTTTTTTTTATCGTAATTAGAAACTTCATTGTCCAGCCGAACCTACGGATTATTAACATAATCGTGTTAATTTGTTTATATTCAAAATTAGTAAACGTGCTCGTTTAAGAAATTCGTTCGAATAATTCTGTACGGACAAGAATAACACGGGAACACGTGGAATAAATGAATAGAATTAGTATGGAGCCGAGTCAATATTACCCCGTAATTTTAAAAGCCAAGTTAATCAAATGCACCGTATTTTGACACAATTTATACAACAATATATATATATATATATAAAATATTATATTTAGATTTCAAGCTCAACGTAATTAATGCATATTGTTTTTTAACTGGATATGTAGTAATCAGACAGAGAGCCTAATTACACTAATAAAATGATTAAGCTCGTTATTCTACCAATTATTCTGCTGTTTTTTTGTTTTGTTTTTTTGTTTATTATTATTTTATTTATTTATTTTTTTTCTATTATTATTGGAGAGTAAACACAGCGCGGTCTTATATAATTAGAAATTTATAGTAAATCTCGTTAAGCGTAATAGCGTGCAGCCGCCGCGCCGAGGAAAATAAATAACCCCAATAACTTGATTAGCTTAACGATAGAAGAGGAAAATTAGATAAGAAGAGGCTGCTGCTGCTGCTGCTGCTGCTGCTGCTGCTACTGCTGCTGCTGCTACTGCAATAGTTTTATTGCAATAGAAAGGTGTATGAGAAAATATTTGATAAATATTATTATATATTTAGTCTCTTTCTTTTATTATCAGTTGAATATCGCAGCGCTCCGTCGCCGTTTTATAACCATACCGAATCTCTCATTGCGCTCATTACGTCAGTTATTTGAGCACATGCACACGCAGAGTCAATAACGAGTATACGTAATTATTCTTTAATAGCGAATGCGTGTAGGGGTAGTAGCGGGTGCGGGGGCGCCCCGTCCAAACGAGTCTGATTTTACTCGAAAGCCTTCGTGGGAACAGATTTGCTCTATACTAATAATCCACAAGAAAACCTACTACGAAGCTTTATTATTCATTGTATGGGATATTAAACCCGTAAATTTCCTGTAAGGATGTTTTTTCGGCACTGGACACGTTTAATTTCTTTCACATTCGCTACTCTGCTATTGTTGTTATTATAAATACGTTGAATATACCTTTCCAAATGTAATCGAAATTGCTGAAATTGCTTCCATATACTGATTGACAATACTTTCTACGTCGGCTAATGATCGGAATAGGACTAATTTTTTTTTATAAAAATGACCTCCACAAAGAGAGATCTATTTTTTTTTTTTTTTTTTTTCATGTACTTCAGCAACTATTGTTCCCCTATTTATTAAATAATTCAAAGTACATAATAATAATAACAAAAATGATTGGCAAATAGCATTGAGTATTTGACAACGCGTTGAATTTTATTACGTATGTACTTACTAACTATGAACAATTTATTTATTTCCAAATACTTCTTACATTTCGTGTAGTAAAATTTTTATTTTATTGAATGTTTGATATTACTCTCATAATCTGCGGCGTATAATTTTAATTAAAATACTGTGAATTCAAGTAGTAGTAGTAGTAGAAGTAGTAGTAGTAGTGGAAGCTCGACACGAATGTCGACATAAACTAAAAATTTTCATAAAATCTATTTGTTTTTATTTTCACGTAAGATATATTTCGTTTGTTATTTCTATTTAATGTTATTCTTATGAAAGATTAAACACAAATACACTTAGTCGATAATAAATAAAGAGAGTACTGATCAAACAGGATTTTTCATTTTTGTTATTTCCATTCGATACTTAATACAAAGCGTTCGATTTGCTTTATAATCCTTTTAAAGTAAATTGAAACCTTGATTTATTAGGAAAGTAATCTATTTAATTTATCGAAGGATAAATTTTTAAAGGATTCGATTCTATTTTTACTTCGTACAGTCATTAAATTATGAAAGTTTCTATTGCTTTTCTTATTTAAAAAAGTCCGGTTAACTATTAAAACGAAATTTTGCTTGTTAAGTACATTAAAAAAAAAAAAAAAAAAAAAACGAATAACCTTAGCGTACGTTAAATGTAGGAATAAAGTTAATGTTTAATACGTGTGTCGATTATTATTAATCGTAATGGCGATGAAATTGTTTTTCTGCATAGAATACGGACATTGTTTCGCAAAATAATTTATTTACACATTCCTTTATTCCTTTCTTACAATTTACGTAGACAATTAAACGTCATTTAAAAATATTTTATACCTTTAAATCTCTTGATGCAATGACAATATGAATGAAAAATAAATTTGCTATCCAATGTCTCTCTCTCTCTCTCTCTCTCTCTCTCTCTTGTCAAATTCTTGCTACACGTTTAGATCTGGTTTAGAAATTCGATTGATAGCGACACATAATAGTGAGTAGGAGGGCGCTTGTAGCAAAATTAGTAGCAGTTTCCATAAAGGGAAATACTAGATCTCTGCTTTTAAAAACGTTTTTTTAATATTTTTCGGGTAAAAGTGTAAGTAGTATACGATATTATACGTTGACTGTGTAATATACCGCGATTGCAACCGATTGGAACGTGATCGCGATCTACTTATTGGCCGATTTCACCCTTCTTTTTTTTTTCTACATAAATAAATACAAACGAGACGGAATAGTTTATAAAGATGGAGCATCTGTCGCCCGTATTTAAAGATGATTATGAAAAATAGTACTCGCAGAATGATTAATGACGGTAAGTCTTTTACTTTAATTTAGTCAATTTGTATAAAAAAGATAAGCAAATAATTACGCAAAATAACTTAGGTCTATTTGAGCATCAATGATATTATCATAAAAGTTTTAAAGAGAATTTCATGGATCATCGTTACGACAATAAAACAACATTAATAATTACAAAATTCGGGGACAGAAAGGCTAAATTAATTTATCAATCGAATTTAATTTATTAGAAAAAGTAATTAATATAAATTATGTACGGGGGGAGGCTTAATTATTAAGTTTATTAATTAAATAATATAGTGCAGAGCTAATGCACATGATAATTTAATGGAATATTCTTCTTAGTTAAGTTAGCCAAGTTAGTTAAGTCAGTTAGTCTAATAATATAATTTCTAGAATAAATTGTATTATAAAATCTACGTTCGGGTTTTTTGGTAAAATTATTTCACTTATAATATTCAGCAAAACATAAATTGACTTAATCTAAATAGCGATTGATTGGATTACCACTACATATAACGACAAGAATAAAAGGTACTTTAATTTAGATTTTTAGCGATTGTAATTCGAATCCAATATATTTTAATAATGTTTATATTGGCTAGAGTATTCATATTAAATATTATTGTTTCAACGTTACGATTTATACTACTTTTTATCAATTAGAATTTCGTTTATTCTTAGTAATTAAAAATAGTCTTATATATAGGGTCGTTATTATACGTGTGTAGCAATCAGTTTCTACAGTTAATGATAAATAATTGGTTTCGATAGATGGAACGTGCAAAATTCCATGGACACTTTTGTCATTGACGCGATGATGTTTACATATACATGTGCGTGTACATATATACATGTATATGATTGAACCGAATGGGCTTGCAAAACAAATGAAAGCATTGAGTAGGTAGAAGTGATCATTAGATTCGAAAGCGACCGACTTAATAAATGATAAATTAAACTTTTCTTCGATTCTTCTTTAAAAAAAAAAAAATAGTGCTATTACCATGAATTTTTATTTTATTCGCAATTCCGTACATAATTTATTATTAACTTTTCATCACATTAATATGATGAATTAAAAATCTTACGTGTGCGAATAATATAATTGTCATTCGTTCGTCTACTAAGTATTTGCCCGATTATTATTGCAAACACGAAAAAGTGATTGAATCCTGTCGATTTCCTATTTGCGCTTACGAGCGTATGCGAATGCGTTCATGGGCGTTCGTTCTTTTATCGATAGACCAAACATAATTAGCCTCCGTTGCGTCGCAGTATTATATTTATAATATGTTTAAGAAATAATTTTGCTAAAGTATTGGAACGAAAAACTGATACATTAAAACATGAATATTAATACATTTATTTATTTATTTAAAAAAAAACAAAAAACAAAATTGTTTATACAAATTGTCATTGTATAAATTACTCATTACGGTACATATCTATACACACGTACACACACACACACACATATATGTTTGTTGCAGGATCATTGCATAAAACCTGCTATAACGAATCAAGCCTTTTAAATAATATTAGGGATAGAGACGGTAAAAGTATTTCATTTCTTCTCGTCATTTATACATCTGCCAGAATAATGAGTTTTTGTATTAATATTTGTGCTATTTAATCAAAGGGACATTGTTTTAACGTAATTAAATTACATTAAATATAGAGTTCTTCTGGATATATTATAGGAAAGTAAAATATTTATCTCCTCTCTGACTATGTATTTTTTATTAGGCTCGATGGTTCCCAATAATTTTCATAAATCATAATATGCAATTCAATGCAATTGAAAATGTATTAGTATTTAAAAATTAAAGATATTCGGAGGTTCTTCTAGTCCGCGGGATTATTCCGACTGAAAAGTTTTTTCTCCCAAGTCCTTGGATATGGTACTCTGATTTTCAAAAATTCCTTTGTATTTGTATTCGTCAAGTGCAATGGTTGTAATTGAATGCCGAGGCTTATTCTAAATCTACTCGAATATTTATGCATTTATATGCCGCTTCCCTCAAACATTTAGCCTTCAAATAACGTTAATATTATACAGTTTCCATGCTTCCTTCGTATTCTTATTATGAGTTGATTTTATAACAACTTAATCTGGTCAAATAATAAATAATGGATTTTCATTGTAACTGTAAGAAGCCATGGATAGAAAATTGCTTACTTTTATCATTGAAATAATTTCATTTCTTTGCTTCGAAGTTTTATATGCGATTTTAATGTTTCCCCGGCCGAGTATATTCCATTATATTAGTTTTAAATTAACAAAGTAATCGGGTACGTTAAAATTTTATTTAATTTAATGCGAAGCATAGAAGAAAGCTAATTTTGACGAACTCTAGACGCTCAAGAGATTACATTCTTTCTTTTTTTTTTTATTTATAAGTGATATCGATTGCCGAGATTATATTATTACATTAACAGGTTTCTATATTAATTTTAAATATTATTTAAAAAAAAAAAAAAATAGTAAAAATCAGTATCGTTAGTGGGAGAATAGGGCGTTTTGAGGATCGTTTGCTACTAGTATACGAAATTATCGTGGGGAGGGGGGGGTGGAGGAGAGGAGAGGAGAGGATGATAAAAATCCGTATAAATAATATTAAAAATGACAACAAGTAATTCGTTGTTAGTTGTTTAAAATGAAAATGTACGGGTTATTGGGGTTAAATAATGGCCTAGATCGCGAAGGTTAATTAATTATTTAATGAAGCGGTAAGTATGAAGAAACGAATATATGTATATATATGAATATGTTGGTGCACGACGACCAGTAATCTCGATTGTCCTGTAATAATAGGAGAGTGATTATCGAAAACCCGGAGTAATATCTTTTGTTGTTGCTAGGCCAAGCAGAATTCATGGCATCGACCAAGAGCGTCGTAACTCTAAATACGAGACCATTATTAATACACAAATACACTTACGTTATGACTTGAAATTACACGCGTACGCCACTGCCAATAAAATATAATCTATTTTATAAGAATATTATTTATAATAATTTAATACTCTTTGGCGGGATTCCTCTAACACTTTAACTTCAAAATACGAATAAATATAACTTACATATATATATATATATATATATTTTACGTACTCGATAATACTTGAATACGTGAAGCTAGTAGAGTAAAAAAAGTCGTTGTATTTTGAATAATAATTAGGTAAGTACGTGGTAAGGTTCATTCGACGATTTTGTAACGTCACCCGGACAACTTGCCCTCGATATACACCGCTACACGTAGTACGAATTATATATTCATACCAGTTTTTTTTTTTTTTTTATGTATAAACTTATTCGAAAGTTTTTGACGACTTGGGAAAACAATGCGTTATTAATATAAAAAGTTTTCCACTGAAGTGGAGGATCGAGTGTTGAAAGAAATTCGGAAATTTTATGGAAAACACGACATGGAAAGAACAATAAGAATCCGCGCGAAAAGTGAAAACGACCCCAATAACCCCAATAAATAAACCCCAAAAATCCTACATAATTAGATCTAAATAATTAGACTCAATTACTTCATCGTCATTCAGTCCGAGTTTAGAGTAAATGTAAATCTTTAAAATTGTAATAATATTACTTGGAACTTTTTAATGATTTGCAATTAAAAGCGTCGGGATTAAGTTAAACGGTATTCTAATGCCTTTACCTTTTAATGGTAATTGTTAAAGATTCGTATTGGTAATACGAGCGAGTGGAGCGAAAGCGTTAGAGACATTAGTTGGTGGACGCCGGCAACCGTGAATTCGATCCCTGTTAAATAATAATACTTCTTTCTCATTCACGTACGCGGGAAGGAAGTCTGGCCTTCGGTACTTTTCATTATCCGATGAATTATCAACATGGCAAGTGAGAAAAAGACTTTACACTCGGAAATAGTCAACAAAGTATTATAGCTCGGCCTTTTTTTAACCGCTTCTTCCTACCGTCTCTTGCACATCGGGTCGTTTGAAAAATCAATATCCGATGCTCCAGTTCGTTTGTACGCGCGCTTCATCACCCACACTACATCCATATCCTCAAACTATTTACGATACACACATCGCATGCATTTTATATGCTTAATATTATGCTTGCATACTCGTCCACAACATATCCTATAGGGAGAGAGAGAGAGAGAGAGAGAGAATTAAATCGTTTCGGCACGTATATGCCTTCAATTTCCAAGCCGAGCGATATTATATAATATTACGTACTTTTATAATTATAGTATTGGAAACTATTCTGTCAAATGTTTAGAATTACAAATTTATAATCGAATTTATTCATACGAACCTTGGAGATTGCTTGCAATTGAAAATTAAAAAAAGTATGAAATATTTTTTCATTCCCGAACTTTTAGTAGCTGATTTAAAATTTAAAAATTTTTAAATGTAGCAGTAGTATTGGTTAATGGCATTTGAATATCAAATCGGATGCTAAGCCAAACTAGCTAGACAGACTACCTTCTAATTGTATGTAAATCCAAACGAATAGAAGATATCCAAGGGAATTTATATTAAATATTCGGAAAATATTCGGAAACCACGATAATGTTATATTTATATAATTGCGTCGTGAATGTAGAATAAGCTTTTTATCGTCCTTTATGCGGGGAAAGACATTTGTGCAAGGGAAGCTTTTCATTTCAAAGGAAATGCCTTTGTGCATCTGTCTATTTAGAGAATGCGTATCGAGCAACGATTGATTCTCTCTAGCCCGATAAATCAATTGACAATTGCATTAGCGGACGAATTTGTATGAAAAAACGTGCAATCACTTTCGAGGCTATGTATTACCCTGTTGTTTTTTTTTGTTTTTTTTTGTTTTTTGTTTTGTTTTTGTTTTGGTTTTTGCCCCCTTTACCACCACCAACAATACGTTCTCAATAATGAATTCAGACCTTTTATGGTTAAATTAAATAATAAATAATAAACGTATTTTGTTTAATTAGAAAGAAGGAATTTCATTGAAGATTCTTATTGATCTATATAAGGGGGAAAACTAGCCAATAAGTCTTGACAAAGACACGTGTCAAGAGTAAATGCCATCGACAGTGACATCGACAGTGACATCGACGGTATGTTAAGGGACCGGCATTTCATAATACGGGAATAAGTAGCTTTTATGAAGGGAAAAAGTATTGCATAAAGCGAGTGAACGTTTCTAGATGTCGGAATCCAGTGCTTTGTAATAACGTTCGTATTAAATCACGAGACTCGTATAAAGTAGTTGACTAATGCATAAAGGAAGTATATCGAAGACCAATGTATAATTAGGCCGAGGGAGTTTATAAGAGATTGGTAAAGCTTAACGTCCCGCATACGAGCTAAGGTTATATATATATATATGTGTACGTGTACGTGTACAAAGTATACACAATAGAATAATAATAGAATGATGGAATATAAAAATGGAGAGAGTGAGAAGAGAAAAAATTAAAAAAAAAAAGAAGATGTACGCACACTGACCTTCTCTCGCTTTGAGGTATACAGTATTGGCTACGATGTTTTCCAACTCCATCAATTCCAGCTTGATGGGTTTCGCGCGGCCGAGTGTATGAAGGGCCGCGCCGGGGACCGAGTTTGAGGAGGCGGCGGCGGCGGCGCCTTCTGCTCGGCTTCGGCTGCTGGTGCTTTTTTTGCCGGCGCCGCTGACCTTGGCTTTGGTTTGCCGCGCCTCGCGGGCCGAACACCCTCCCGGGCCCGGCCAGGTCCTCTCCCATCTGCGACCCTAGCCCCAAGGTCTCTCGCGAGCCCCCAGCCCCGCCCGGCCTTGGCTCGCTGCCGAGCGTCCGATGTCCCGAGCAGGCGGCGAGCACCGTTCTTTGCACCCCCCCTCCCTCCCTCCCTCACCACCTTTTACCTTATCCGCGCTTAAATTATCGATCGCGGTCCGGGGGATCAGAATACAAGCAATTCGCGGGACGTTCCTTCCCTCTTCCTCGCTGGCCCCGCCCCTTCTTTAACAAATAATTCGTGTCCCCTTATGGGCTCGACGAGGACTTGCCGCCTGCTCCTTCTGATCTCGTTGCATTAATCAACGGCGGGCTCATCTTCCCGCCTTCTGCCTCTTCTTCTTCTTCTTCTTCTTCTTCTTCTTCTTCTTCTGTGATTGTTATTTCTGCAAATAATGCATAGACGAATAAGTAATAAGCAAATAAATAACTAACATAGAGATCTATGTTAGTTTAGACAGGCATTGTAATATTTATTTGTATTAAGAAAAAAAAAACCAGTAAAAGAGATATACACGGCAGCTTAGCAGATATAAGAGCGAATAACGCGAGCGTCATGTTGCTCCATCGTTTTAACGTTAATTTTAACTTCAGTTTCCCGTCGCGATATCATTCCATCGACTTTGAAAGGGATTCATGTATTCGAATGCAACGAACGGTTCGCGCAAGAGGATTCACAAACACGAGGGACTAGCGATGCAATTGAACGAAATAAATAAATAAAAATAGAAAAATAGAAAAAAAAACAGAACGTCTGCATATCAGAACTCAATTAATAAGAATGAAATCTTATGTGCGCGTACGGCGGTATGCACGTAAGCAATACTTTTATAATTCAAACACGTATTAGTCGTATTAAATTCACAATAAATTAGTGTCCAATACAAATATGTCCTTACGACACACGTTTCGATCGCGTACTTCATTTTTATAAAAGTAATACAGAGAATATATCGGCCAATGATTAAATAACTATTACGCAAATGGAATTAAATGTATTGAATGTATTATATAGAAGACGATGATATCCTTTTACCTACGAAATTAATCGCCGCCGCGTATCAAAGTCCCGAACTCTCAGTAAACTGTATAACGTCGCCAAGTAATTTGTTTATTTTAAATTAATACATCGCACTCGATACAGTACATCCATCCACTTTTATATTCTGATAACATAGCTATTGGATTCCATTCGCTTTACGTATTAATATTAAGATTTTTTTTCATGGACTTGACAGAGTATTCGGATATTTCGCTTTTAAAATTCATAAGATAGTAGCAGTAGCAGTAGCAGTAGCAGTAGTAGTAGTAGTAGTAGTAGTGGTAGTGAGTGAAACGTGAGCCAAGCTCCTGTAATTTGATAATTTGAATGAAGATGAAAAAAAAAAGTGAGACCATGTAATGATGTATAATAATTTCCCGAAGCGGCGTATAATAATTGCGACGAGATTTTTCTTTCCTCTGTATAGGGACGGAGGGAGGGACGGAGGGACGGACGGTCTTGTTAAATTAATCTTACGTACTCGTAGCGTAAATGAATTATGGGTTCGTCTGGCAAAGGAACGCGAGCAGCGGTGACCAATTCAACTTTTTCTCCTTACCGTATATCTCTAGTTAAGTATTTTGGTTGATGTCGGCCGCCGACTGTCGCCGTAGCTTTAACCGATATAACCTCCCCCCCACCCACCACCCACCACGTAACTACGTATAAACCTCCCATCTCTCTCCCCCCCGCCCCATCCCCCGACAATCTTTTATTGAAAATTTTTTTTTTTTTTTTTTAAACAACCGCCCGCCTTCTGTGCGTCATTTCCCCTTTTTGTCGTCGTAAAAACATTTATATCGCTTCGCTACTTTCGAGACATTTTCAGACGCATAAAATTTTATTCAGCTCCGAATCTCGTATCATCGCCGCGCCACGAATAATCTAACCCGCGTCAAATACAATTAACGCATACACTTATTGCCGAGCGTGTGGAGAAAAAAGCCGAGCCAGCACAGCACCAAAAAGTAGAAGAAGAAGAAGAAGAAGAAGAAGAAGAAGAAGAAGAAGAAGAAAGAAAGAAAGAAAGAAAGAAAAAAGAAAAAAAACGCTTAGACGGTAGATTCCACAGGAAAAGGCTCTAATTTGAAAAGAGTACTACTGCAACATGGCCGCGCGGTTCACTCGAGTTTTATGTTCCGATGTATCTCTGTATACGTATTATTTATTATAGTAGACGTTGCGTTGCCTTCACGATATTTCGTGGGAATAAACCCAATAAGCTTATGCAGCTTATTTAAAATGATGACTTTTCAAGCCAGCGTCTATGCTTTTCAATTATAAGACAAAACAGAATAGAACAAGAAAAAGGAATTCCTTATACTTTCTTTACTTTGCTCTTCCTTTACTTTATCACATAACATGCAAACGTGTGCGCGTAAATATATATATATGTACATATATATTGTGATCGACAAATATTGAAAATCCTTAAAGAGTATCAATCGATATTATTTATACAAAACTGAAAATCTATTTCCGTATCTTCGAATGTAAAATAATACGTATTTTACTCTCTCGAGGACACTCGAATGAAATAATATCCTTCATTATATCATACAAATTAATTAATAAACGGCTTATAAGACATAAATTTTACGATACTTCAAATATATTTCAATATATTTTTCATTGTATCATACAACTATAATTTTTATGAGAATTGACAATTCCGACGTTTACTATTCTTCTTATCTATTTTAATAATCCTTTCGATTAACGTGTTCTCATTAACAAAGATTTTTACTTCTTCAACAAATTGATAATTAACCAAATCGGAAGTATACAAGTTATAATTCGTCAAAGAAACGTCAAAGTTCTCGCTTTTAATTATTCATTATCATATCGATTGTAATATAATTACGTATAAATAATACTGATGGTTGTACAATTCTTTCAGTTTCGATGATAACGTCCCTGAGTTATAAACAATGTCAACGTAGAACTTTTCTTTGGCCAAATTTATGCACATAAATGCCATGTATTTCTTAAAAAAAAAAAAAAATGATATATACTTATATTTTATACATAATTTTATTATTTTAATATTACATACGAAATTATGTAACTATATAATTTTACAATTACGTTAAGGATCGTAAGAAAATTCAATAATAATTACGATGTTTTTATTATTTGACGCATAAGCATATTAAGCAGATAATAAAAATAACGTTATTACCGTAATATCCTCGTAGCGAAATTAATGAAGACGTCTAAAGCGAAATTAATGAAAAATTTGATACCATCGAAATATTTGACTTAATATTATGTTTATTATTAACGGATTCTTTTATTTATTTCGTTTTAATCGCGCAATTACATAAAAACCTGAATTCGGATATTTTAAACGACATTTTTAATTTAGTTAAGTGGATTTTCACGAAAAATAATACTTCCTGGTTAGAGTAAAAACAGAATGAAATCGCGTATATGCTGCTTCTTTTCGTTTGCCCTCTTGCTTTTTGTATAATATTAGTCGAGTCCATCAGAAACGTAATATGAGTGTTTTTTTTTTGTTTTGTAAATTATTGTTACAGGCAGAATAATATCAAAATATTCACTAACAATATTTTATTTCGTATTATTATACGAAATATTCGAGGATAATTTTATGATTTGTGTAAATGTGGGATAAGAAGAGGTGTGGAAGAGAGTTTTGAATGTATATTATTATGCAATGACATTAAAATATTTTGTATTTTAATACAAAAACCGTCACCGTGTGTTTTTAAACAAGTAATTGCAAAATCATTGTACCTAGTGCAGCATATATGGGCAAAAATTATTCTTTAATATTCTACATTCAATAATTTAAAGAATACTTCATGATAAAATTTATAAATTCTAAAATGTAATTAAAAATCGTTTGCATTAATATATATATATATTTATAAACATTAAATATTTTTCTTCAATTTATGTCATTAATTTTGAAAATGCAGCATTTCGGCGTTTTATTATTTTCGATGAATATTTAATTAGTAAACTAATATATATGCCCAGAATGTCTTTTATTAAAAAATACGTGTACTCCGCATTGTATAATTTATCGTGCTGTTACGTAATAGTACGTACGAGTCAGGGAAAATATAAATCCCGATCCTGCTAAAAACAGTTACTGTAAAAATATATATATATATAAGTGCACTTTGGCAGTTTTCTCGACGAATATCGTCGCATTTTATGCAATAAATCTCTTTGGAAAAGTATATAATTTAATAAGAAAAGTATTAAATTATAAAATAAATAAAGAAGCTTATCATGTTCTGAGATAACGACAATTTTCATTGAATTTATATATATATATATATATTTACGTATATACGTGTACATGTATTATAAAGTTTTTTTTTTGTTTGTTGAATTTCGTTTGAAATAAATAATAGATACGTATTCAGAGATAAAATAATATTTTATGCATTAATAAGAATTATGCGTGTGACCCAAAGTCTGGGATGATTTTGGAAATAAAAAAATTATTTTAATATCTACAACGACTGTACTAAAAAATATTTAAATGTGATCACTTTGATAATTTTAATAATCACTTGAAGATAATACGAATTTCATGTTTTTCAATAAGAACATTTTTTACAATAAAACAACAAATTCATATTATTACTATTATATTTAGAATTGTATGAACGAGAATTTTAATAAACGTTGCAATAGATTGAAAATAAAATCAAAAAGTTCGTATTTATTGGTAAAATATATCTAATATTAATGGTGCTCATAAACAGTAGATAAATTAGAGCTTGTCTTTATTTAGTTCTTTATTTCTCGACTCGTCTGCACGATGTGAATAAGAGAGCAAAAAAAAAAAGGAAGAAGAAAGAGAAGAAGAAGAAGAAGAAGAAGAAGAAGAATAAGAAGAAGTATTTGTCGCTTGCGCCAAGAAATTCATGGCCCCGGAACAGGACATTCCGATTATGAGATTGCCATACGCGTATAAGGAATGAAGAGGACAGGAGTGGGGTGAGGGGTGGAGGGGTGGGAGGGAAGAAGAAATAAGGAAGAAATTCTCGATAGCGACGAGGTCACGAAGGCTGGCGCCGGCTATGAACGAACGTTCATCGTAAAGGCAACAGCAGTACAAATAAGAACTCTTTCGAGTAAGAACAGCGCAAACAAATACTAAAACGCGACAATTTTCCATTGCGGCAATATCCTCTGAAAATCACGACGTGTCCCTACCCTATATTTTAGCGCGAAACAAAGGAATAAGAATAAACTAGAAGAGCTGCTTCCTCTCTCTCTCTCTCTCTCTCTCTCTCTCTCTCTTTGGATTTCCTAATAAAATATCAAAGCCAAAGAATTTATTTATAAACGAAGCGTAAGTATGATAATTATTTTAAAAAATCTTATCAATTGGATCGTGGATTTAAAATGTCCGTTCCCTTGACGGTAAAATACTCAAGGAACGTCCTGGGGCTTTTGAGCATCGGATTATAAAGTAATAACATTTAAGAATAAACTTTTATATCCTTGGAACTGATTAAAAATTTATAGGCTTACATACGTCACAGATTCGTACTCATTAATCCAAATTAATATTTCAATTTTTTTTATTACCGTAGCATATAAAAATAGCATAAAAAATGGAATCCTATTAATTTTTCATTCGTTTAAATTATAATTTGCCTTCTCTCATGTACACGTCGTGTGCACAAACTTTCAAATATTTCAGGTATTGGAACACTCGATAATAATCAGCTCAATGACGCAATGAGCTCAACGAATTAGTAAATACATAAACAAATAAACAAATAAATAAATAAATACGTAAATAAAGAAGGGAAAAAAAATGGTCGAAGGCTCGGTAAATGGATATTATGCAGTTACGGTAGCGACTAGGCAAGAGTTAGCGAGGAGGAGGAGGAGGAGGAGGAGGAGGTGGAGGAGTAGGAGAAAAGGAGAGTACAGCGACTTCCCGGAAACTCGTTACGTCTTCACCGGAAACCTAATCGCCCTTGACGTAACGCCGTTGTTGTTTTTTTTTCCAATGCCCATGGCCACTTTCACCCATTCTCATCCTCCCCGTACGTCGTCCTCGTCCACGTCGTCCTTATTAAGGACATCAAATCCTCAAAGCTCGGAGAGCAGCAGCTCGAACGTACCCTTTTCCCCCATCGTCGCGCCGTTTTCTTTGGCTTTTTAACCATCGTGACGTTTTCGGACTTATAAGCGGGTGTAGGGACGGGGGCAGGGGGGACAGTACCGAGTAGACACTTTAAGAAAACTCTACACGACACGGAAGCCAATGGAATTTCTGTATGGATTGCCTACGTTTGAGGCCGTAATACTTCAATTTGTTTTTTTTTTGTTTTTAAGCAACACCTTTAAAGCAAACAACGCGTCCACGCGTTACATGCTTTTACGAGATGGGAAGAAAATGTTTATCATCGAGTGCCACAATCAAAGATAAGCCGTACTTTCGATTCTTTAATTTTACTCGCACGTCCCGCGACTTCTTATTGACATAAATGTCATGGGAATTTTTAAATTAACATTCCCTCTGCTGAAGCATTGGAGAGGCCGAGAGAACGCTAATGAAATGCATATCATTAAAAGGCCATTAAATGTCTCTACTGATAAGTATTCCATTTCGACGCTCAAATAAAACATTGTCCTGAATATTACAAATGTGCCTCCATACGTAGACGCGCGGTCGGATACGTTAAAATTCAAGAGCTTTCGAATAATTCGGATATCGTAATGTCACTTACCGAGTATATTTCACGAAATAATAGTACGACGAATGTTGGAAGTTATTCTGTACGGAAAATAACGAACGGTTAGAAAAAATATATAACATTATATTTAAAAAAAATCCTCGATTGCGTGAGATTGAGATTTACAAAGCAAAGCTTAAAACTAAATAATTAACTAATAACCCTAAAATCTCTAATTATTGTTAAGAACTACTTATTTAGAATATATATGTTTATTCTTGTTCGAATCGATCATATAAATTTTATTGCTCTATATAATTAATGCTTAAAAATAAAAAAAATAATAATTTCGTATACTTATTGAATGTAGAAACCAGATATTTATATACTACAATTACATCATTTAATATAATAACAAATAGCCCGTGGAGGCGACTGAATTCTTATACACATCCACGCCTATTATAGACATTATTATTTAATTACAAAATATACTTACTATTTATATTATTTATATTATTATTATTCTTAATTGATATAATGCTTTAAAATGAATGAAATAATAAATATCGCAATAATTTATATTTGTCTAATAATGCAATGGTTAAACTTATAATGAGATAACAAATTATTAAAAAATAATTCTAAATCAATATATGAAAAAATATAAATATGTTTCTGATTTCATAACTAATATGATAAATATTTTAGTCTCCTTTATATCAATATTTTGATCAACAAACTAAATACGATTGTTACTAAGAAATATAAATTACGTTCACGTAAGAATTTAATGCTTGTACAACCGCGGTTCTAAACGTTTTACCTCGTTACAGGTAAAAAAAATAATATCTATTTAGCTTAGTGCTCGCTACACAACCTATAGCTAACATTATACATTCATCGAACGTAGATACACAATAATGACATTAGAAAATGATCCTAAAGAATAAATAGAATACAATGTTATTGAACCAATGCTCTCCCCCCGCCCTCCACCCCACGCACCCGTAACTATAAGTAATTCTTTATTAATTCAGTGGTTTTAATGAAAATCGTTCTCAACGTATATGTATATAGAATTTTTTTACAGCTACGTGAACGAGTCGCGAATGACGTATAAATAATTATATTAAATCTTTTGGATGGCTACGGCGTATCATAAAAGCATAAGAAAAAAAAAGAAAAAAAGCTTAAATTCCAATTTCCCAAAAAATAGTTTATCGCGCTTTATCGTACTTTTCATATAATCTTTCGCGGATATCCATTTTATAAAATCGAGCCAACTTTAAACGAGAATTATGAATACACGAATCCTGTGTAATGCAGAATAACGGCGACATTTGGTTTGGGTAGCGAGGGGGTGCGGGGGGGGATGGAGGATGGACCATATAAAACGGTAAAGATAGAAAAAAAAAAACTAGATTCTAATTATTCCGAGAAGTTATTATAAATGAATTATTAATAAAGTTTTGAATGATTTTGGGAAGACGTTGTTAAGGATAAGTTATAATAATAAAGTTAATTTGTAAGGAGGGTAGTATATGATATGGGCGGCTCGGTCGTCTTTCCGCATTATCGACTATTTCGTTCGAATTAACGACGAGTTCGAGCAGCTCTGCTTTCTAATTATGTTTTTGTAACTAAAGCTAATGCGTATTAACGAGGGAGAGAGGCTATTATGTTGAGAGGGAGTCGGGCGCATATAAAAAGTACGCGGCGTCGTGGAATGGGGGGTGGGGGGAGGTCGGGGAGGATGGTGCATGATTGGAACGGTGAACTTTGAATACGGTTCGTTCGCCCGTTCCTTTTATTCTAAGGGAAGGAGCGAAGGGACGAAAGGACGAGGTGAGTAAGTGGCGAAGGTAAAAGCATCAACGTCAACATCAGCAGCAGCAGCAATAACCTTCCTTCTCTTCCACCATCTCCTTCATACACCGTCTCTCTCTCTCTCTCTTGCGCACCATCTCATCTACGAATCCTCCTATCCTTCTGGATAGGACTGGAACGAGGAAGTGAACGAGTGCTCGCACACGTCATCGTGAAACCGAGACTTTGACGGATAGGGAAAATAGTGCCCGTAGGTGTATCTGCGCTTATGTGATGGAGAGGAAACGCGTGGAGACGGAAAGACGCCGCCGACGACGACGACGACGACGACGACGACGACGGAGGCTCAAATTCACTGTCCGAACGGGAGGAAGCCGATGCTCGGTCGAGCTCTGCCTTCGCTTGAGTTATCCAAGACGTGCTTGCCTGCCTGCCTGCCTGCCTGCCTAACTGTCGCTGCGCCACGGCGAAAGTTCTTTGCCTTTTTTTCTTTATCTTTTCTTTTTCTTTTTCTTTTTTCTTTTTCTTTTTTTTTTTTAATACCAACGCTAGAAGGTCTGTTACTTTCTTTGTGTGACGTCAACGCGCGTGTGCCCGTCTACGTGCATCCCTCCATCAACCACCACCATCAACACGAGCACCACCATCAACACGACACCACCATCAACACGACCACCACCACCAACACCACCAACAACCACGACCTCCCGCTCCTTTTCACTCTCAGCCCCACTCGATAAATAAGCGCAAGGTGCATAATCGAGCGAGCGGCGTCTTCGCCCGACGCGACGCCCGTAACACGTCGTAAGGATTTTCGATCTGGAAAACTTTATTGCCAGCCAATGACGCCCCCCCACCCCCGACGAAATGTTATTACTTTCAACTCTATACTCTACACGTCGATTGTTATCCTTATATATACATCTCACTCTCTCTCTCTCTCGGTCTCGCTCCCGGTCTCTCCGTTCTAGCCCTTGACTCGGTACACTTTTCATTCCGTTATCAACGACTTCTTATTGTTGTTATCATTGTATTTGCCGTTGTTGTTATCGTTGAGGCATACTCGCATTCGGCTGACTTCGATACTAACTGTTTACTGATACATTTATGATAAACAATATTATTATCTCCCAAAGATCCTGTCAATGTATAAATTAGATAATTATTGTACTTTTAATTGCATACTCCCTCCCACCCCTTCGTCATCTATACATTTATTCAATCCATTAAATTAACAGAACGATTTGGCAATTCGCTTATAGATTTATAAATAAATTATATTGTCGCCTACTTAATTAATACCTTATTAATTATAATGTACGATTCTTTAAAGAAAGGAATTTTTCTTTTTGTCTTTGTTTCATCTTTTTTTTTTAATTTTCAACCGAAAAGAAATATTGTTGAATACTTTATATAAAAAAAAAAAAAAATGTATTTAATAAATTCTGCGGATTACGTCGTAGTAATTAAAATTTATTGTCTTTATTCGCATTCAAAGTCTTACATTTAATACATTTTAAACTCGACATTTTATACGCGATATGATGCATAAATAATTTAGTTTTACATTACATTTAATGTTTCAGAGAAATATCCAAGTCTTGCTATTCTATAATTTTCAATGTAAATATAGTGAAATTTACAGGCGAACGCGGCTTTATTTCAACAAAATCATATTCCGAGTACATAAGTTTGGTAGTTTTTTTTTTTCAAGACTTTCTTTTAACGTTGATGTACGCGTACGTTGTTATACATTATACGCAATAGGTAAGCAAAAAGCTATTCGTATAAAATTTATTTGTGTGTGTGTGTGTGCATCATGGGATTTGGCAGTGGGATGTCACGCGTAAATCGTCACGGCTATTATTCTAAAGTTTTCAATAGTAGTAGTTAATTTATGTTACGAAAAAATATAAACAAATCGGTAAGCTTTTTCGATTTGTTGGTATAATTTGATGATAAAAGTTTGACGAAGTATCGCGCTTCACGGCCACCAAAAGCTCAATAGAACTAATACGAATAATAATACGGCAGGCTAAGGACGAGCCGACCATAATTATAAATAAAGCTCAATAAATAAATTATATAGAATTTTGGTCAAATTATTTTAATTTCCAAAGCCTCTGGTATTGATTTCAAGCAATTTTTATGCATTAATTAAATGCCATACAGTTTGGATTGGTGCGGATCGATAATTAAGGAGGAGGTGATGGAGTAGGAGGAGGAGGAGGAGGAGGAGTAGGAGGAGGAGTAGACGCACAAAGTCGATGAAATTTTCTACTAAAATAAATGAAGCATGCTGCCGCCTCTGCAGCCTCTGCTACTGCTACTACTACTACTACCACTGCTGCTGCTGTTGCTATCCTATCAATTTTAGATTTCCCCTTTATATTATTACTCTATACGCGTTCGTAAAAATCCCGAGTTCGCCCGTCTCCCTCCGTGATTCTATAACTCCATTATTCGCGACTAGTGATAGAGACTCGAGCCGAAGCTCCTGTAATATCATCACTGCGAATTCTTCTACCTCGAAGCTGCAAATCCATAATGCTCGTGAGTTGTATAATGCGCCGACAATAACCGATAATAACTCTTTCGCTCTGACGTATCGACAATTTACAATTACACACGCGCGCATTTTTATCATCGTTTCAACGTAAACGCGCGCGCACCTTTTAAAAGCTCTTTTAGCTCTTTTGTAATGGAAGCTCGTGAACTTTGGTCACGATATCAAAAAGAAACAGAAAAAAAAAAAAAAAAAAATAACCGATAGCCGGCATTCGTTTGTAATAATTAATAAGAAAAAATTAGAAGAAAAATCTCGAAACCGATCGATTCATTTCTCTATGTAAAACTTACAAAATCGCCCTCTGAGCACAGAGAATGTAATAAATAAAAAGAGAGAGAGAGAGAGAGAGAGAGCGAACGAAAAGGCCAATGAATGCTAAGGGGCATGGATTTAGTAGATAAAATAGTTATTAAGACAGTTTGTCTGGCATTGGACACACCGACATACGACAAGTTCATACATCTACTACAGTTTTTCTTTCTTTATTTTCTTTCTTTACATGTATTATCCGAACTTTGAAGAGAAATAAATGGCAGTTTAATTGCAACTCGTTAATGACTTATTAATAGCTATTAAAGATTGTGGTGCAGCTTATATTACGTTATATATAGAATTGGCAAGGTCGAGAACTTCTTTTTTTTTAAGAAAACCCCCATTGTCGACGTTCAGAGCTTTTTCTAATTAATTTCAAACCCAAGTAGCGTTGAACGAAGTTTCCACATTAATAAGATGCCAGGAGAAAGGGTTAATTATTAAAATAGCGCTTCTCCGCTACATTAATTCGTAACAAAGGCAATTTTTACCAATAACCTTTGTAACATACTGACACCCCACTACTTACTTGGCCCATTCTGTATCCGAAAATGTTCGTTCGTTCGTTCGTTCGTTCGTTCAATGTGATTTCAATGTAGCTTTAGAATTGTTTACAAATCATTCAAATCGGTTTCTAAGCGGCAAAAAACTTTACAATGCTAATTAGTACTTGATCCGTACAATTTCCCATCCAGTAATGACAACAATAATAAATAACAACGGAAGAGAAACGGTAGGAAGAAATTAATTGGGCCTTAAGTAATCGAGCCTTTTTCTTTACAGGAGAGATAGCCGTTACGATTTTTTTTTTTTTTTTATAACAAAATACACAGGGAGGACGACGAATATGACGAATATGGAAAAATAAGAAAAGAGATGGAAAACGTGTAGTATTTATTCGTATGAATTAAAAAGTTCTAAGCAATTTTGTCCGGTTTAATTTTTATGGCTTCAGAGAAATCAAATTCTAACACGAGACAATAAATCTCGGGAGGGAGGGTGGGAGGGAGGGAGGACTTAATTGTTTGGGAACCGATACTCATTCTTTCCCATTCGACTCGTCGTGTCGTTTTTTCTCTTTCTCTTTCTCTTTCTTTAACTTTAACTTTAACTTTCATTGCACGTTGCCCTTTGATCAGTTTGCGTTAATTAATTAATTAATTAATTAATTAATTAATTGAATGGCGAGTGAGTTTTAGCGGGCGGGTCCAGGCCTCGGGCCAGTGATTCGGGCCAGTGATTCGGGCCAGTGAGTTTGGAATAAGGATTAAAAGTAATGGAAGAAAATTTTAGAAGGGGCTATCTATGATTACGTAAGTCGGCGCGAATGAGTCCCCGTACGTACGTGTATCCGGCGGATTCGGCCGGATTCGGAAAGTCCGGTGGTTTCATCGAGGTGGGGGGGGGGGGAGTGCGCGTAGCTGGGTATTATAGAGGGAGCGGGTTTAATCGCCCGCGACAGGGAGGACCGACCCCGACCCCGACCCCGAGGAACCGGCTAAAGTCGACGTTGGCGGAGAGCTCGATGGAGAGGAGGTCTCGGTTGGACAGGACAGGACAGGACAGGACAGGACAGGAGCGGGCACACGGCACGCGCTACACGGGCACGTAGAGGCGCGAGGTGGAGGCGGGAGGTAGGTAGGGGGGCGAGCGAGCGAGCGCGCGCGCGCGCGCTTCTTGGCATCATCGGCGCTCCGTAGCAAACACCTGCAGACGCGGTTCAAGCGACATCCGACACTAAGTATACCATGCTTCCGTGCTAATGAAGATCCTAACCAATGCTCGCTTACGCGCTTCACTCGCGGCCAAATGGGATTATTAAATCGCTCGGGAGACGATGCGTCCGGATCTCGGGATTAAATAGAGGCGAAAAGAGGTGGGAAGGCCCTCCCTGCTCATTTTACTCTCTCTCTCTCTCTCTCTCTCTCTCCCCTTTTCTTTTCTTTTTTTTTCCCGTAGTGCAGTACGTGGTGAGTGGGCGTAAACACTGTATCATTATTACCCCGGAGATTAGCTGAGCGAGCTGAACGGAGAGCGAGGGTAACAGAGTAACAGAGTCAGAGAGCAAGAGAGACGAGAGAGAGAGAGAGAGAGAGAGAGTGAGAGCGACGAATAATGCAAAGTCTCGTTGACACGCTGCTACTAACACCGGTGGCTCTCTCTCTCTCTCTAACTCTCTCACTCTCGCACTCTCTCTCTCGGTCTCATGCTGTCCCCCGTCCCCCAGCCGCGGTTCCTTTCGATCATGTCATTAACGTTGAGAAGGATGGAGGATGCGCCCGGGGCTTTAGCGAGTACAGGACGCGAACGGGAGTCGGTGGAAGAGCGAGAGATGTTGCGCTCGAGGGAGAGGTGGAGGAGGAGGAGGAGGAGGAGGAGGAGGGGGAGAGAGAGGAGAAAACGGAGAGCGGCGAGTCTGCTGTTTCACAATGGCCGACGACGGCAGAAAGAGTGAAAGAGAAAGAGAGAGTGAAAGAGTCGGTGGTGGCAGTGAGAATTACGGCCCGGCTGTTGAGGGCGGGGGGGGGAGGGGGACGATTTGGAGAAAACGAGGGGAAGAGGAGCGGGAAGCGTCAACGCGCTCGACAACGAGCAGGATAAGGAGGCGGAGGCGGAGGTGGCGGAGTTGGAGGTGGAGGAGACGGTGGCGGAGGTGGTGGGGGGAGGGAGGTAGGGAGGTAGGGAGGTAGGGAGGTAGGGGGGGGGATCGACGTAGTATAGAGCCATGCGAGAGTAGCGAGTTCTCTTGTATATATTATATAGGTATGTACGTACGGTTAGCAGTAGCGGCGGTGTATATACGTGCTCGTCGTATCCCTCGTAGATGACGATTATGTCGCTGCAGATGAAACGGAGACGGAGGAGTGTTGAGCGAGGCTCCGCACGACAGTCTCGCGAAAATACAGGAGAAGAGGTTGGAAGGCTCGTACGGTACTGAGTCCACCCCCCACCCCCGCCTCGGACTTCACAATTTTCTACCTCGTAATCTTCCTCCTTTATAACCTCGTGGGCGCTGCTCGCGGATGTCAGCGGTCGAGCCTCGCGGCGTGTGCGTTGCCTCGTTGGAGGAACAGTCCGAGGAATCGTCCGTGGCCGTCAACGTGTGCTGCGTCTCTGACAGACTCTCGCTCTCACTCTGTCTCTCTCTCTCTCTCGTCTCTCTCTCGGTTAACCGAGAGAATCTCCAGTTCCAAGGATACTGCTCCGGAGCGCGGGGTTGCAGGATAGGGCCTCCTCCTCCCTCCCCCCAGCGACGGGATCCAAGGGAATATAATATAATGTTCCTCGTCGAGAGTCGGTGCTCGTCTCTTCCTCCTCCTCCTCCCTCACTTTTTCACGATTGTCTTCTCTTTTCACATGCGGCCCCGGACTCGGCGTAACGAAGCCTAAGGCCTAAGAGAGAGCGAGAGCGAGAGAGCGAAAGAGAGAATGAGAGAGACAGAGAGAAAGATAGTAGACTATTGTCGTCGTGGTCGTGGTCGTCGTCGTCGTCGTCGTCGTTGTTGTTGTTGTTGTTGTTGGCGGTGTCTCGCGGTAGCGCAACCTCGCGCGCTTATGCCGCTCTTCGAGAGGCTCCGCGTACACGACGATACTCGACGACGAGTCGGAGGAGTGCGCGCGGTGTGCGCGGGGACTCGATTCGGTTTGAGTAAAGCCAACGGAGGGCCAGCAGCGGAGGGGCGCAGCAGCGGCGACACTTGTCGACACACGCTTCACGCTACAAACTACGAACTACATGCAGCCGCCAGAGACTGCGTTATCCGCTTGCCGCGCCACCGCTTCTTCTTTCCCACTCTCTCTCTCTCTCTCTCTCTCTCACTCTGACTCGCTCCTCCGTCGCTCCGTTTATACTTGCTGCCGCTCACCACTACGGCCACCACTACGACCACCACCACCACCACCACTACCACCGCCACCGCCGCCGCCGCCGCCGCCGCCACAACACACGCACACGCACACACACACACAGTCGAGGCTTCACGTCCGCAGGCGCACACGTGTGCACTCCTGCATACCAGTCTACGCGCGCGCCGACCGACGCGGACTCAATTGCCGTACTACTACCGTGGTACCATGGCGGTGTAACGGGCGAGTATCGTAGTATGCTAGGATACGGGTGGCCCGGGGGCCGAGGGGGGACCCGACTCGTCGTCGTTCCTCCTCTCTGTGCGCGCCGCTCTCTCCCATCCGGAGCTCGCATCGCCAACCATAAAGCCATAAGAGTGGGGAGACTCAATGTTAAAAACCTCACCGAGCCTGGGGAACAGCCTTCTCCCTTCCTCGTCCTCCACCTCATCCTCCACCTCATCCTCATCTTTATCCTCCTCCTCTTCATCCTCCTCCTCCTCATCATCATCATCATCATCATCATCATCATCATCCATCCTCATCTTCCGTCTTCCCCAGCCCGTAACTTCCTGGCAACCGTCAAATCACAGAATTCTCGATAAAAAGAACAAAAAAGAACAAAAAAAACAAAAAAAAAGACGGAAAATAAAATATAAATAAAATAAAATATGAATAAAATAAAATAAAGGAAATTAACCGGGGCTACAGGTTTGGTTAGAGTTAGAACCGATGAAACCACGCTCTCGACCAATCACGACCTGCTCAGCATTCGATCCCTATTCGTTCATCGGTTCACGCAAATTTTTCCATCCAACCATTAGCAACGTATGACCTTATATATATATATATTCTTGGTTTGTCATAATAACGAGAACGAAACAAAGGAAATTATACGGCGATCTACAAGGCAAACAAGCTCCCTATAAAATAATACATACACGCCAACTATATGTATGGAAAATTATACTAACGCGACAAATCAAGGACGGTCTCAGATCTACCAATTACGAGTGCACACGAATTTTTATAAACATATACGTATTTCATAAGTAATCGTAACTATACGAAATAAAAGGCTTATATACGTATATATGTGTATATATATATATATTAAAGCGGGATTGTTCATTGATAAAGTTGAGATTTCACTTGACATCTTCAGGAGCATTGTTATCGACGTTTGATTCGTTCGTTTGTACCGGTGGTAAACTCTGCCTAATCGATCGAGCACGACGATCGTGCGTTTTAAAGGTCTCTCAGAGCCATCTGTCGGAACGAAAAGGAAATTCCCCAAAAATACAATACTTCCTACAAAAGTTTTCTTTACTCGTAATTACAATATTACCACGCGTAAGTTAATTTTTAATACAAACAATTAATTATTAATATTTATATTGAAATGCTACGACAATAAGAACGATTGATCTCTGCGGAAAGTCAGAAATACAAATTAATATACATTTATCGTGTAGACAAAATTCCTTAGTCTTACAAAAGTATTCTCGTACATTCGTTCATTAATCCCGTTAGACAAACTTTATTTACTAGTAATCGTTACAAATTGTTTACGTGATACGACTTACAATACTTTTGATATATTACTTCTATTTTCATTAGAACATTGTAGCCATTATGTAACATTTAATCCAATCGCATTCATTGCGCATACTTTACTTACAAAATATATATTTAGAAAACTAATATGATTCATTATATTAATAATTCTAGCCTTAGAATAATAATTTTCCATCATCGATGTCATGGTATTTGGGGAAAATAAAGGGCATAAAAAAGCGTAGGGCCAGATCGCGCTTATTGTTCATTGCTGCTTTTAATATTTATACATTAAATTAAACAAAATAATCTTAAATAATTCAGCGAAATGAAATGAAATTTTTCTTTTAACTTTAGTTCAATTTGATGTTGTATCCAATACGTAGACGCCCTTTTTCAATAAGAAATGCGAGACCACGGCAAGTTAATTAACAATTTAATCGACTGTCAATTAGTTAGTTTCGACATTCGGTGTAAAAAAAAAAAACAGCATTTCAAAGAAATGATGATTTCTCTTCGAAATCCATTCCAAATTTATTATTTATACGTTTTCCAAATATTCAGAGTCAGAGATTATTTTATGATTATTATTAATTTAAAAACAAGTTTATTACCATCAAAAACATATATGTTTCCGTATGTAAATATAAATTTCTAATAAATTGCCTATTAACGATGCTTTATCGTTACTTATATTTTTTCAATTAATTAAAAAACGATTAGAAATGTTATTAATTCATCCTGTCTATTGGATGTTTTGCCTTTACCTTACCTGGCCTCACGTGCTCTCAAATATCTGTTTATTTTAATGTCTTTATTACACGGGGATACAGAAGAACATTCGGTAGATGTTCTGTCATGTATTAACCAAAAGAATAAAACAACATTAGTTTACCAGATTGTTATTTAAATTAAGTGGAGTTAATATTATTAATATAAAAGCATAAGTAGCTCTGCTGTTATGTTTCCCTCGGGGAAGTATCGAGTACAATAATACGTAGAGACTCGGAATAAAAGCTGCATTGCGGTTATAAATATAACTATTTATTGATAAAACTGTTGTCAATTGAACAAATACATCGCGTATATTGCAATTAAATTAATTCAGAATAAATATTACATTTCAGGAGTTTAATAAGGATATTGTATTTTGCAACATTAGCTTTAAAAATCCCCAATAACCGACAAAGTCGAAGCCAATGAAGCTTTTATTAATTTTTATTACAAAATATGAAAAAACTGCTAAGAACATTATTATTATTATTATTGAGATTGATTTGGTAACGAAAATTCAATTTATTATATTTAACTTTATGAATTTGTGAAACGTATCTCTTTGTTAACTAAAAAATTTATGAAGCTATAAATTGCCGATGTTATTGCAACAAATATAAATTGACATTTAAACTGGGAATTGATCTTTTATAATTGAAATTTATATTTGTAAACTCACGCGTATGATTTTTAGGCAGAGCTGAGCAGACTCCTCGACGTGTCGTTTAACAATTTTTCTAACACGTGGAGCATCACGCAAACCGATACGATTCCAGGAGCCTATTCATTCATTTATTTATTTTTCTAAATTAAAGTATTACATAAATTATTTATTTAATAATTAAGATAATGCAGAATGTAAAAAAAAATTATTTGATAGGCTGCCGTATGGTTTGTTAAAAATGTTGCAATTTTTAATATAAATCGAGTAAATAAGATTTAACATTGTTTAACGGTATTGTTTGGAGTGATGCTGTAAGTTATTTTGGCCCTGCTTGGATTATATGATTAAAATAACATATGGAGGGATGATTTAAATTTCGAGGAATGACAGGCTCGTGTTATCCGTACAATGAAGGACATTGAAAGTTATTTTGCATTGGAAATAATGAGTTTTCAGGACTATACTCGGGGGCAGGAACGATTGCTTCGCTTAATAAAATTCCTTCGCTTCGTATAAAATATCGATCGATATTTTTAGTTATTTTTTAACTTTTCAACTCCTTCAATCGCACTCATACATTCGATAATAATACATTGTATTAATCCAATCTCAGGCTCCTTGTTTTTATTAGAATTATTTGGCTATCAATAAAAATACAAATACAATGAAAGATATAAATATGTTTATTAAACATTTTTCCTCGTATCTTTTCAATAAGTTTTTTTTTTTTTTTTTTTTTTTATTTATTTATTTATTTTAATAAAGCGTTATTTGTAATCAAGACGTATTACGATTATAATTACATCAAATAAACTAGAGAAATATCCACGGGCATAGAAATCTTTACAATAATTATTATTCGTTTGTTCGATCTCCGTTATTTCATTGTATCATTGAGAAATTTATTAACAATTTTTGATAACATGAAAATTTAGAGCGGTAAGAAAATAATAGTATTGCGAGGGTATTTTAGATTAATTAATAAATTAATATGTACTAAAAATCATTTACGAAGCTCTCGAAACCATTGTATCGGCTAAAGATTCATTCACCAACAAACCATAATATGATAAACAATATTTCGCGAATATAATATTTTGTGATCGTTGGAAGATTATTATTTTTATGAATAAACGATTTCATATAAAAATTCTTTTTTCTTGCAAATCTTTTTACTTTAGTTGTATTTAATTAATTATATAATACAACGTAGAACTTGCGTCTGTGTAGAAACAATAGCATTCTTCATATATAGAATTAATCTTAAACAATATTGTTTTATACAAATTTAATAATAAAAAAAAAACTCTGTAGATAACTATTAACGGTTATTTATATTGATATTAACTGTTTTTTAGATAATGAACAGTTGATTGAAATACATTAAAATAAGACTAAAATAAAGATGATTCGTATTGTATGTAGGGAAAGTTTTCTTCTATTTGATTTTATTCATTCGTACGTAATTTTAATAATTACTGTAAAAGGATTTACTGGGGTTAATTTGTACTGATGTCAATAATATCAAAGAACTTAATCCAGAATTATTTCGCAAGAGATTATTCTTCTTTGCAATATAAATAATTATTTATGTATTATAAGCTATAGTTTAGCAGTCAATTTAAAGATTTATCATAAAAATATTACGAAAATAAATAAATAATGTAAAATAGTAGCATTTTATATAATAATAAATTGAATAATTTGGTCTTAAAGAAAGTGTAATATTTCAAAATAACTTGTACATACATTTTAGTTACTTTTTCTCTAAATTCTTAGTTCTCTAAATATTCCTTTTACTTCTCGTCTTTGTAGAATTTCATAAAAAGTACCGTGCGACTGCCCATTATATTTTCACAAACCTATAACGTCTATTATTTAAGTATAATTTAAACGTATTATTAGAAACTTTTATTTTCTTCTGGCATTGATTGAATGTAAATCCATAAAATAAAACGACTACACGTTTTATCCGGAATAATACTTTATAGGAATGTTTGCTCGACAGAATAGATATTAAAATAAAAATTTAAATGGAAAATAATTCCTTGTTGTCTAAAAATATATATATATATATTGTAACTTCTAAGCTAACAATATATTTACCTATTGCATGTCAGAACTCTTGAAAGTCAATGTCAAGAGATATAATTGTTTAATAAACGCTCTATTAGAAATGAACTTTGTTCTCATTCGATGAAGGTTTAATTTACCATTAAACGTCATTCGTTCAAGAGCACTTTCATTGAATGTTTAATATTATTGAAAGACCATAAACTATTTCATCGCTTATATAAAAATAAAAATAAAAATAAAAACGAAGAAGAAGAAGAAGATAGAAAAGAAACAAAAAACCACGTAAAATCTAAAACTGTACAATAAAAATAAACGATTAACGATTGCTTAATTTATTTATGTAAGCTTATAAAAAAAATCAATGAAATTTCATGTAATATTGATTGTATAAAGTTTCGAAGAGATTTCGAAGGTATCTCAAAACATTATCTACGCTACGTACTTTCCAATTAAAAGTAAAAATTTAGAAAATCTCAATGGGAAATATGAACTTTTATTCCATTCCATTTGAATGTCCTTTCGAACGAAGCGAATGTTCTCTTTGTAATGGAAGGCAGTAGTAACATTACTCGCTGTACGTACGCACGCACGTAAATTATCACATTTATCGATTGCTTATTGTTTAATTAACATTAATAATGTGCGTGTGCATTCACGTGCGTAAGCGAATGCATGGAAATGCGAATACGTTAACGTTATTAACAATCTACGGAACGATTAGTAATTAATTGATATGGCATAAAATAATTATTTTATTATGGATTTCGACAACAAGCTTCGTGAGCTAATAAAATAATTTGCCAAATTATTTTAAGCGAGCCAAAATGCCAAAAAAGGGATCAATCAATTGAACTTTATATCGAGTGTATCAATATTGTTTGACATAATGAATACAAAAGAAAGTAAGTTTGATCGTTCATCTCTTACGTATTATACGAGCAGTGCGTAAGTGTATACACGAGCCACACAATATTTGCATGAAATTGTGCAACTCTACGTCGTCTCTCCATAAGTATCAATTATCAAGTCATCGTTCAAACAGATTAAATCATACGCAAACAATCCATAAGGGCTTTGCCGTACTAAAATATTTTTATCTATTTATCCGTTTGTATATATATATATATATATATATTTCTCTTATAATTCTATGCGAGTTATTCCTATGATTCAGACGGAATTACAACTCTTGAAATTGGAGTGGATCGAGTGTTCACGAAGCATTCGATATTATTCAACACCAGCACTTATTGCTTTAGGCCTTATATATTATTCTGGCATCCAGCGTGCAGTTCTATTGTCAGACAAAAATAACATGCGTAAGAAAACATTCTTCATTTTAAATCATCGATTTCCTATCTTTTCAATATAGATACTTGTTTTCTTTTGTCTTTCTTTCTTTCTTTCTTTCTTTTTTATATACCTTTTCTTTTATATTATGCCATCAGTAATTGATTATGAAATTAGAAAAAAGTTTTCACGTGCATCGTCTTACGAACGAACAGTGGGATATGTAGGATAAAAATTTTGAGATCGCTAAGAAGGATTAAAGCTAGAAAGGAAATAATAAATTCGTTATTCGTCGTCGTTCGCGCTATCGAGCATAGAACTTCTAAGATATTTTAGACGCGGAGACGCACGAGTTTTTTAGACGAAAATAATAATGCACGATATTTGAGATGAAGCGATCGACTGTATTTATAGAGTAGAATTCACGTGTCCTTAAGCGACGGAGTGAAAATTAATATAAATAACGAAAAAAAAAAATTAATTATTTCCTGCATGTTATTTGCATTAGTTTGCATTGATTGGCAAGGGAATATTCATTATGAAAGAAACGGGGGAGGGGGGAAGAAAAAAGAAGAAGTTTTAATTGTATGACTATAATGAGCGAGAAAGCGAACGGCGACGGACAATTATCATTGAATTAAATAAAAAAAAAAAAAAAAGGAAAAGGAAGAATTGAGTTGTCCGTGTAAGTTAACAGGGATGATACAGAGTCGTTAAGAGAGATTTATAGCTAATGAGTCAGGAGTCTCGACTGGGACACAACGATCGCTGAAGGTTTAATTGTCGAGTATTGTAAAATGTTCAAAAAATTCCATTAATTCCATTTTCGTAATGGCGTTTGAGGCGGATTAAGGCTGTCACCCATAATAAAGAGCTTGCCATGGCTCCGAACGGGAAAACGCGTAAAACTGGCATCTGTTGAATGAGCCGAAAAGTTCCGAAAGGAGAAGCTCGAAGTGCTAGTGGAACCCCCGGCTAGAGGAAGAGTAATAGTATAAGAAGAAATAGTGGAAGCGGAGCACGCGCTAGCGCAGATGTTGTTTACACCAGTGTGTATGTATGTATATATATATATATAGAGGCTAGAGGCCCTCGTATTTATTAAAGACGAGCGGTCAGTAGCGCAAATAATAATCGTCTGGGGCCGCGTGAGCGTAAGCGTCTCTTTTTACCGCAAAAGTCCTCGAGTTGCCGCTGGCTTTCCTCCCCCTCGTCTTCCCCAGCCTCCTTCGGCTCGTGGCTGCGTTTGCCTTCGTTCTCGTTGCTGCTGCTGCTACTGCTGCTGCTACTACTGCTACCACTGCTGCTGCTGCTGCTGCTGTTGATGCTGCTGCTGCTGAGCGATCGCACTCGCTCATCTCGGGATGACGAATCGACACCGCGTGTCTGCCACTAGTGGGAAACGAGTCCCCGTGCGGATTATTGAGACACGGCCACCGTTGCGGATCGACTCTAGTGCGGATTGCGGTGCCGGAGGTTTCGCGACCGCGAAACTACGCTCCTTCTGATCGGTAAGCTTCCTCGGCAAATATACTACCGCGAGCACATTAAAGGCTCGCTCACCCATTGCGCCTGCCCGACTCTCTGATTTCTTTTTGTTTCTTTCTCTCTCCTCCTCCTCCTCTTCTTCTTCTTCTTCTTCTACTTTTTACCGCCTCTCGACTTCCAAGCTCCGCCACTCTAACCCCTAACAGGTAATTGTCATTTTAATATAAGAAATTATCATAATGTACGTACCCTTGTAGGCTCGATGACTCCGCTACGGGAATTTTCAGCGACTCCGGGACCATAAGATGACAGGCACGCGGACTCGTGGCTGTTAATTAATTATTTATTGACTGCGACTATTGGAGGATAAGGTGGCCATAAAAGCCTCGTTTTCCTAATCCGTAGATCCGAAAGGTAAGTAAAACAATGAGTGGGTGTAAGTTAGGAAAGTTTCAACTGGCTAACTGTTTTACGAGGCATTGATTCTATGGGGAATTCTACAGCCGCTACTCTGGATTTTGACCGGTTTTTAGAGGATTTGTTGTGAGAGGAATGTCGGTGATAAAGGGAGTAGCCGTGCTGGTGGTGCACCTGTGGTTCTTCGCGTGGGCCCTCGGGCTCGGCGACTTGGACGGGTCGGGGGCCGGGCACGCCAAGACCGCCCTACAACCGAATCTTTCCGACGAGCAGGCATTTATGGAGGCTATACGCTACAGAAAGGATTACCGCCGGCTCAAGAAGCAGGACGGTGCGATAAAGCTCGTTGGCGGCGAGAGGGGAGCTTTTGAAGGTCAGCACCTCCTTACGTTACTTTATTTACGTCCGAATCAATTTTACAATCAAAATTACGGAATTACGGCCTCCGAGCTTCTCCGCAGTTTCCTTACTTTCGGACAAGAATTCCGAAACTAACGAACGACCTTCTTATTCGATCGACTTGTACTTTCATCCATAAACGATAATAACCATCACAACGATCATAACGTTCAAATAGTAAACAAATCTTCCTCCTCCTCGTCGTCGTCGTCGTTGTTTTTATTATTATTGTTAACGTTAATCGTTTAAATTAATTTAAATTGATTGCATTTTACTGGATCATAGATATGGATCAGTTTTAAATGCTTGCAAGCTCTTAAGAATTATGATAATCAAACGTTTTAAAGTCCTGGATAATCGAGATAATTTGAAGGAGCAACGAATCCCTTTTTCTCTATTAAAGATATTTCATTTAATTCTTAATAAACAATTGTCAGCGTAACTTAAAAGCTTAGGTTTAAAATTTATAATCAATCATTTATAACGTTCGTTATAAATATAATAACGAACTGTGATTCGATGATTCAAAGATATACGGATAAAGGATGATTGTATTATTATACTTTCTTCTACTACTTGCTAAGTATTTTATTTGTTAAATAAAACTTTCATTAGGGATTTCCTTCACTTTTCTTTTTTAATTAGAAGCTCAGAGCAATGCGTTAAAAAAAAAAACAATTTTTTAATGAATATCATCCTTACGGTTACATAAAAACATTATAATAAAAAATTTTATATTAAAAAATTTTAATTAATATGTTCTTTTTTTTTTTTTTGCAAATATTACAGCTTTGTGTAAGCTTGAATATTTATGGAACGCGAGTTTAATTTAAGCCTTCCCGTACTTAAGGTGAATTGTTGTTACGTTACCCTTTAAGGCTGCAATATAACCCCACTATACTCGTGTAATTATTATTTATAGGATTTCATCATATTAAAAGCTCCTAAACGTATTTGTGCATTTAGATAAGCGCACTCGTATTGCGATCCACGACGAATCCTATACATTTAAAGAACTATAAATCAGACTTTGATTTTATAAATCTTATGATATTATAAATTTTATTTAACGAAAGGGTCTTTTAACTTACAAAATTACCGAAATCAATCTGTTGCCTGCATTGTATAACGTTATTAAATAAACATGGATGACGAAAGCCCATAAAATACGACTCGGGATCGAATATGCTATTTTAATAAAATATTATAAAATATAACTTAATTTTACATTAGTTTCGCTCAATGATTATTAATTTATTGATATATATATATATATAAATAGCAAAGTCCATTCAAAAAATACGTATTGACGTAAGTAGTTTTTGGTGGGCAGGAAGTAAAGTAAGTAAAGTAAGTAAAGTAAGTTGTTTGGCTTTGGGGTTAGAGAAGAACATCGCGATGGTCGATTTTCTCTTGTGTCGAGTGAGTTCCTCTTTACATCATAAAAGTTGCAAAATACGGATTCTTTCGAGCCCTAAGTGATTCTTAAATGTTACTCGTCCATTCTGCCTTTCCCGCGTGTGTGTCTGTAAGTTACTTCAATCGCTATACTCCGTTGAGTTGTTGCGAATACGTGCTCGCCATACATCGACTGTACATGTTTACTACACATCTTTTCCAATGATTAATATCTCGCAGAGGCGATTTTTTTTTTTTAAGGGAATAGTAAAGCGCCAATGATGCATCTCCGACTACGAGCGACAGTAAAAAATAAAACCGAACGTGATAGGTGTATTTTTGTAAATAGTACCTACTTACAAAGTAACCTTTTACTTGTAAGGCGTTTTCGTGTGCCTTTTTCATATTCAATCTTCAACGTTCGAAAGCTTGTCATTTGAATATAGTAGCATTTAAACAAATTTACGATAAGATGATAATCGAGCTCCGATTGAAATAAAACGTTTACGAATTATTCGTGTATTCCGCTCGTTGGGGTTTCCTATGAACCTATTTATATAAATATTAGTAATTTATATAATTTATTACTCGAAGATTACGAGAAACGTAAGATCATTCCAGAAGAATAGCACCTCGTATTTAATAATGCAAATATATTTTTTTTTTTATAAAATTTATACAAATCGTTGCTTTTGTCAGTTTTCAATCAGTCGTTATAATAAATAGCAGGCAGATTATAGAGAATATTCTTTAATTTTCGCGAATCTTCAATTTACTTTTTGCAGACAATTATTTTGTTGTATTGTATTATAGACAATATTTGTAAAAGGACGCTATTACATTTTTTAAACGTCATGATCTTATTCCCTTTTAGATATTTCTTAATGTCATCTGTAAGTGGCATTCCAGTAAAATTGTTATTACTGTTATTACTATTAATAATGCATGAAAACTGAATTTATTTTATATATATTTTATTTACCTCTGACTGAAAGGATCGTTTGAATTAATTTTTTTAGAATTTTTTTTTATAAAAGATAAAATAAAATTTTAAAGCTTTTGGATAAATACTGTGTCGGATAATTATCGAAATCGGTAATGGAAGAAAAAAAGAAAAAAAAATAAATCCTTACTTTTAAACATTTAATTAATTGGAAAACTTGATAATAAATCAATATTGAGGTCAAAGCTCGCGTACTACTACGCACGCAGTAAACGTACGTAAATCTAACTAAGAAAAAAAATCACCATTACCGTAAGTATTAGTGAAAAAATTTCTTATTTCACAAATAATCAGAAAGGGTTGCAAGTGTAATGCATGATATATGCATACGCACGGAAAGTCCTACTACTTCCGTGTGGTATAGTGATTAAAGGCATGGTTAGCGTAGCGGAGAGCGTGTGCATCGAGTCGAGAAATATATTGTCCGATGTTGATTAAAAAAAAAAAAAAGATGTCGACACGAGCCCGTTGTCCATGTGCTCGTGTACTTTGGCCCAAACGATACGCGACGTGTATGGATTGCCATACGAACCGGCGAATTAAATTGCCATAGGTCGGAGTGAACCCATACCTCCTACGAAAATATCGAGCAACGAACCAGAGGCTAATTATCAGATTTATGAAATTACCCTGTTAATTCGCTTGAGCTTTTGTAAAACTTTTGAGCAACGCATTCCTGTATTTTTGGTCAATCATCGCATTAGAAAAATATATAATAATCTATAAATTGGGAACGATAATTAATTATTTACAAGATTTAACAAAAAAAAAAAAAACTTCAAAAGCATTTAGGTAATGACCCTTTTAAAAAATAGTTTAATAGTTTCGTTTTATTAAAAAAAAAAAAAAAAAATTAATTAATTTGTAATTAATAGAGCAATTGTTCGTTTTTCCTTAGAAATGATATATTTTTGAATATTCTCTCGATAGCTTTTTTTATTATGATTTTCAATAAAGTTCAGCTTGAAGATAATTATTTAAATTATAAGCGAAGCATTCCTTTGAGAATTTACAAAAAAATTCCCTTGCAAACGGAATAAATAAACTAAATTACTCGAAAGGATTTTGTTGATTCAATTACTGACGAGAAAAAATACGAGTATGCCAATAAAACATTATGCTTTAAGAAAATGTCCACGTTATTTAGAAGTAAATAAATAACTAAAATACAAAAGTATAATTTACTTACGTCGATACGTTACTTATCGTCTTAGATCACAATGAATTTATTATATTAATTAATTATACGTATAAAGGAAGGATTCGCGGATTCATGAAAAATATATAGATGTGTATTATTATGCAGGAAATTTGGAAATTCTCCACAAAGGAAGATGGGGCAACGTCTGCGATGACGAGTGGGACGAGTTGGAGGCTAAAGTCGTTTGCAGACAGCTGGGATACAAAGGATCGAGAGCCCGGCCCACAGGCAACAGCCATTTCGGACAGGCAAGAAGTAATAAAGTTAAAATATTATAAATATACGTAAACGCGTTGTCGCGCACACGCACATGCCGCGCGCTCGTGTGAAGGCACGCGCTCGTACGACGTGACATGCAGACATTACGTAGATTTTGTATAAATGATCCGCTCGAGCTCGGGAGTCCGGATCTACGTAAAATATTTCTGTAATGCGATTCGTGATAATTCGAGGACGCGATTCAAATGAATCCCTCGATATCGTAAACAATTTTCATTTTATGTTCATTAATAACTTGACCGTTATTTTATTAATCGAAACAACGAGAGTTCGATATTCTTTCAAATACAAGAAATGTGAATTTCAAGTAAAATTTCAACAAAAAAAAAAAAATAAAAAAATATCTTCTATTCATTGTCAGTGTACAGTACGTAAGTGAGCGATGCCTACTTATGTCATCGCATACGTCATAGACAGTCGATACGGGGTCTCTCGACAAAATACCAACAACAACGACATAAACAGCATCAGCTACTAAATTGTTGTTGTCTGTTTTTAATCAGGAAGGTACTGGATGGATAATTTATTGTGCGACGGGACGGAAACGGAGTTGGCCAAGTGTCGATTCGACGGCTGGGGTAAAACGGACTGCGTGGGCGGGGAAGCAGCCGGTGTGATTTGCGATTACTTTGGCGAGGACGCGAGCGGGACGAACGCCACTCGGGGCTCATCCAAAGTCTTGTTGAATCTCACGAAATCAGAATCCGAAGCCAAAGTCAAGATACGAGATGCTCATAAGCAGGGAATCGCTCTTCGTTTGACGGAATTCAACCAAGGCCGTGTTGAGATTAAGCTTGGCCATTACGGTATTATAATCTAATATACCCTTAATGCCTACTATGCAGATTATCCTTAACATTATATACATATATATATATATATATATACTCGCGCACAAAAGACTATTAGAAGAGTGAGAAAATATTATTAGTTGAAAATCGCCGACTTTATTGTTGCATAATCTCGTAAGAATATACGCACACGTTAAGTCGTAATAAATTTATTTTTATGCATCACGCAATAAATGTAACGAGTAAAGCTTCTGCTTTTGACTCGAATGACTTTACGCTCCTGACTTTTATAATTAATTCACGCAGACTAAAATTCATTGTCCTTCAAGGATTTTACATTTATTCAATACAAGCACATGCATGTATATATATATATATAAAGTAAGGCGAAGAAAATTAATAATAAAGGCGACGTTCATCGACACTGATAATATTCATTTACGTATCCACTACTTTTGTACATTAAGAATAAATGTTGTTACGCTCAAGCGTTATTTAGACAAGTTTAATATAATATTTCCATAATTGACATTAAAGCTTGTATTATTTATTTTAGAAATCTTACCAATCTATATGCTAAATAGGTCAACTAGTCGAAAGTTCTACTTTTCTATATATATTTTTTACTAAAAAAAAAAAAAAAGGTCAATAACCTCAAATGTGAATGCGTATGTATTATTACATGTACCAAATTTTCGTATATATGACTATAATACTTTATATTACAATTACTAATACATTAAAATATCTTCAGATGTATTAGGATAATATTTTATAATTTTTTTTTTTTTTATAATTCTGACCCTTTAATATAAACATCAAACGTCAAATTACACATAAATTCCAAAATTGCATAAAAGTTTCCGTAATAAGGTAAGAGCCTTTTTAATTTTTATTAAGCACATTAACACGCGTTAGAACATAAATTTGAATAAAATGCGTATTCGTTATATTTTGCTATATTATCCATAAATAAAATTTATAAAGTATTGGGTAATTAATATTAACTTGCTAATATTAACTTAAAAATTATGCGACTTTACAACCTTTTCCTTTTGCAGAAGAAATTATAAAATTGGCAATACATTGGCAATTAATAAACCGAAATTTACGTTCTTCTCGTTTGGATGTGTTACGCGTGCCCGTCACTAGTATTAAGTATTAAAATAAATGTTTGCACTCGATTTGGCTTTAATTAGATTGGGGCGTCGTGTGCGGCGACGGATGGTCACTGCTGGAAGCGTCAGTGATTTGCCGTCAACTCGGCCTCGGCTACGCCGTCAAAACTTATCAGACAAATTTTTTCGGCGACAACAGACTGCCGATGGCAATCAGCGGCGTCAAGTGCAACGGCAACGAGAAAAGCATCGCCGAGTGCGTGCACGACACCGTTCTCGACTGTCCCGGTGAGCTACCTTCTCATACATTTCTATCCCAACCCCAATAACCGATCTGTCTGTCCCTTTACCTTATACTCTCTCTCTCTCTCTCTCTCTCTCTGGTTTTTTTTTTTTTTAATAAGACGAGAGAGCGTTATTACGTTTAGGTGAGAGAGAGAGAGACTGCTCTCTTACCAGGCTGTAATACGTAACGGTTAATTAATTAATTAAGGCTGAATATTGTGAAATATCGTTGTACGTACATTACGGGATGGCTCACGTAAAAATAGGAGGTAAATTCCCGTATTTTCGTAAAAGTTCTCGAGGAAATTTCGTAATCGACGAACTAGGTCGGTTTAACGTAAAGACTTTTAGAGTGTCGACGACGATTTTTCAGGAAATGTAAAGAGACAGAAATTACTTTTATCATTATACGGTCGGATAAATGAGACATTCGTTTAGAGGAACATCTCGAGGAACAATGTGAATTTCGTAATGTAAGGTAGAGGTGAGAGCGAGTTAGGGTGAGCGATTAGGACGAAGGTTATTTTATTGGGGGAGATAATAGAAGACGAGGAAGAAGAAGAGTTCGGCTCGCTGTTTGATTTGTCGCAATTAGTCCCGCGGGCCTCATGGCTTTTGTTTGAATTTGTTGGAGGTGTGGGAGAGAACGTCGCCGGAGTCTCGTGCACATCCGAGATAGCCGACCTCGTGATCGACTCCCTGGAACTGCAGCGCACCGCCCACCTCGAGGATCGCCAGCTCTTTTGGCTGCAGTGCGCCATGGAGGAGAATTGCGTGTCCTCGCAAGCCTATCAAGTCCAACGGGAGAATCCCCAGTGGCACTTGGACAGCCGTCGACTGTTGCGCTTCACTGCCAGAATCTTAAATGCCGGCAACGCGGACTTTCGACCCTCCGTACCCAAGCATCTCTGGGAGTGGCACATGTGTCACATGTCCGTTTTATATCCTCCCATTCGTACATCGCATTTAATATTTTTAACATTTAACATTTAACATGTAATATTTAATATTTAACAACATAAGATGGCATAAGACTTTGTTTACCCTTTAACCTATGCACTACGACTCACTTGCACCCCCATAAGCGATTATGCTAACTTAATAATAACAATAACAATAATAATAATAATTGAGAATACGATTTGAAATAGCAAAATATCTTTGATCCTACGTTCGATATTCGAGATTCGATAAAGCCCTTATGAATATTTATTAACTCGTTTCCCAAGATATCGTTGCAACGCTGAATTTATTCTCCCCCCCCCCCAACAAACTTTCCAATCGTATAAATAAAAGAGCTTGACGACGACGTTAAACGTATTATTACGAAGACGAAATGACTCGAAATTTTCGAGTCACTTATAAACGACATAGTGCAGATATAGACGTCACGGATCTCACGGGCGTCATTGCTAAATATATATATATATATAAATATATAGCAAAGCTTCCGACAGATTATTGCATTAGACATTTTATAAAAAAAAAAAACATTCCGTTATGCATTTATTCGAATAAATTTTCCAGCGTAGTCCGGGAATGTTTTTCCGGGACAGTGTTGTTCAAAATAACTGTTTAAAATAATTTACCTCTGAGCTTGCAGAGGGATTTATATAACGTCGTAAATATACATGACTCGTTCGATTATTCATGAGCCAAGAAGCTAATCCCTAATTTCATCCAATTACTTAATTAATTTTTAATTCGTTCGACTTCTCTGACAGGAGGAGTAAAATTTTATCAAAAGAAAAATTTTCGCTCCAGCAGTATTCTACTGATTTATGCTAATGAACGTAGACGCGTTCGCGCTATTTTGAATAGGAAAGAAAAGAAAAAAGAAAAAAAAAATAGAAGAACAAAAAATAATCATTGCTATCGGAATTATTATTATTATTATTATTATTATTATTATGCCTTTGTTTCGTTACGATTCTATTTAGCCTAACTCCTTAGAGCTTAGAATATTTAGTTGAAATCCATCTCTCTCTCTCTCTCTATTATTTCATTCCCTTTATCGTAATTTTACGTCACCGTCCTTTACAGTCAAAATTCACGTTTAAAACGCGCAAGAGCTGCAATAAATATTTACCGGAAAGAGAAAAAAAATATTCGAACCAATCAATGTAAATGTCCTGTTACGAACTCATCCCGGATGTTAAATCGTCGAATTTCTTCGAATAATTATTACATATAATATAATTATTTTCGTCACTTAGGCATTATCACTCGATGGAGGTGTTCGCGACGTTCGACATCACTGATTCAACTGGTAAAAAAGTTGCCGAGGGACACAAAGCTTCGTTCTGCTTGGAAGATAATCAATGCCTGCCCGGGATTAAGCCTAGGCAAGCTATAATTAAAATATCCTTATTTTTTCTCGTTATTAATTCTCGCGTAATTCTCTCTCTTCCGCTTACAAACATCCTGCATTCGATTGTTTGGTTTTTTTTTCTTTTCTTTAGATACAAATGTGCTGGATACGGAGATCAGGGAATCTCTGTAAACTGCAGTGATATTTATAAGTACAATATCGATTGCCAATGGATCGACATTTCCGAATTAAGTCCTGGATTATACACATTTAAGGTAATTATGGGTTACGTTACTTTTCCATGACTCCATGACGCCATTGTTATTATTGCATTCCTTCGTGCTCGGATATTTGTAAATTCTATAATTAAAATCAAACAAGTCATTGGAAGAGAAATTATTATAGCGAACCTATAATAATTATGAAATTAGCAGTTAAAACAGTTTATAAACCGTATAATTAATGTATTAAGTTTTTGGAACAGGTCATTTTACGGACGAGTTCCCTACAATTAACAATACACTTATTCTCTATAAATTATTCGAAGGTGTAGTAAAATAATTGCGTTTGTTCTTAATAGATAGAAAGAAAAAAAAAAAAAAAAAAAAACAGTCTAAATTTGATATGGAAAATCTGAAAAGTTTAAAAGTAACGGAAAATTAAAGATAAAATATAAGAAGGTGTAAAAGTGAGTGTGGAGTTCGGTCGTATCAGGGCGTAAAAAGCTTAAATTTAAAAGATATTGATTCTGATAATAAAATAATGCTCCGGCTTCTTTTTTTTTTTTTTTTTTTTTTTTTACCTTTATAATATAAAACATAATGAAAATTTTACAAAGCCGGCACGTCTATATTGCAGTATTTTATATGAAAGCGTAATAAGATTCTTGAACGATCGAGTTGATTTTCATTTATAAAATTAGTTTATAAAAAGAGTCATTTGCCGATGTACTAATTTGAATTTATTAATTCGATTGACACGATAATAAAAGATAACAATGCTTTTGTTTAATACGAGTCGGAGGGTAGGAGGTACGTATCAGTCAGCCGACGCGATTATTAAATAATAACGGATTATTTTAGGACAGAAGCCCGCCCGTTTTTTTTTTTTTTTTTTTATATATTGAAAACGAAAAATAGAAAGAAAAAGAACGTTATTCGCAGTTGAATTGACGAAAAAGGCTTTTTAGCGTGCGATTGATCCATTGCCTATGGTTTTATCGGCTATCGGCTACGGCGATACGACGCGATGAATACGACGACGTGCGTGTCGTACGACCTCATAATCTATAATGCAAGTAGTATATACAATGATTATAAACGTGAATCTCGCGCTTGTGTAGGTCGCCGTGAATCCAGAACTAAAAGTAGGGGAAATGTCGTTCGATAACAATGCCGCGACATGCAAGTTACTCTACACCGACACCTTCGCCAAAGTTCACAGTTGCGTTATGGGTCGACCCTAACGTCAAGAGCATCAAGAACATCAAGAGCATCAAGAGCATCAAGAGCATCGGACGATGGGCTACGCGCTACCACTACAGCCCCCCCCACCCCCACCCCCAATAACCACTACTCCGTAATCCAGGATAACATGTTTATACGAGCCCGATTTCTTATAAATTTTGTTCTTGACAACTCGTGGTTGCGAATAAGCCGTTGCAACCCCAAGTATCAGCAAAGTGTATTGTTTATAAAGGACGACTCATCGACCTCAAACAATGCCCATGGAAATTATATATATATATATATATATATATTTCATTAATACTAATGTAAGTTCTTGAAAGTAGATTGCCATTGACAATTAATGCCATTTTAATGTAAAAACAATGTTCTACAGCGCGTAGCGTTCAGGCGACTTTTTTTTTTTGTAAATTTTCTTATTAAATGAAATAAAAGAGTGTTACGTATTATTTATTATTATTATTATTATTATTATTATGTCCCGAGGCAGTTATTGTGCGCAGTTAAAATGTATTAAAAGCTTGCGCGTGCAACCGAACGGGAGCGGTGGTTTGCGTTTAAATGACAAGGAAGGTGGCATGGCGGCCGAAATAGCCAACGAAATATACAGACCTGACTCGATTTGAATGGATTCACACGTACGCGAAACACCAATAGCCGGGGCGAATGCGAAGTAATCGCCCAACGCGTGTACAATGTTCCTGACACAGCTACGTAAGGGCATTTTCCGGGACGCGAGTCTTTATTTCCATGAAGCTCCGCATAGATTTCTTTCGAATTTTCGTCAGGTAGTATTTTATTTTAAATAAGGTTATCGGGGTATTATTACGATGATCGGTGGGCAGGATTTGCCATAAGCCTTCGCTGACTAAAAAAAATCGCTTGAATAATATTATTATTAATAATAATAATAATCGTCGTCGTCGTCGTCGTCGTCGTACGAATAATAAAAGGTGCGATAGTTAGAAAAGGTTTATTTATTGTACATAAAGTGCACGAGTAGTCGATGAAAAAGCAACGTGTACGTGTACGTGTATATAGAGTAAAGTGGTAAGGTTTTTCGAGGAAGACACAAGAATCTTTGGCTTGTGAATGACAGTTGCACTTTTGACTTTGATGAATAAATATTGCGTTGCTCTCCTGACGTGGATATTAACCGCTCTGGGATATATAACCCCCTTGCATTCATGGCACAGATTCTCATTCCGTTCACGTGTAATCGTCAACTGACGCCGTCCGTCCGTTTCTTTTATCTTGATTATAGGATATAGTTAATGGAAAGAAGGAAAACTATTGAATTTCAAACCCGAGCCTCAATTCTTATGTAAATTACTCAATCCTAATGTCATTCTTTATATACATATATAAAGAGAAGTACAGGTTCAATGCAGATCCGACTTTGTACTGATTTTTATATCGCAATTCCCCATTTGTATGTAAATTATAAGCATTTTTTACGACAAATCGTATAAAATAATAAAAGAAGTTCAATTTCAATATCGAGGATTTGCTATGACTCGCAATTATGAATGTATTATTAGAATAAAAGCTAAAAATGCCTTTGCACTTACTGCGCGCGGGCATAAACAATTACAGCCCGTACGCGCCAGTTATTATGAATTTTAATTTTATCAAATTTTATCGAATCACTCTCGCGCGTATTTGTACAAATAGTCGATAAAGCTATAATATAAGGGTAGGCGTGTGAAGGTAAACCGATTTTAAGGACGTTTAAAAAGTTTTTATAACAAATTTATCGCTTCTGTAATATATATATATATATATTTTTTTATGGCGTTCTCATAATAATTCACATTTCATTTTTCTATAGTAATCTGTCATTAAACTCTCAAGTTCGAAAGTTCAAAATTTACTATTTATTTATTAAAAATATCTATAAAATTCCCTTCCCTCGATTTCTTCCTCATTATAATGATAATTTCAGCATTGATTATTAATTGATTATCTCATTAGATTATTACGGATATTATTAATAATAAGATCAGAGTACGATCGAGGGACTCTCTCTCTCTCTCTCTTTTCTCTCAAAATTATCGAAAGTTCTCGAGCCCACGTATATATATATAAAATCCTTCAACGTATAGCTCATAATAGCTTTAGTTCGGCATTCGAGGTATAATCTCGTACCCTCGACTATTAGAGGCTATGAATATTATTCCATGTTAATATCATGGATTTATATAAAATATTTACAGTTTCTTTTGTACGAGACATATTTTTTTAATTTTTAATTTTTCAATTACTGTGTCTTTACCGCTACTGCAGTAGGTTTTTGAAATTTCAAAATAATTTGAAATTAGGATAATTTTAAATCATTCAAGTCATTTCAAATTTATCATGTACCGAATGAGGCTATGAAATTTCGAATCATATACTAATCAAGCGTTTAAACTGCGCTTGATTATTAATAAATATTAGCAAATTCCGTAATTAGCGTAGATACTTCGTTTTATAATTAAATAATCAACGAACTCGTAAAAGAAAGAAAAAATAAAACAAAATAAATAATACTCGAGTTGTCTATTATATATTTTTATGGATTAAAAAAAAAAAAAGAAAAAAAAAAGAAGGCTTTAGTAAGCTTACGAAAAGAAATAAAAATTTGTTTTCAAAGTATCATTAAAGCAAATGATAAGTTATAATTTATTATTTGATATTTGATCTGACTCGTTAAAAAAATAGACATCAAATGGATCCTTTAATTTCATATTCACATCCATACAGGATATGAAATATTTTACTTATACGATATTTATCTTATTCGTTAAAAAAATAAAATAAATAAAATAGACATCGAATGTATATCCTTTGATAATATTATCGCGTTAATTTGCATAATATAATATAATTTAATGGAAGCTCGGTACCGAGTCGGTACCGATCGGACAATCATTCAATTGACTCTCATCTACTTTATCGATATGATTTCCATAACTTTGGAATCTACGTGCAGAAACGACAAGAGTGCCGGACCGCCAATGAAATATTACAGTTATTTCTTGACCGGTTGCACAATCCACGATTCAATGTTACTAAACGGGTAATTCATTTAAGAAGCAGGTAAGCTAGGACGGTATTATAAAATATGGCTTCCGAATGACCCTCGCTCGTGCAGTTAGTCCGCTCTATCGGCTCTATCTGCTCTATCCGCTCTATCTGCTTACCATCAAGTCGCAAGTTGCAACGGTAAATGCCCGACGAATATTAATATCTCGATAGTTGAGTCGATATTATCGGTCGCATGTGATTCACGGGACTTACATATGGGATTCATTCGTTTCCACGTGAAGTATAGTTAATATTACCAGGCAATAGTAGTAGTTGTATCCAATCCCCGGTCCAATAAAAAACCGCATTTACGTATTGTTTCACGTTGTACTTACGCATTAACGAGAAGTGCTGGGATACTCGAAGAATCGTGAGCGGTGAGTAAGTGGTAATTTCAATCCTGTGGTTCACGTAACGAAACAACCCCAATAACCGAAAATCGTAAAATCACGTAAATCCTTCAACGCGTGTATTTTCTTTTCAATAATATTTTAATCAATAATATAATTATTACATGGCAGGGCATAACGTTAATTTCTAAATAGGATTGGACGGAACCGCTTGAATTCGATAACCTTCCATTATTAAACGTGAGTTCAAATTTTTTTTTATTTTATTTGTTTATCAAAAGTCAGTAAAGTCGAGTAGGGGACAGGATTTTGATTGCACGGCGATCGATTATTTTGTAAGATTTTTATAGGATTGTCGTATAGGACGGGGTAGGCAAGGTGCGTTGTTGCTGAATAAAACACAGACCGACTGAAAAGGTGAAAGAAAAAAAAAAAAATCAATGCTCGAAGCGCCAGTGGGATAACGCGCTTAATGCGCCTCATAGATATCGACTAAACAGGGAGGACGAGGAGTTGATGAAGTTAGAGAAAAGGGCGGAGAAATTTACGCGGCCCTTCAGCCTCTCGACGTCAGGACAATGAAACTACTCCTCGCTGCTTCTTGTAGTATTCTATCAATATTTTGTGGCACTTTTGCCGCCGAGGACGATGTTTGTCCCAAAAATTATACCTTCCCGGAATCCACGGGGGATGCTGTGCTATCAGGTAAGCAAGGAATTTCAGAAATTAAAAACCTTACTCCCGTGAAATTACATTTATACATGTGTATATTTTTATTTTTATTTTCTATTAATTAATTAAATAATTTAATCACGAGGCTGTGATATACAAAGTTTAATTATAACTTTTTTCAACGGACGCGAACGCTCTTAACATATTAAATACTTTCGCTTAAACATTCAAAGCTAATAAGCCTTTCTTAACATTAACATAAATTACTAATATAAAAGCATACGTGTGCGTTTACTTATTGTATGAAATTCAAGACAATTAATTGTAATATAAATTCGTGTACGGGTTGAAAAATTTTTTTGAAAATATATTCTTCGTGATAAAATTGTGCAATAACAATACCAAAACTACTACTACTACCTCTAACAATAACAACAACAATAACAACAACAACAACAATAACAACAGTAATAATGAAATGTATGAAATTTAGTATTCGTAGATAGCGAGGATAGATCGGAATGTAATACAACGGCCTCATCGAAAAGTATTCACGAGGCGGCGATAGCATTTTTTGTCACGCAGACTTTGAATGAAATCGACTACGTACCCGGAGTGAAAATAGGTAATAATTTAAAAATTCATATATAAACTATACGTAGTTTTTAATATAGTTGAAATCCAAATAGATGATCGGCTTAATAAGAAGTCACACTGCTAAAGTAATTTAACGGCATTTGACGGAAGAGGTGTGGGGGGGGGGTGACCAATTAGAATAACGTAAAACGACGTAAAAATTGACGAAACGGATTATAAAATGCCTGTAAAAGTGTCGGATATACTTATAATAATGAGGAGCGATTGATATTTATTGTAAAATTTTACAATACAGGCCTACGCGTCCGCGATACTTGCAACGACAGACTCCTGGTGTACAGGCAGGGCTTGACGTCGGCGGCCGAGGTGGCCTGCTCCGATCACTACGAGCTTGGGATCCTAGCACCGGAGCGTTTCATGGAGGTCCTCGAGCCATTCAAGAGCCTGGGTATTCTGCCGGTGTACGCTTACGGCTCGCCCGGAGCTAAATATCCAAGTGATCGAGGCCCTCGTTGAATTCATCAGCGCCCGCTACGAGACGGTCGATTTGGTACTGAGTAGCTCGCCGGTGATTCTCCGCCGGTTCCTCAGGGTGAGCAAAGGGGCCGGTGTCTGCGTGAAAAGCGCCACGGATCTAGAGAGAAAAGACAACGATACGGAACACGTGATTGTCGCATTGGGGGACTATGAGGATTTGAGTACCTGGATAGACGAGCAGCGGGGAAAAGGGCCCGGAGACGAGGACTTTATGAGAATCTGGATCGCACTGCCGGTGGATTATTCTAATGTGGATGGTACACCGTTGTGTTTTTCTTCGTATTATTCGTGCGGAGTAATCGTGATTGTAAGATTTTCATTGTCTTGCTCCACATCAAATCTCTTACGCTTACGCCATCATTTTTTTTTTGTCGTTTTTCACTCGCTTCTCTCTCTCTCTCTCTCTCTTTTTTCTTCTATGCTTTTCTTTTCTTTTCTTTTTTCTCCCTTTCCTCGTCCCTTGCTTATCTCTATTCGCGGTCGTGTTTTTTTTGAGAGCTTTAACAATATTATAATTACAATCTTAACAATATTTTTTTTATTTTTTTTGGTCTCGTTTTGTCAAACAAAATTACGAGTTTAAATTAGAATTTCTTCAAGATTTTTAAATATTGGGATTAAATAATGCATTCGAAGGAAATTCTAATACGCGAAGGTTTTTACGTATTTGTACTTGAAATAATCCAACTGAATGGTTTACGCGACTATAGCATTTAAATATGTGGATATTTCTCCTCGCACGGTAACCGAATATTAAGGTATTTTTAAGCAGTGCCTTAGCTTGCACTTGAGGAATCGATGGGAATCAATATACGTTTATTATTAAGCTTTATTTTTTAAAGTTTCAATTATTTTAATTAGTTAAATTAATTTAATTTGAAGGTATGACGTACGTCAATGCACTTACACGGTTCGCTCAATCCTTCATCATCAAACGTTCATGGTTTCCTCGAAAATATTAATCATCTTACGTATTAGCTTATTATTATTATTGTATCACTCGTTATGTATCGCAAACGATACGTTATTTTACATTATCTTATGAATGATATTTATTCCCCGACTAACGACGTATCAATCAAAAATTCTAGCGAAGCAAAAAGTTTTTCCTTTTTTAAAACATTTATTATAAACTCAAGGCTAACAACTGCTGTTATAAAACTAAATCGCTTAAACAGAGACTTTATGGGAATTCCGCTGCGTAATTTGCTTATAATACTAAAATCCAATTATTTTGACTCTCTTAAGGGGTAGCCAGTCGATATCAATAAAGTTTTTGTTTGAGCAAAAAAGTAAAAGACTTTTAATTCCTTTCGGAAGAACGACCGCGGGAGTTGAAACAGTTGACCAGAGCAACAAGGGTACATGTATATATACATATCAATTATAAGTAACGTTTATTGGTTAATGAGCGTTATTGAATGGTCCAAATAAAACTATTGTAAATTGCATGGTTGCAGATTAGAGTAAGGCATCGCGTATAAAGTAATAGCGATGGTAATTGCATTCGTTGGAATGGAAGGGCCAAATATACATTAATATGCATTTCAGGTTTGCTTCCATCTGGATCTTACGTATTGAAGCCGGAAGAGTTGCCTTTGGATCCTAGTCAGGACTTGGAATCGCTGGATATCCTACAGGTGCCCGCAAACACCATTAGCCGCTCGCCGTATATGCTGAGCATAGGAAAAGCCATCGTCGAAATTGCTCGAGCTTTCGAAGATATGCGCTCGGAGAACTGCCCTCGTGGCATACAGGGCTGCGTCCTGCCGCCTTTAAACTCTCGGGGACTGAGATCGATAAGCAACCTCCGCCTCTATGAAATGCTTCACATCCAGGCGAAATCCTATTCAACGAGGTAACCCGTGCCCTCCTACCCACCCACCCACCAACCTACATATTTATACATTCGTCCCATTAGTCTGCAACAAAAACAAAGAAAACAAGTAGTCTTCGCCCTTTTGTATACATTTATACACATATATATATATACATTTTTTTTTTTTTTTTTTTTTTGATTACCCATTCGACTCTATCCGCCTCAAGTTAAGGCTCTTGATTCTTAAGTTTCATCGTACCTCTTTACATTAAATTTTGTAATGTAATTAAATCCAACTTAGAAGGATAACGTTTTCGTACATAAAAATACGTTCACCCGACCATTTAGATTATCACGAAAAGCCGTATATTAAAATCCCGGATCCCGAATCCGGTTATTCTGAGTTTTACAAACATTTAACGCAATATATGCCAACATTAGTAGAAGTCGTAGGTCTAATTTTAATATTACGAGCTGATAAAGTTAAGCGACGGTTTAATGAAAAGTTATAGTACGAATTGAATCGACGAGATACAATTGATCGTTACTCTTATTCAGCACCTCACGACAATCCCCTTTATTTTCCTTTGAGTTCGTTAAAAGCTTTTTATGTCTCTCTCTCTCACACACAGACACGCACACAGACGCACAGAGTAGTTGCATTTAAATAATAATGAAGTATTTGTTGAACTGTCGCTTTAATACGAATAAATACGACAGGTACGTTATGTCTCAGAAGAGGGAGGACGAGATGCTGGACGTAGCTGGCTATACGATTGACGTGGCGCGCGCTTATAATAACAGTGTATTGGTGGATAAGCCCGAATCGAAATTACCGGAGCTCTGTATTAAAAGTTTGGCCGACAAGTGCACGGACTGTTTGAACTTTCAAGAAGAAGCAGCAGCAGCAGCAGCAGAAGAAGAAGCAGCAGCAGAAGAAGAAGAAGAAGAAGAAGATGAAGATGAAGAAGAAGAAGAAGAAGAAGATGAAGGTGATGAAGGTGAAGCAGCAGAAGAAGAAGAAGAAGAAGCAGCAGCAGCAGCAGCAGAAGAAGGAGAAGGGAGAAGGAAAGGGAAATGATGAAGGAAAAGAGGTTGACGAGCCGTCGACGGAGGATCTCGGTATCCTGGGGCTGAAGGCTCAGTTATGGGTGCCGATCTTCCTCCTGATAATTAACTCGGCGACCCTCGTCTGCTTTCTCATCCTCGGATTCGTCCTCTATTTGTTTTTCATGGCGAAGGCGCTCGAGGGACATCCCGGACCGACGATACTTCTTGTCCTCGCGAGCGTCTTCATGCTCCAGAGCGTCGTGCCGTTCTGTCTGAGGGAGAGCCGCCCGGGCGGGCAGCAGCTCAACGCAGGGAAAATATTCGTCTCCTCGCTGTCGTTCGGCCTCGCCTTCTCCGTAATGCTCACCCGGGCCCTCTTTCTCGCTTTCACCTCCAACGGCGTCTTTTCCCAGCACATTAACGGCTACTTGCAAAGTTTTATGCTGCTTTTTATGGCGACCGTCGAGCTCGCCATCTCGACTATGTATTATCTTCTCGGCGACGTGGACTCCGGCAAAGTTATGCGCAGTCCCACTTACGTCGCTCTCCTCAGTAAGTCTTTTTGTTTTTTTTTCACCCCCCCCTAAGAACATCCAGCCAATGCTATAATATATTTCCGTTAATTCAGCTTATTACGGTGCTTCAAAAAAAATTTTCATCCCCACGGGGTTTTTCCCCATTTTCACAGGCCCGCCACGTACTCGGGGCCGCCCTCGCGCAACATCCACGTGCACATTACATTACACGCAACGAGCCCTCGCATTCGCATTTCATAAGTTCGGAACTTATGAATATCACACCAATGCACGGGAATATAAATATTATGCAAATTTACGTTTCGTTTGTTGTGTCCTCTGTAGTCCCTTGTATACAGGGCTTGCTTGTCATTACAATTCCAACTACAGCATACTGTACAAATACTGTATTTAGTTAATTTAATTAATTATCTAATTAATTAATTAATTAAATGAACAATGGCCGCTCGTGAGATGTAAATGATTTACCGAAGTATTTCCGAAATATTATCAGGTTATGATATATTCCTGCTGCTACTGTTGTTCGGCGTGTGCTGTTTCATCCCTCACGTCCAGCGCAATTACAACGAGGGTGTCTACTTCTTGGGGACGAGCATGGGACTAGTAGTCTGCTGGATAACCTGGCTAGCGTGCTTCTTCATCATGCCCGCCGAGGAACGTGACCTTATCGTGGCCTTTGCTCTGCTCGGCACCGCCTGCCTAATTGTTATTGGCATCCTGGTGCCCCGAGCCTACTTCATGTACCTCCATCTCCATATGGAAAAGAACCTCGTCGGTAGATTCGAATCCATGGACTTTGCACCAGACCCGAGAATGAACAACACCGCAAGGCAGGTCAGTTCTCAACCCCTCGCTCCCTCGCTCCCCCCCCCGATAACCAATAATTACCGAAACTTTACACCCTCCCGCTGCTACGGCAAATATTTTCGCTTCGTATGCCGTGATAATGCATTGATTCCAATACGAATTATACGCCAAATAACACGCCCACGCACACACTACAGGCAGCTATTATATTGCAATATTTGTATGATAGCACGTGTCCGTCAATAGGATTAACGCAATTATTTATACATAACTTCGATAATACAGACATTCTTTAGTTGAACAAAATTTATTGTCACTGAAAACGCTACGATTTTTAATAGTTTAGTAAAACTATTAGATTTTACAAGTCGATAAACTGAATTTAATCAGTCTCGGATTCATTATTGTTTTTAAAATATTAATGCTCTCGCGTTACGCACGCCAAGGAAATTCCAATATATATATATATATATATTTATATCGTGTAATAACTGAGCATTTCCATAGACTTTCAATGAAATAAAACAAAGAAAAATCCAATTTTCGTTCAAATTAATGGAATAACATGCATCTAAAATGCAATCTTTCGTATATCGTATTTTAATAAATAAAAGCTTTTTCCCATTAAAGAGTTTCGCACGGAATTCAATATAACAATTCGAATATATACGTGTACGGTCTATATATATATGCATACATATATACATATTTTACATATTTTTTATTAACGATTTATTTAATCAGAAATATAAGTTTGGATTATAAAAAAAAAAAAAAAAACTGCGGAAGCCGTAAAACTTGGTATAGTGATGTAATAATATTTTAAGCCGCTTACCTACGACTAACGTTTCTTCTATACAATATCGTTAATTAGTGAATATTATTTGGATATTCAATGTCAGTTGTGGCTTCTATTCAGTGCTATTCCCAACTAAGTTAATACCGCGTAGCAAATGATCTCGTTAATACCGAGAGCTTATTCGATTGTTTAAATTAAATCGTTTAAATGTAACAACAAATGCAGGAAAATGTAAATGTAAATGAATTAACGATGTCATTGGCGTAAAAGTTAACCGCATAATCTATCGTGATAAAGGCATTGGATTTACAATCACGTCAATCGGAATACGAGTACGTGAACTGCTGCGACAGTGATACATCGCAACAGGAGCATCATCAGGTAGCGGCGATCAATTATTACGGAAGCACGACGAGCCCGAAGAATAAGCGTGCCCTACGTCACCGTATCCTCGATCCGAGACATGCACCAGGATACAATAATTACGGTTTCCGCTCGGAAATAAGGGAACTCGACGCTGCTTACGTCATTCCACGGCTCAACGTTGACGATTCTGACGTGAGTCTACATCTGCATTTATTTGATAAATAACTGACTCCATTTCACGTTCTATAGCGACGACTACCCACGACTACCCCCACCGATTTTCTCTCTCTCTCTTTCTCTATTTTAATACATATTTTCACTTCTCGGCGAAAAATTTTAGACTCCCGCTTCGAGTAGAATGGCTTTTTATTTATTACTATTATTATCGTTGTTATCATTACCATTATTATTATTATTGTAGATAATGGAGAGTTTATTAAGTATTGAAATATTAATATTGCTCTCTCTCTCTCGACTTTGGAACATTCCAATATATATATATATATTGTGTATCGAATAAAAAAATTATTATATAATTGGTATCGGTATAAAATTATACATTTTACCCGAATACGTATTAATTCTTTGAATTATTTGTGCATTTATAATTCGACCGAATTTCACGAACATTTCAGAAATATTTAAAAACGGCAGCACATCGGAAGAAAAAAAACGCTTATCCAATTTTAAGCAAATTTATATTAAATTTTTTCATCTACTTTTTTTTTTTGTTTTCTCACGAACATTGTTTTAAAATACGGTAATGCGAAATAAATATAGTCATTAACCTCGGACGATCGTGTACAATAAAATAACGTATTCGATGAGTTTTTTATGCTCGAGAAATTTTATTCAATTTCCTAATTCCGGAATTTAAACGAAATCAATGGTAGGTAATCATATTTTTTTTATTTGTATTGGAACAAGTATAAGCAAGCGTTTATTTATTTCAACGTCAACATTACTTTTTTTTTATTTCCGTAATTCCCCCTCATTTATACTTTTAGTATTAAATTTCAGTAAGCTATATATATATATATATATATACACATTCTAATCGCTTTTCATTGCTTTTATTAGTAGAGCGAGTACAAATACACATACATATTTACATTTATACGTTTCCTTTGATACAGTTTATATTTTCTCGTTATAAAATAACAAAATCTTAAGAATTCCATGAACGAAAAAGTAATGAAATTAATGAAAAAAAAAAAAAAACATGAATATATCGAAATGTAATTTATGAGTATTTATTTTAAAAAGTTTAATTTCTATCATTCGTCGGGTTAAATTAATTAAAGTCACTAAAAAATTAAATAATATTTCAGCAAAACATTAAATAGCAAGTAATATTACAATTTTTAATATTCAATTTTAATTGTATATTTATAATTATAACCTTACGATAATTTAATTGTTTTTCTAATTAACGTTAAAAAATTCCGGAATGTTATACGGGAAGGAAAGAATTATACTTTTTTACAAGTACATAACTATTTTTATTCGTTTATTTAACTGTTATTGTACATAAAAATTAGATGAGGCGGCTCGGCGTGTAATCATATATATTTTATATACTTAAATTAATATACTTAAAATAACACAGAACCTATTGTTTTTAAACTTTCGGAAGATAAAATATATTTAATGAGTTCGGTATTGAGTTTGTAAGTTTTAATGAATACAGAGAGATGACATTATAAATACTTGATTTCAATGAAAATACATTGGAGTGGCGCTTTAACGAGCGGGACTCATATAAGTTAATGAAGTCATTAAATAAAAACTATCCCTCATTATTGAAGCTCGAAAATAATTTTTCTTTCTTTTTTTTTTTTTCATTAAACCTTAAAATATAGTAATATATTTAATTTATAATTGAGTATATATAAGGTTAGTTTTCTAAGTTTACAGAACAACTAATCGAATATTCCATTCGGTTTTACAATTGTCGCTTAATGAGTCAAGGTTGATTAAAATGAGTAATGATTATTCAGTGACATAATCATTACGACTGTTAAGCGGCTTAATGTGATAATGAGTAAACGCGAACGCGAACGCGTCTATTTACAATGTGCAAGAGTCCGAAAACTGTATATTATTTATATTAATCATTTTCAGGGTCGAGAACGTAAATGAAACTCAAAGAGTCGGTTAAAATAATAATAATGATAATGATGATAATGATGATAAGAATAAAAATTTCACTTAAAGGTGTGCGAGGTCCAACAATCGATGATGACGATTAGCCAAAGAAGAGAAAATCCATTAGAGGGTAGGTACACACATTCAAGGTCTTCGTTGGTCGGAAAAGGTCGAGCAGGCGGTGAACGAACCCCAGCGAACAATTGCATCGAAACTGAGGTTTACGTCGAGGACCGGCTCCACCCCCATCCCCAAGGACCTAATGAGCACTACCCTCGACGACCTAACAGCCCGAGGCTTTCGCCCACGCATGCCACGATACGCGAGGAGGAGGAGTGCGAACATACCATGAGAATCACCAGATTCTAGGCAGCTTCTGTCCTGACGGACTCGCTCCGGACTCGCTCTGGACTCGCTCTCCATACAACGACGACAATACCTATACGGGGACATAGATAGAGAGAGAGAGAGAGAGAGAGAGAGACGGAAGATTTCCTTGTTCAATGCTCTGGCCTGAATTCACCCGTTATACATAGACTTTAGCGTGTCGGGACGTTCTTGTTAAATAATTCAGTTTTGAGATATTTATTATTTTGAAGGATTCGTTATCGTCGCCTTTGGCTCAATGGCTTTCGTTTCTTATAATTTTGTGAACTATTTTACATATTCAATCAATCATTACAATTACTCCCCTTAAATTTCATACAATTTATTACAACAAATTTATAATAATAATAATAACCGCAAGCTTTGTTGTTTGTTTATCGTTGATTATTATTCGGATTAATTTTAAGAAATTAATTTACTTCAATCGCTTAATGTGCAATTAATTTCTAATTAACCGAAGGTTTTCAACTAAACGAATCGATTTTATTTTCATCCATTTCGGCTTTATTTTTAAACGAAGAATGTATTTAAGCCGTGGTTCATCAAAACCCTATACGTAATATACAAAAATAAACTATAAATTTGTAATAAACATTGAAAACTGCAGGATTTTTATTGCCATAAATGTATAAATTATAAAAATTCAATAATAAATGCTACTACAATGTATTCTGGCCAATGAATAAACATTTTTATTGCGTGATTCTATCAAATTTTTGTATCCAATTATAGTATTTCGCGATATTGTCGCGTCATTCCTTTGTTGATTAATTTATATATATATATATGTGTTGTGTGTGTGTGTGTGTGTGTGTATATAGATAAAAAAATTATAAGTTGCTGAAAAAATTTAAATAATATAGCTATTTTTGAATTGACTAAAATTATACAAACTAATTTTTGCAATTAAAATAAGGTTTTCACTAAAAACTGACATGAATATTACGCCAGTCCATATTCATTTCAACATGCCTGTGTATTTTATAAAAGCTTTGACGGCTTTTAAAAAAAAATATATATATATATACTATAAAGCACGATTTCCGTCTTTATATTTACTTTTATGTATACTACATTTTATGTAATAACAACAATAACAATAACAATAACAATAACAATAATAATAATACAAATAATATCGTTGTGAGTATATATTACGAAAGAAAAGAAATAACTTGTACAAATAATATTAACGAATAAATGGAATACACACGTTGTGTCTGTTATATTGAAAATTTTTTAAAAAAAAAGAAGAAGAAGAAGAAATTCTGAAATTAATCGTATGGTGTAAAGCATGAAATAATTAAAAATTATAAACTGCAATTGTGGGTTATATTTATATGGGCTGGGTGTAATTGAACATGATTAAATGGGTAAATCAGTTCGTGGATTATTGATCAGTTACGGAAATACACTTTCCCAAGTTGTCGTCAGTAGTAACCAGTCTATCTATCTAGAATTGAATAGTCTCAAAGCGTGTGTGCGGGTGTGCGTGCGCGTGTGCGTGCGCGTGTGCGACCGGCGCATTCGCGTCACGAAAATCTCATCAACGGGAACAGGTGCATAATCTCCAATGTAGTTAGACGTGCAGAAGGCTGAAAAATTAAAAAATTTATAAATATTCTGTATAAAATTGCCGCGGCCCTTCAATACGAACAACGCGAGATCCCACGTTATTATTATGCCGGCAATGGGGTCGAATCGAACGATACGCAGAATTTTCAATGGGAAATAATTAAATATTACAAAATCTCTCTCTCTCTCTCCCTCTCTCTCTCTCAGCTAAGAGGCCTGAATTGTTCGTGAAAATGTGTACGTGCGCGCATGTATACGTGTGGGGGGTGAGGGGTGAGGGGAATATTGTACGAGGGAAAGAAAAGGAAAAGGAGCGATGCTCCTGAATGCTCGGGCCGAAGGAAGATTATTCTTTCCAGTCCATGGCGTTAGCGTACACGTGACTGGCCTCGGGAGTCTGCGAGCAGAAGATAAGCTTTACGTTCTTCTCCGTCCCACCTGTCGCCGACACCTTTAACGTTTATCGCTCGTCATTATTAGCCGATATACGCGATCAACGGGAAATCGAAAAGTGCAGGGACTTGTAAGAGCGCGCTAGGCCGAGCGCATGCGCAACAATTTTTCTCGGCTATATAAAGTAAGAGTGTTGAACCGGTCGCTTTTCAGTTTAGCGTGTATTTGAGTAGTGCGCCATATGTACAAATCGTCCATTTTCATATTACTACCGAGTTTCCCAGGCTCTTCCGTTAGAAATGCAAGACCCTTAGAATACAAGAAAAGGAATGGAAATATGATTGCTCTAACGCTCGAAGCCTATCCACAATGTGCGTTACTCTATCCTCGCTAAAGTGTTAAATATATATATATACATACGTATACGTATACGTATACATATATATATATATATGCACATAAAGAAAAGACAAACAAACTGAGAAATTGCACGGATACGTAATTCCATGGATCATACGTACGCACACGTTCTTAGATACAATACAACACGTGCATTCGTATAATTCTACTCCAATGTAATTTAAATGCATCGATACGTAGTCAACTTTTTTTTTATATAGCTCATCTTAACCGATTTGAAAGATAAAGAATAAATTGATTCTCATTCAAGTTTCAAAAATGTTCACGACGGAATCCAATAATACTTCGAGATTTCTTTTAGTTACGACGATCTATTTGAGCTTATTGCTTGATAATATTCTCCTTACTGTTGTCGGTAAGTTTTATTGTTATTATAAACATTGATGTATGGAAATGCAACGCGCAACTCGTGTGATTTTTAACAAAACTATTCCTACTAAACTATTTCTCGTAAAACGAAAGAGAAACGTAAAAGAGAAGAAGGAAAGAAAGAAAGAAAGAAAGAAAAGAAGATGTAAGAGAGACTGATGTATTATAATGTTGCCGATTGAATTGTGATTATATGGAGATTTAATTAATAAACGACGACCGATGCCAATGAAGCATAAAATTCAATTCGATTCGATTCAATTTAAAAAGTGATACTGATATTATACGAATTCAGTTCAGAGTCGATACGCGAACGTATGGGGTACGGTATCTTATTCTCGTATTCCCATTGAAATTTCGTGAGAGGCATTGCCATAATGTACCGCTAACGACAATATTATAAAGTACGGGAAGGTTTTTAAATACATGATACACGTATGATCTATAATGTTATCGTCAATGTTGTATAGGTAGGTGCCCGGGCACTATAACAATGTCTATAATAATGTTGTATTTCATGGTTATTTGGGGGGATGAGGGGGAGGGAGAGATAGGAGGGGAAATTATCGGGGAATAAAAAAGACGGGAAGTTATGTTTGTTTTGATTTCAGTACCGATCATACCGGATTATCTGTACACGCTCGACGGGAACAACTCGAGCCTAAGGGACGAGAACGGCCGAGTTGGCTTATTGCTCAGCTCGAAAGCCTTTGTGCAGTTAATTTTGAATCCAGTGGTTGGGAGTCTGACGGGTAGCTTCGGCTACGCCAAGCCCCTGCTCCTCGGCAATTTGACTCTTTTATTGGCTGCTTTGCGTAAGAGCTCCGCTCCCCTTCCCTCAACTCTTCCACCCCCCCCCCATTATTTTTCACTCTACTCATTATTATTCATTATTCATTATTCATTTTTATTCATTATTATTCATTATTGTTCATTATTATTCATTATTGTCGTTAATGCGCATCGGAGGTCTGTTTACGTTTGTTTAAGGTTTGCCAGGCCCTTTAAGCGCGCAACCGCAAACTTTATGAAATATTTCGGATAACGATTCAATTTAATGATAATCCATCGGCCATACGAGGACCGCTCGTATCTCTCATTGGTTCCCTTAAGACGTCCTCTAGACTGAAATTAATCAATCAATTAACTAAATAAATAAATAAATAAAGTTGATATATTTTATTCTCTATTCTTGGTTCTCGCTAATGCCAATTGCCAATTGCCAAGTTGCCAATAATTAATTGTCATCGGTATTCCGAAGCGTATTTGAAAGCCTGGCCTTCTTAACTGTCAATTATAAACGCGTAGTCGAGCGTATTCGTCGGTTTAATAAAATTTAAATTACGAATTTTTCGGTAAACGGAACATTGACGAACGTCCGCCGACACGATTCCTTCCATTCTTACCGTTTTCCCGTTCTATCCGTCTGATCGTTGCCAAGACATCGAATATTACGATGGCGTTATTTTCCGGTGACAGTTTTTGCCGTAGGAAAAACATACGAGGTCCTGTTTCTCGCTCGCAGTATACAAGGAGTTTCCTCGGCCTGCATTGCCGTTTCCGGAATGTCTTTGGTCGCTTATCAGTATCCAGAAGAGGACAAGAGATCCAAGGTTATGGGTTTCGTGCTCGGTAGTATAGCCATGGGAGTGCTCGTCGGTTACCCGATGGGCTCAGTCCTCTACGATCTTCAAGGCAAAATGGCACCCTTTCTTTTCATTGCCTGTTTTATCGTTTTTCTTATAGGTGAATTATTATTACAATTACAATTACAATTACAATTACAATTTACACCCATCCACCCGCACGCGCACATGTAATATCCCCTTTGTTATTTTTATTGACTTGTTTTTAAACAGGTTTAAATGAAAATTCGTGTAATAAAATCACCAGCTCGCAACTGGAGACAGAATCGGAAGTAATAAAATTTTTCTATAAAATTAAAAAATACTTGCCTCAAATGAATTAGCTGGTCCGTATACGTGTAAAAAAAATCCCGCATTCCGGCTGCAAATCCACTGGAAAATAATCAATAACAATTACTGTACTGTACATATTCATTGAAATTTATATACTTCTTATATTTCCGTAGGTTTTCAACTGTTCGTTCTTGACTTGGACCACGTGGTACAGGTGATGATTTTATTCAATATTTATCTTTTCTTTCGTCTTACTTCTTCTTCTTCTTCTTCTTCTTCTTCTTCTTCATAGCTCGTTGTACTCGGATTGAAACGTCGACTCGACACTTCAATGGATATTATTTAATTAATTTGTTATAGAAAGGGCAGAGCGAGCCGAGCTGGCGATATTTATTACTAGACACTCGGATTCTAATAATTGCGGGGGCAATTTGGTTCTCGACAACGCCCATGGCTATTCTGGAACCGTGCCTGCCCATCTGGCTGAGAAACCATTTGAAGCCCAAGGTACTCGTGCTCGGTCACACGATTTCAATCGATTCGCTCGACCCTTCGTATATTATAATAATAATTATAAAATTCCTTATCATTACAAAGCCGTTGTATCCGCGGCTTATAAAGATAAATGGGTGGTTGGTGGGGGTGGGTGGTGGTAAGTATACGAAATATCATTTTAAACGGGCGTATTTAATGGGCCATAAACAGTGTGCTGTTGGGGGGTTATTGGAGGGGGGTGGCGTAAATCGATGGTTATTGTCGATAGAAATGGCAGTTGGGGACGGTTTTCATACCGGACAGCGTTGGCTACCTCATCGGCACGAACTTCTTCGGAGTGATAGCCTATGGGTACGGGCGGTGCAAGACAGCGGTGCTGGCCATGCTTCTCGTTGGCTTGAGCGCCATAGCGATCCCGGCCGCGGGCAGCATGTCCCAACTGATAATTCCGCACCTGGGCCTGGGATTGGGCATCGGTGTAGCTGACGCCGCCCTCGTGCCGCTCCTCGCCTCATTCGTCGACTCGAGCCGCGGCTACGGGCCCGTTTACTCCATTCAGCAGATCGCCGTCAGCCTTGCCTACTCCTTAGGTACTACTACTCACTACTACTACTACTACTACTACTACTACTACTACTACTACTACTACCACTACTAACCCTTACAGTACACGCGGATTTTTTCATTCTCGCCTTTGCCTTCCCTTTATACAGAATATCTGCAACAACTGTACATGTAGCGATAGTCGGGGAGGGGGGAGGGGTAGGGCTTGATTTATTCACGAACGATAAAAGTACGCGCGACAACCTGTCGGATTTTCTCTAATTTGAAATAAACAATGTCGCGCATGGGCTCGGCATAATCTCAGGAGGCTAACACGTGGGACCAAATGGCGCATAGTTTCAACTCTAATGCACGGCATATTAGGTCGACTAATAACACACCCCGAAAAGTCACGCAACGACAATAACGGTCTTGAGGCATTTTCATGTTGCCGTCCGCAATAATTGACTGATTCAACGAAAGCCGTTAACGCGATAAAAGCTTTAATTATCGATTAAAAATTTTATTACGTTATTAACGACATCTAAGGATAATATTTTATAAAAACGATCGCCTTACTCGATCTTTCGTAAAGCTCGTGTTTCATTAGTCCCTTCTGTCCATAGGAAGATTATTAATTTACATTTCAAGTAAAAATCATCTTTAGCCGTTAAAGGTGCGTTTCAATAACATTATATCGCGGATATAATATTCACGTTGTCATTCAGATAATTGTCATGGGAAGGAAAGTTGTATGTTTAACGAACAAGCTTTGTTGCCTTTTTATAAATCCGATGCTGCTGTCGAGTAGAAGAGAGGAGATTGCAAATGGCTGAGAAGGGAGAGAGGAGAAGCCATTAATGATCTTGTCTCTTGGTATATTTTAGGTCCCATTGTGAGCGGTGAATTGGTGAACAGCGTCGGCTTTCCATGGGTAATGCGAGTCGCTGGTATGGCGAATATCTTTTACTGCTCCCTATTGATGTATCTCGCTCTCGAAAGAAGGAAAACTTCTTTCGTCGATCCTCATTACGAGCAAAAAGAGTACAATTCGTTCGAGAATTTCAAGCAGAAGCCGAAATACGAGAGGTTTTATGATTCGGACGATGGACTTTGAAGCGACTAGACCCTATAAGCCCTATATGGATTCCCCTCGAATTACGTTCCTCTCCATGTACATACATTATATTCTCATACATCAAATTAATTAGATATTATTATAATTATTATTATCATTAAAGGTTATAATTTCTATGCCTTTTTAACTCTGTATGCGTATAATAAGTAAATACGAAAAGTATATTTTTCTTGTATAATAACATGTAAAAGTAATAAAGGAATGTGCCCAATGGATTTTCCTTTGTCCAGAACTGTTATTTGCGTTGATACATAATAAATATTATAATTCACCTTGTCTATCCTTGAATGCGATTCAATTATAAATTTTAATTAGCATCAAGCGTTATATAGCCTCTACGGGGGCTACGTTATTTCAATTTAACTTCCTCCTTTTTAAAACTAATCTCTTTTCGAAGCTAAATATATACAAAACGCGAACATTTTTCGTTCGTGTCTGTTATATTCGTCATTAAAAATATAGAAAAAAATGTCCTTATATTTTAAAGGTTTTACTGCGAATGCTCTAATAGAGCAATGGATATAAGCAATGGATCAATTAATATTTGTTTCGAATATAACTTTGGTCTATTAATTGGTTAAAAACTGTAAGTCCTATTTAATCAATATTTCTATACGTGCGAGTTTTTGATTTTTTTTTTTTTAACCAATTATATAAATATTATATAATTATGGAATACGTCTTAAACATGTCACGTGAACTACGCGTTAAATGAAAAAATTCACTCCGTACTTGATTAAATACAATAAATAAATAAATAAATAAATAAATTTTGATAAGTACCAACGTGGATTATTAATTCTTTTTTAATAAAATGATACCTGAGGATACATATACACAAAGAGTTTTATAAGGAAATAAATTAAAAGTAATATTTAATTAAGGAAAAAGGTATTGACAATGGAAAAGGAAAAAAGGGAAAATTGATTGAAGGAAAAAAAATAATACGATTTATTTGAATAAGATATAAATATTTTAACAAATAAAGACTATATTCTAAACAAAAAAGGTGAAATATGAATAAAATGGTGGAGCTTTAATAAAGCTGAATTGAATAGAGAAAGGATAGATATTTCATTGAATATTTTATTGATAATATAAAAATTTACTCCTCATAATAACTAGATAAAATGAAATTTTTTTTCTATTAAAATCATCCGCTTTTTCTTCTTTCCCCTATTCCAGCAAATATTTATAGATTCCGTGTAGAATAATTATTATTCAGTTAATTAACGCGACGTGAAATTGTACTGCCGCTTTAATTATGCTTTAATTATGCTTTAAATGTGCTTTAAATATATATTCACGATCGGTCATCGGCTTAGAAAATTTATGAAAATAAAATAAAATAAAATAAATATTAAAGTCGAATGAAAGTAATTGAATATCTAAGTTTTATTGAACATCGTTGGATATTATTTGCTCGTATACACGTTTCCCGTCCTTCTTAAGTTCTTATGATTATTGCTGCAAAAGATTGAAGTTCCAATCGGTATATATATATTATATGTATATATATATGTATATATTCGATCCTTCCAACTATTAAGAAATAATTAATTTGAATTCTCGAAGCAGATGAGAATTTAACAAATGTAAATGGACTTTATTAGTTCATATCCTCACCTACTAAGAATATACATCATTTTTTGCTTGATTATATATATATATGTATATATAAAAGGTAAAAGTATAAAACTGAAGTTACTCAATGCTCTCGGGGCCATAATTTTACATTTCCCTTTGCTGAATACGCAAGTAGAATGACATTTGTAAAGTTGAGGGAAATTATAATCTCGTATACATTTATAATTATAATACTACTCATATATATATATATGTATATATATTGTTACATAGATCCTTTTATGATCGAGTGATTAAGAAAATATGACCGTTGGATAAAGTTGGATAATTGCGACGAAACTTGTCCTTTAGTTGATTACTTGAAAATTATTAATCCGATTATTCCACTAACATCATAATGTAGAATGCCTTGACGAAAATGCAAGGAAGGCAGTTCATAATACTATTAACGCTGACGCAGAGAGTACCAAACATGTATACGGACATCCGCTTTTAAGATATTTATAATACTCGACTCTAAGAATAATTATTGCCGCAAAATTTTTATTCTCCTCAATCATGGAAAAGTTCTACGTTTTAGTGTAACATTATCGAATAATAAACAATTGCAATATTGCCAATGCAAATGTAATTAAATAATTAATTAGTCATTGTTATTTAGTTAGGAAAAACCTGTGAAAGGTGCTTCGTTCAATGTTTTTTTCTTTTTTTCCTTTCTTTCTTTCAAAATTACCTTGGCAAGTAAAAATACCTCGTTATAATAATAACGATAACGATAACGATAACGATAACAACAACAACAACTACAATAATAATAGTCGGATAATTCGAAGAGGAAAGCTGCTGCGCTGCTGCTTCTGCTGCTGCTGGTCTCCGAGACGAAGGAGGATGAGCTAGACATGGACGGATATTCATGGGATCGTGTTGGAAAGGTGGTAAAAGCTAGCCGGCTGTACTGGCCGATATCAGTTTGATAGCCACTCAGCGATATTGGGAAGCGAGTGAGGTTATGTGAAGAAACGGCGCCTCCCACCCTGCCCATTTATTATTTACGTCACGCATTATTGTGTACGGGGACTTGATTGTTTTGACGATGTCGTCGTGAACGAGGGCTTATTATTGCGACTCCCTAATACCTAATAATAATAATAATTCCATTTACCGCTCGATTCTTAATATTTCTTCTTTACCTCGGGCATTCTTCGTCTTCATTAACGTTCTTATAAAAATCCAATAAGGATCGTCTTTTTTTTTGCAAGGCATTTTTCGCGCGTCCTCGTCGTCGTCGTCGTCGTCAAAGAATCAAAGTATCACAAAGGGAGGGGGACATTTGCATTTGGGATGTCATCACGCGTGACATTTTCATGCGCGTGTAAATAAATACGGCAAATAGGGCATCCGTATAAATTCTTTCTTTAGCCCCTGTACGAAGACTTAAGGGCTTTCGCGTCAGTCGGATATTCGTCAACAGAGTCGATGGTGCTCGAGTCCGCCTTTTCTCTCTTTCGTTGGTACTCCGATGCTACTCACCCCAATAGCCTTTGCTCTTTACGATGCTCACGTTTCCCGATGCCGACAGCGAACCAAATGATAATATACACCGAACGACTGAATAAATTACGACGAATGGAATATCTTTGCCTAAGGGCTACGACAAAGGTATCGTCGTTGATTAATATTGCCTAACATTGACTCGCACCGAGTTAATTGTTCACGGTACACGCAGAATTAAGTGTGAAGAGGTGAATCGATCCCTATCACCAGAGACTGCATTCGTATACTGCGGAGATTTATTTAATAAGACGCGTTTTATAATTTGCCGACACGCGGACGAATACGTAGCGAAGGCGATATAGATCATCTGGTAATTGACAATGCGCGCGTTACACCTGCACGTTGCCAAGCTGTAAGGAACGAGTGTGATTTACCTCCTTCCCTCCTCTCCCCCCCAACCAACCTCTCGCATTTTCGTGTTTATATTAATCCGATAGTCAATAAAGAGCCTGATAAATTTAACAAAGCTTGGCGCGCGTTCCTCCTCGCGTTTGAATAACGAATGATAATGAACAAAGCGGCGCTTAGGAGCCGTCCTCGGATCAGCTCTCGACTCCACTTCCTCCCCCTACCCCGTCCGCCCGCCCGCTCTTTCATTCTAATTATTTTACACTCCCCCGAGCATCCCCGAGCATCGCCGAGCATCCACGGCTCGACACTCGGCTGATTTAACAACAATAGGTCCGGCTGGCTCTCGTTATTTCTGCTCGATTAGCAATTATCTTCTTTCCAACGACAAGCTGCTCCTCGCCGTCAAATATTTATCTCTTCGATACGCCCTCGGTGCTTTTAATAACCACAAGATTTTATATGGGAAAGTTTACATTGAAGTGGATCGAATACATGCCATGGACGTACAATCGAACGCACCATCGATCATTTTTCATTAATTTAATTAATTTAACTATTTCAATTTACTGGTCCTCCTTAATACTGGCCAATGCAATTCTTCCTATACTCTGCGCTCTACAATTTATTAGATATGTTTAAATGTTCGCACGATACATTTTCATCTATTATAATATAATTTCATAAATAATAATTATTGCTGCATCGTAAATATTAATCAATATTAACGATAATTTATTTCCATAAAATGTCCATTGCAATGTATTCAGCATTTTTAGATTAAGTTGTTATCTTTATTTTTTTTTTTTTTTTTTTTTATGTAGCGGTATTAATTAAATAATAATATGACTTATTAATAAAGATTGAGTGTAATAAAGAGATTTTCAAGGAACTTTTAACCAAAGTCCGATACTATAATAATGATTAATTTTTTACGTACTATTCGTTCCTTCTCCCTTCGTTAATTTTTATTTCCCATTTTAATAAATATTCCTTTGGTTTGTAATAATAAAATAAAGCAGTATTTTACAATACAATGGCGTTGATAACGGCACAGAGTTTTTTTTTTTTTAATTATTTACTATAATTCTTTATTTATAAATCGAACTTTAGCGCTTTTTTACCAAGAAATAGTTTGAATAACGCTGTATGCTCTTCGACGTCATTGTTTCTTTCTTTCTCTTCTTCGGGTAATCTTTTATTGCTCATAGGGTATCGTTAATTGCTACCAGTAGTCCATGCAGCTTTTTACGTATTTACAAAAATTACTTTATTATTTAATCGAATCGATCGTAATATTGCGTTGCTTGAACAATTCTCTGGCTCCTCGTAGTCTACGAAGCCGTTTTTTGGGAACGTGTCCATCTTGTTTTAATTGATAAATTATTCCCTACCTAGACACTGCAACCTTCTGTGTATTCTGTGTAATACTTGGATTCCGTTCCACGATGAATTATTCGTCCGTATTTCTTTAGACGCGAATACAAATTTAAGGGCTTATGGCTAATACATCCGCGACATCCGTGCTCGATATTGTATAATTACATGTATAATTACAAATTCGTTATATTCTTATATTTTTTTATTTTATATATATATATATCGTATATATGTATATATTTTATAGAGAAAGGTAGCTAAAGCCAGACTGAAAAAAAGGAAAACTTATATGACTTTGGCAAGTGATATCTAGATTATAGATCATTTTCAGGTTGGTACATTGAGTCGCTCGATGTCGAACAGAGGCACTATCTCGAGTGCGACTCGTGAAAGTAAATTTCTGTCAAAAAGTTGAATGGACGTATCGAAAGTTCCCGCTTTAAGCTTCGCCGATAACGCAAAGCATGGAATAAAGGCATTACTAGGTTTTATTTTACTAGAGCGTACAATATGACGTCGTGGCTGGCTGGCTGGCTGGCATGCATGCATGCACGAATGAATGAATGAATGAATGAATGATGGATGGAAAAGTGCATCTTGGTTACAATGGCGGCTTTGTGCTCTCGCGAATCTTTCAGGGTACGATGAATGGGGAATTTTCTAGGCCTGGTCACCTGTTAGAGCGCGAAGGCAGCGTAAAAATTGCTTGGGAAAAGCCTTAGTTGACAAAACGAGGAACGATCGGGGCCGATATCCTCCTCAGGGCCTCGTGCCATTTGTAACTATTGTTGCAACAACAATATCAGCCATCGATCCGGAAACAACGGCATCACTCGAGTCCGTGTACGCGGCCTTACTCTATAAGCGTCGAAGCACCTAAACAGCTTGTGGATGAAAAGCTTCGGGGCGTTTCATACGTACATTAGGAAAGTTATGTTTCCCGACGAGTCAACGTTCGTTCATCTACTCGTCAAGATCTCGAGAATTATGTCAATTACGAATCGCCCGCCTCTTTTCCCCACTTTTCGCAACTCACCCACAAGCATTGAAATTACATTTCAAACTCGGTTCCACCTGCCATTGTTGGTGTCTGAAATTAACAAAATAACAAAATAACAAAATAAAAAATAAATAAATAAAGAACTGTGTTTTTTCTTTGTGGACGAAAGATGAAATTAAAATGACAAAGAAAAGAAAAAAAGAAAAAATTTAAATGATCGATAGACCAAGACATTATTGAGCTTTCTTAACGATTCATTTTAATTTCCTCCCTTTCACGAATTTCTCGTATAATTATTACAAAAGTTAATTAGCCAGGAAACCAGTGGCCTTTATTGTATAAATAAAAGCTAAAGGGATTTAATTGACATGGAATTGAAGTCGTTTTTGTTTAAAAATATTTGCAGAGACCTTGGATTTTACATTCTCCGTAAGAGATTGATTCATTGGCTCTAAATTCACTTTCAAATAAAATTCTTAGCAACAGATCAGGCGCATTAGCGAAATTTAGGACTATATAAAAAAAAAAAAAAATAATAACATCGGCCTATCAATTCACATTTATTATTTCTTTCATTTTCTCAGGGAAATAAAAATTTCCATATCAAATATATTTACTCGTGAAATTTAAAATATAGGTTATATGCGGATGTATTCGATCGTTAGCCTCGTTTTTCTATCTCCTATTCCTTATTTCGAGCCTCTCGTTAACAATTACACGCCTTAGGAAACGTCATCGTCGCCATCATCGCCATGACACAACATGCGATTGTTTCAGTAAAATAGTGACGTTATATCGAAGTAGAATAAAATAACCTTGAGCTCTATGGATTAGAATATGTATTGATAAACTCTTATGGAAATAAATTACTTATTCTTCACGAATGTATGTGAAATTATATCACGTGGAACAATGTAGGTGGAATAATTTGTACCATTACTCGTTTGAGCGTGATGGAAAATAACCCCAAAAAATGTTATCCTGTATTTGCGTTGTCTTATCGAGGAATAAATTATAAGGAATAAATTCCCGGAAAAATTATTTTATCCCCTCAGATATTACCACGTCAATTTCATAATTATTACCAGTTAAAGTATAGTATGTTTCATTCGATTCTCTCATCTAGAATATTAATTATTCTTTCGTATCGTTGTATTCAAATGAATTAATTAGAAAAACTTTATCGGCATCGTTTTACTTATAAACAATTTAGCTTTTACGGCTCACCGTCAAAGTCGAATAAACGTTTCGCACTTTACCGAATTCATTATCAATTATATAGCCATTTTCGTTTTTCCCCCTTTTACTTATTCTCTCTCATTTCAGACTTTACATTTCTGAATTATCGAGCTTTCCTAAGCTCGATTTCCGTAATTCCCTCCGTATGATACTACACCGACATCGGGTACATATCCTTTCACTGCTCTTTATTCCCTTTTTATATTTTCTTTTTTCTTTCCCCTTTCTTTATATTTTAATATATATTAAAATATTTATATATATATATGTGTATTTTATATTTCTTTTTTTTTGGCATTCTCTGCCATTTCTAAGAAAGCATTTACATATAATAATGAAAAGTATATTAATAATTCATACAAGTCCGATACAAGTATTATTAACGAGCGAATGAATTTAAATGCGATTCAATATTTGTGATTCCTTGTGCAGTAATTCCTCTTATAATTATTAATTCTTGTATAATGAAAAATAGTCAATGTTATAGTAAGTTCTTCGATGCTCTGGGTTTTTCGGATAATTCGTAATAATCTTGCCTCGTTTTTTTAAGCCTTAATTACGTCGGATCCATTAAGATGTTAATAAAATGATATTAAAAAGGAATATTCGTTTCAATGTGGATTGTATTCGTTTTCGAAATATTATGTAAATAAAAGCTCGTTTTACGTGGGCAGTAACATTTTATGCCATTTTCGAATAAAGGGGCCGTGTTATTTTTCAAATAATTTTTAAGCCATAAGGCTAGTGAATAATCTACATAAACTTGAGGAAGTAAAAATTGTATTCCTACCTTTTCACACTGTTTTGTCACTTACTTACTTACTTACTTATGGATTAGAAATAAAAATTTTCATTAACCGTAAATGCAAATAGCTTGTGCTATATATTATCCTATAATAATAGCTTTCTTTATGTTTTTCTTTTATTTACACTTAGAATTTAAGAACTTTTTTTTCTTTCTTTTTTTTTTTTTTTTTTTATTAATAATAATTGAGCGGAAGAGTAATTTTAATAGAAATTAAATTTTCTTCTTGTTTTGTTTGTTTTTTTTAAAACATTTGAAACATTGAAATTCCCTTTTGATTGAAGAGAATAAAAAATTATATTTCAAGTGACTTTGCTTGACTCTCCGACTCGAATTAAAAAGTTCTTTATCCTAAGTATTTAATTGCATATTCATAATTAATTATCGCATTGCTTATATTGAATAGCATTTCGATCAAATGCATTTGTCAATAAGGTATTTAAAGAATGCTCAATCATCATCATCAATCGCGGTCCTTATTAAACTAATACCCTAATCAATAGATTTATGATAATGAAATGTTGTAAAATCGGTATCAATTTTCAATACTATATGCAGCATCTTTATGATTTTTTTAATCTTCGTCGTTAATCCTTTATTCGTCAACGAGATGTAAATATATCCTAGCAATAAAAAATTACGAAGAAAACGAGCGCGTTAGTAGAAAGTAATTTTAAAATTCTTCGTATTAAAGAGAGATACGGATATTGATGGGGCGTGGGGGGGGGATTAGTAAAATAATGATAGGCTTAGTAGAATAGTAGAAAAAATAAGGAGCGGGCGAATCGGAGAATTAATTGGCGTTTAAGTATTAAACGTTCGATGAAGTATTTGCGCTTGAGGAGCGTTCGAACGAGAGTAATTGTTAATTTTTAAAATATTTTAAGAACCGAAGTGCACAGATTAAAGAGAATATTATGGGATTATTTACGAAGGAATGGTTTGGTTAGTCGTGACTTTAATAGCACGGCTAGATAAATTTTGAGTAAAATTAATAATAATAATTGATAAGGGATAAGGGAATTGAAGTAAACAAAAAAAAAATGAAAAGAAATCAAGTCGAGAGAGAGAGAGAGAGAGAGAGAGAGAGAGAGATAATTGAAGGAGGAGAGATGAATGTGGGGTTATTCGAAAGTATATGAGCTGGGTAATGAAAACAAAAAGTCGAGGCGGGTACCAGAGTGAGAAAAATCTAAATAAAGCCTCCCACCAAACGTTACCGCGTGTAGTACGCGTTATACGGTTGCGGATGGATCGGGTAGGGGTGGGGGGGGGGTCGCGGTGAAGCGGCGGCGAGGCGGGATGGCGTAGAGGCAGAGAGGCAGAGAGGCAGAGAGGCGGAGCGGTGCGTAGAGGGTCCGACGCCGAGGTGATAAATGTATGAAACTGAAAGCGCGTGCGAGGGAGAAGGAGGGGTGAACGTGGTTAGGTAGGGATGCTGCATCCGGGACCGAAGAGAGCGTGCTCTCGGTATCGATCTCTTGGCCGACCAATCGCCATTGCCGCGCATGTATATGCGCACCGGCGAAAGCTTCTTCAACCCCGTCGAACAACGTGACTGAAAGAAGCTTCGCAGGGTAGGGAGGAAGAGCGGGCCGGGGGCCGACGAGGAGGAGAAGGAGTAGGAGGAGGAGGAGGAGGAGGAGGAGGAGGAGGACGAGCTCGCGCGCTACGCTATTATTTCCTTGATTAATGACAGCCGAGCAACGGGCGCGAGTATTCTCGACATTTGACGAGGTTCCGATTGGCGAAAACGCGAGTTCACCTCGTCAGGAAGATTATCGGGGAAGGGGTTGGTCGACAAAGAGCGCGGACACTGCGGCGGCGGGAGAGGGGGGAAGAAAAGAAAGGGCGAGCGTCCCTTCGATTGTCGAGCTTTCTAGCTAGCTTGCTTGTAGTAAGCCCCGGAAGAGAGAGAGAGAGAGAGAGAGAGAGAGAGAGAGAGAGAGTGGTGGTGGTGGTGGGAGGGGGTGGCGAGAGGGGGTGGCTATGCCGGGGAGAAAGGGAAAATGCTCGAGCGCGACGACGACGACGACTACGACGACTACGACTACGACTACGACTACGACTACGAGTACGAGTACGAGTACGAGTACGAGAACGGGGTGGCCGCGGCGGCTGGAGCGGCGCAAGCTCTCGGCCCGACAAAAGCTGTACTGCACCCGGTGGCTCTCAGTCAGCTCGGAGCTTTCTTCCCGTCCAGTCTCGGCGCCTGGGAGCTTACGCTCGGCCTTTATAGTACGCGTGCGCAAGCCACACGCGATTCGCTGTGCAGTCGGACCCCTAGAGCACGAGTCGCGCTTCCTATACAATACACATACACACACACACAGAGAGGCGCACAAGCGCACGAACGGGCTCGCACACACGCACAACACGATACTACAGGCAGATTTACGAATCTGCTGTCCTGCGACGGACCAAAAAATGTTGATCGACCTAAGGATAATCCGGCACTATTGAATCTCATGAAGTTTTGCCCTTCTTGAAGCTGCAATGGAATTATTGCTCCCTCTTTACTGAAATTACCATAATAATAATAATAATAATAATATCTATTGTTATTGTTGTTATTATTATAATGACGAGGTTGGCTTTTCACTATTTTGCCCCCGTGCATGTCTCATTTCCTCTTATTTCCCCAATAACCCCTATTCGTAATATCGTACTTTTCGTTATTTTCTTGTCGTTGTATATACACACACACACATATATATATATATATACACATACATACACTTGTTCTTCTCCTTTTTCGAAAGAAACGGTTATTGGGGTTAGACTTTGTTTTTTTTTTTTATATATTATGCAGAGCGTTGGCTCGAGCAACTACCGTATTCGTATCCACGAGCCCGTAAGATTACTATTACTCCAAGTATATTATGGAGACCATCGATTTAACTTAAGGGGAAAAGGTGGAAATCGATAGGCGAAACAGAAGTAGAGATTATTTTAGAAAGAGGAGAAGAGCGAACACGCAAGAAGGACAAGACAAGCGGCAATTATGATATGAGCTTTAACATTGGCAAATACGCTTCGACACCATTGCAATTTAATTACCATAGCTTTATTATGGCTTCTTTTGTCTTATTTGTACTTACGCTGTCACAATGTACTGCGCTGTACTGTGCTGTGCCGTGCCGTGCTGTGCCGTGCTGTGCCGTGCTGTGCTAGTAAGCTGCATGAATTATATTCGAATACAAGGGGATAAAAACCTTTTGACAAATTATTTTTATTCCTCTTATTTATTTCTTCTATTTGTGCTAATAAGATTTCTTCTTTTTCTTTTTCTGTTATCTTTTCTTTTCTTTCCTCTCCTCTTCGGCATACACTACACAGAGACCAGAAATCGTAAAAAAAAAAACAAACAAAATATTTACCGTATGAATGTAATTGAATGTAATTATCAAATTACATGTATATCGTAAATCTTGCGTTTGTGTTGCAGTAATCAAATTATTTATTACTTGCTTCGAGCCTCGGCGAACCTCGTCGTTGTAAAATATTTATGCCTAATGCCGAATGTATCCGTTCGAAATGTGAATTTGCATTCGCGTAAGGATCCAAAGGGCACGAAAAATTAAGCAAAGTAATTTACGCATTAATATTCATGTTTGGTCTACGAAAATGCTGCACACGTATGATTCTGCCGATTCATTGACCACAAGGTAACGCACACTGTTATCAAAAAGGGTAAACTCCTTTCATCGTTCTATTTCACTTGTTCAAACGGTAAAATTATACGTTAATTTTTATATAATAATGCAATGTACGTAGGTTAATAGTTGATTGATTACCTTTACCGAGATGACTATTAATAATTAATACTTAAAAGTTAATAATATAAGTTTCACGAAATTCACGAATAAGAATAATAAATGTCCTATATTGTAATATAAATTTATTTTAGTCGTTATATATTTTTTGGTTACGGTGTAATTTATACGTTTATCGATATACGTTTAAGTAATTATACGGAATTTAGAATTTTAAATAAATTTAAATCGTTAAAATAAATTCAGTGCTAACGTATCGACAAGTATTAATTAATTTTTATCGCAAACATTATATAAATTGTTAGCTCTGTTAGTTTTTTTTTCTTTGTAAATTCAATAAATTATTTCATTACAATTAAATTTAATATGAATATTGGGCATACGAAGGAAGCTTTAGATTTATTTGTTATAATTATTTGTTATAAAAAAAAAAAAAAAAAGAAATATAAAAATAGATATTATTTATGATTTTATAGCACAATTTTCATCCAAAAGTCATACATGGGATGAATCTTCATAATCACTGAATTGATTATAATTTTCTATATGTATTATTTATTTGTGTAAATGTATAGATGATTAAGCACATTAGTCTATACAATTTTTCCATAATGATATGATGAGGGAAGATGAGAAAAGGTTGTATGTATGCATGTTAATCGAATATGAAATACAGATAGACTTCTATTCCTTTATATAACATTATATAATCATAATATTACTATATGAAATACATAAAATTTATACGATCTTAATTATGGTTAAAAATTTTTTATTTATCTACATTTACATTCAAAATTCATATAAAATATCTTTATTAATAAATTATAAAAATTTATATTGCATAGATTATTTGTTTTTTTCTCTAAGAATTATATTCTTAATATAATTTATCCCTCTGTTTTTATACGAGTTAAAATAATTTTATTTAATTATTTTTCATACGATTAATTTTCGAAAATAATATTTATTTTCTCTTATTTCGAAGCGGCGGTTAGGATAACTTTGTACTGAAATGTGACTACATGCGCCTGTATATATAAGTATACATATATATATACGTATATACGTATATACGTGTAAAATTTTAATCAGCTTTTTTTCATAAGCTTACACTAATACATGAATAATAATATTATTATTATTTAGAAATAACATTGTTATACGAATAGGAAGTACTCGGGTCTTTATTAATTATAAATAATTAAATTTTTAGCAAAACGGTGTTTAATAGGAAAACTTTGTTTTCCTGTAAGTGTGGAGAAAAATTGTGGTAGACGGCGGTCGTCTACCCGATCTCGTTCTCGTTCCACTGAGTTCAAACTGCACGCGATCCGCTAATCTAGTCTAGCACTATACGTGCATCAAATTAAGAAAGTCTACGTAACTACGTACATTTATATATAAACGTATAAAACACGTATATAGGTAACGTACCCATATACGTACATACATGCATACGTGCATACATATATATATATATATGTGTGTGTGTGTTTGTTTAATGCCTCCATGAGAAGTCCTTAGGGAAAGAGGGACCGGGATAACAGCGTTTATGTATTCTTTACGACCTTTTAACTTATCTTCCACTGCCTATTTTGAAGATTAAAACAAAAAGCAAAAAAAAAGAAAGGAAAAACGGGAAAAAAATTAAGAAAAAAAGCAAATTTTAACTCCGAAAATGTGAGCGAAGAATGTCGTCGATTATTAGAGAAACAATTAGTCTAAGTAATACACATACGTAATGTACGCGAACCTATAAGCTCTAGGTCGACTTCAAAAAAGGACTTTTTATTATTTTTTTTTCATATGCATTAAATGAAAATATAGAAATTATCGTATCATTGTCAAAAGGGGGAAAAAAAAAAAAAAATTATTGCTTCTAGGCGTCTTAATACATTTGTTTGACATTCTTATAAGTACGTTTAATTTACGCGCTTGTATTCTTCCACTTATTCTTATGGACTTGCCACATTTACATTTATGCACTATTATCATCTTATTAGATCTTAAATTTTTAAAAAACATTCCAAAGTAGTTAGGTAATAAAAAATTAATGTGCGTTATACGTGCTCGTAGGTTATCATTAGAACTAAAATTCAGATACGTTTACTAATAATACGTACGATCGTAGTATGCATTAAAATCATCAATCATTATGTGCTGATATTTATTATAAATTGTAGATCAGCTTAATAATATTAGAGGTTTGAAATCCCTAATTATTTTACATTGTTCTAGAGAAGTAGAGAAGTTTCTTTATATTTTATAAATATGGATCTTGACTCGATATACAATATACATATATATATATATAGACAAATCGTTTATATCGGATACACAGACATATACACACACGCGCGCGCGCGCGCGTCAATATAAATATTAATAAGTAAAAATGGCGGCATAAGCAATAAAGACAAAGTATGGAGAACAAAATGAAAGAGGAATAAAAAAGAAAAAAAAATTAACACACAAACGTAGAGGATATTTCCTTAGTAATATAGCAATTACAGATACAGTGCCCATGCATGGACAATCTGATCTTCAGGTTTCGTTACGAAAGAAAACAACGAATATTCATATCTGAATATTATTGTTATTAGTATTCTTATGTCTTCGTGCCTTAGACTTGGTACATACACTTCCTTATTTATATAAAGAGATGTGAATTTTTAAAATTTGTTTAAAACGCATATAAAATATCGTGTATTTATTGGAAAAATTAATAAAGTCAAGTGCACTGAAGAGCAAATAATTTGTACATAAAGCCATGAATAATCATTATGTCGTCGTGATATGTGGCATCTGCATTGCGGAGAACGAACCGGATAAATACGCGTTGGATACCAGTAATTATAAGAAATGGAAAAAAAAAAAAAAATTTGTATAAATGCTTAATTCAGAGGATGAGTCTAAATGCAGAAATACATGAATTACATAAATATTATACTTTTCCCTTTAGCCAACAAGCTGTAAAATACTAATTAACATAATTACTGTACTGATTAAATTTTCCGAAATGGAGTTTAATTTCTTTTGGGATTAGAGATTCACACTTAAATTTAATATTAAATTACCAAGTGGTTAAAGAAAATTATTAACATTTACTTTAAAATATTTATTGAATACGTGAACGTACGTACCGAATGTATTATAAATACAATAATACACGTAATAGTATATAATTCAACACGTACGCGTATTAATTAATACGAGACCATAAGATAAAAAGAAAAAAAAAATAAAAATATTTTTTTCTATGACCAAATAGAGAATTTAAACCATTGCATACGCAGATTAATTAAGACCAAACGGATCACTAGGAGATTATTGATACTAGAATACGCGCATGACAATGGATTAGCATAGATTCGAGAAAATGAGATTACGAATAACTTTGTAAATTTTAAATTAAAGATTAAGACTAAAAATTAAAGATTAAAAAAAAATAAGACATGACATAGTCAACCTCTCAAAAACAAAATTGAATAAGAGATTAGATTTGGTTTAAAAAAAAAAATCACAAATCACATAAAGTTATACGCGCACAATAGATAATACGTATAACGAAATTAAAATAAAATAAAATAAAGAAAAGCAAGTAAAAAAATAACTTAATAAGCAAATAGTGTAAATATTGAGGAATAATAAATGCATTTGATATTAAGGGTTTGTACGGAGGGACGGAAGATCGGATATATTAATTTGTTAATAACCTTCTCGAGATAAATTTATCGAATGATGTCAATTAATGTTAATTTAAGCTAGTATTCGTATAAAATAAGAATAATGAGAAATATTTCGAAATGCATCTGATTTTTATCTTAATTTAATACCAATAGAGAAAAATATAGGATATGCCGACATTTTTTATTTTTATAATGTTTATATTATTTAACGAAGGACAGAACGATTCTTACTTTACACGTGTATACGTAATAGATAGGAGAATGGCAATGAAAATACAACGTAACGGTAGATGATATTATAGAATAAAGTAAAATATAAGCCGTCAGAGTTGTTCAATACATCGGGTTGATGTATAAAAAAAAAAAAAAAAAGAAGAAAAAAGTATGTCTACAAGTGGGGAAGGAAATATAAAGTACGGAAAAACAGTAAAGAACGCGAATAAAAAGAGTAATAGGTGTAAGGTTCTCTATTTACGAAAGCTTTCTGTATCTCCTCGAGCGCGCGCGCGCGCGTGCCTGTCACTGTCACTGTCACTGTCACTGTTACTGTCAATGTGCGAATGTGCCGTGAAAATGACCTTTAATATTGATACGTAAGAGTTAACTTTTAGGTGAGATTTCAATTCCTTTGATACATAATCGTTTATTTGTAATATCAGTGTCGAGTGTTTTTCGTTTTGTTTCGTTTTGTTTCGTTTTGTTTTGTTTTGTTTTGTTTTGTTTTGTTTTGTTTGGTTTTGAACGGAGCAAATTAAGTGCAGCATGTATTGTGATGAAATGTTCAGGCGATGGTATGAATCACGTTTACGCATCATTGCCACAAAAAGTGTTATTTTCATAGTTATTAAAAAGAAAAGAAAAGAAAAGAAAAGAAAAGAAAAGAAAGAAAGAAAAAGGGTTATTGGTAAAATGTATGCTAAAATACAAAATAGAGTCAGGGTAGAATAATGTTGATGAATAATAAAGTATAACGTATGGCGGGTGAAGTATTGAATATGCAAGGCCAAGTAGAGATGTTCATATGTACCGGAAAGAGAATATTTTATGAAATTCAAATTTATTTACAATGTATCAATGACCATTATTTCAATAAAAGTAGCTCGAGGATTGAAGTATTGAAGGGGGAAGAAAAAATATCCACATTTGCTCTGTACACGCACGTGTACATTATGCGTGTAAGATAAAGAAATATTGACGATAAATGGGTTAGACGAAGTAAAAAAGGTAAAAGGTAGCTGCGCGCGAGGAAAAGTGTAAGTCTATGGAAAATAAGGCTTTATACGTAGGGTTTAATTAGACGTGGCAGTGATGGAGGAGACTATTTCCTCGCGTCGTCAATATTATTTAATTTCACGTCATAAAATATAATAACGTTGATCGGAAATAGTATAGAAAATTATTAATACCCTCGGCTCTCCCCCCCCCAACCCCATTTAACTGCACGAATTTACTTGATAGACCGAACTAGACAAATTTAACAAAATACCAAAGAAGCTAATTAAGATTTCACGATAACGGACGTTTAATAATTTACATTTTAAACGCATCTAATAATTCCCTAGTTTCCACGTACATGTTTACGCTCTTAACTAGACTAACGTCATTTTCATGTTTTCGTAATTTTTTAAGTAAAAAGAAGTAGAAGAAGAAGAAGAAGAAGAGGAAAAATTACCCAATGGGATAGAATGTACGTTCTTTGTTGTAGAAGAAGAGTATCGGCCAGTATGACTCTGTCGTTAATATTGTTTAGAGTTACGAATGAAATTTCTTTCTTATTTTCTTTTTTCTTTTCTCTTTTTTTTCTTCTTCTTCTTCTAACGAATTATCTATTTACGAGGAGACGAGCGTTGCTTTAATAATTGTCTATTATTAGAATATTTGAGGCTCTCGAGTGGTCGATAAAAATGTCGTAATACAAAAGACCTTGTAAAGCTAGTGTAACCAACTGTTTCCGTGTGTGCGTGCGTGTGTTTTAGGGGGTGGGGGTGGGGGAGGCTCTAAAAAGATAATCGGTAAAGGGTATTTGATAAAGGTGTGCACGTTTTGTCTCGAGAGTCGTTTTACACCGGACCCGTCTCTCTCTCTCTGCCCGTGTGCGTGTGCGTGTGCGTGCGCGTGTGCCTGCGCGGGTATGCTCTCGATAGAGGCCAAACTTGTCGGGCAAACAGCCCTCCAAAAGCACTACCAAAGATTTCTCTTTCCTCCTATCCTCCTCAATGTGCCGTTCACAAATACAACTACTAAGTATATCGTAACTGCTTATGAAAGGCCTGCCCGTAGAAAGCTCTGGCAGCGTAGTAGTGGGCGCACGCACACGACACTACCCGTGCCCTTCTACGTATCCCCAGTCCTCTCCTATCCCGAACGTACGTGTGCGTACAACTCCACGTACATGAAAAAGCTTCAAACAGATACTCGCATCGTTAGAGAAACCTGACAGAGAAACCTGACGTTGCGCAAGCTTTGTATAGGGTCTTGATTGTCTTGAGTTTTTTTTATTTTTATTCTTTATTAACGCGAAATCGAGTGAACGTCGTTCAATGGAGTTTTCAATAATCCTTGGGTCAATTTATAAAATTTATTTATTACGAGGATAGGATTAATTGATTCGTTATTTCGAATTCGATATATCGTTATTAGCTAATAAAGCTAAGCTTATCTAATTATTCATTGGATAACAAGGACAGATAAACTATAATGAATTGCAATATAATATATATATATATATGTATCATAGAAATAATCAGTCGGTATACGAGATTTTTCGACTCTTTTCATACATATGCAATACATCGTAACTTATCCAATAATCAATTTTAAATAAAAAAAAAAATATCTGCAGAATTACTTTCGGAATACAAAGGGCCGAGAGTTTAAATAAGTTTAATCTGAAAATAAAATTCAGTACTACTTTCCCTTCTCGGCTCCTCCCTCTACCCTCCCCGCCCCCTCCGTATACTTATTTCGCTACATTTCTTTTCTATATGCTCCCGGTCGAGTTAGCCGTGGAGTTAGCCGTGGAGTTAGCCGGGGAGCTCGTTGACGTTAATAACACTAATCATAGACATTTGCCTTAATTACAAACACTCTTTTTAAGGCCTTTTTTACTTTTTTCTTTCATTTCACTTTAGTTTCCAGAGAGAGAGAGAGAGAGAGAGAGTTTAATATTCGATTGCCTTTCGATGTCTCTTTTCTATTTCAATTTTTTTTAACGCGAATTTTTTTTTTTTTTTATTCCTAAATAAACGTATAATTTCATACATAAGATGATAAGTACAACGAAAATTAATTAATTCCTATTTATAATAAAAAACGTTTTATTTAATATTATGCTCTTTTAAATAACGCTCTTGCATTATTGATTTCGATATACAATTTACTTACGGCAATAGCTTTAATATAGATTATTTTTAAATTAATTTCATTAATTGAAAGTCAAATTAAATTAAATACATTCCTATCATACTAATTGAAATGCTTTAATTAATTTTTGCTTCTACCCTTAATGTACATGCACGCATACACCTATCCGGATTTGTCATTAGCGGATAACACATATACTTTTGTATTGTATTTAAAAAATTTATACTTGCATTTTATCTGTAATGTTTTTTTTTATAATAATAATAACAACAACAACAACAGCAACAACAACAACAACAACAACAACACATAGTAACGTAAGAGAGAAATAATTAAGGTAACTGCAAACGCACTAGACTATTTTTCATGTAAAAATTGTACAAGAAAAGTTAAAATTTATAAAATCATCCCTATATAGTTTAACCTCCCTGATTCGTTCCCCTAATCTGTAGAACGAAAACAAACTACCCTTTTATCATTAGGGAAGTAAATCTTCGATAGCGACTATTACTTTCGAAGTTCTTAAATTTCCCATATAATTTAATGGCAGAAAAAAAAACTGTAATCGATATATATATATATATATATATAATCTGTTTCGGAGTACAAATTAATATATTAATATTATCTTCGATGTATCGTCATTCAAGACGTTATTATTTATGAAATTATAAAATTGTAGGCAATGAATTAATGATTTCTCCGTTCTAACGGAGATAAATGAAACTGTCGTGTAAATATAAATATGAAAAAAAAAATAATGAAGTAATAAAACGTAATAGAAAAAATTTTATAAGAACGCTTTTTAAAAAAGCAATACGTAATGAATCACGGTAAAAAAATTGCAAGAATAATCGTAATTTTTCAATCTATTTCATTTCTATATAAAATTTCTCTTATTATTATAAATAACATTTCCGCTTGCATGATTGCGTCTTACGGACGCAAAATAAGTCTTACGGACGACGTGTCTTACAGAACTTGACGTATTTCTTTTCTCGGTTAACTGATCAGTGCAACAAACGACGATCGCAACAACAACAACAACAACAACAACAACGAGGACAACAACAACGAAACATGGAAAAGAGGCTTCGAGCTAATAGAATTGGCACCTAGATGCTGAATTATGAGAAGAAGGGAACGATGGCAGTCGGCCATTATTGCCGCCATTGTTTTCCCGCATTATTTCTCAAGAAAGCAAAAGATAATCGAAGTTTAAATAAGTTTAAAATAAGAATTAAGATCTGCGGCTGGGATTATTCGGCTTAAGCCCGGGGCTAAAAATTAACGACCGGTACTCGTTATACGTAAAATTCGATGGCGAGCCATATAGAAAATAGATGATATGGAAACCGAGGAGGAGTTGGACGGCAAATCAATATCGATTATGGATAACGTAAGTCAGCCTTTTTAATAATATTATTATGACCAATGTTTCTTTATACATATACGTATATAAAATTGACTGACATTGTAAATTACGATTACACGATTACTCAGTCAATTCGGTTCCATCGAAACGTACTTTATTAGCAACAATTTTAATTAGTTTCCTTAATTGCACATATATATATTATACATACCTAAATGTACTAGTTGCTTTTCGTATAAATTAATAAAATATCATTCAAATTCTAACTAATTTAATAATCCTATTAAATATGTACATATATATATATATACACACACACACATAAGCGTTCTATTTGCATTCGGTCTATACCTTACGTACGTACGTACAGATATACATATTTCCTGCATGACGTCATGTAGGTAACCACTTTCCCGTATTTCCCTAATGGAAGGTCATAGGATAGAGTTGAACGTACACCCAACAAAATATTTAGGCGTTTCTTTTAAAAATGTATTTATTAAAAATTCAAATATCTACAATTTCTACGGGGAATGTAATTTTTCCCGTAAAACTAACGGCCAATATATATATTGTTTAAAAAAAAAGTTCAATTAATAAAGCCAATAGCACTTTTACTGTATTATATTAACCGCAAGAGCAATTACTTATACTTTTTAATATATTAACTTTAGAATACAATGACGTTAAATGAAATGCGTACGTATATTGTAAGTGAACGCGTGTATTATGAGTAGGTGTCTATGCATCAATTAATTCTCTGACGAATTAAAATTATGTTGGAATTGCTTATAATGAATGGCCCAGTGCTAAGTACACCGGATTGAAAAATACTTTTAAACGCGTTCGACAATACGACAGTTATATTTATTTATCGCTCCTATACCTTAATAATTCTTTGTCGTTCTTATTTTTCGTTACACTGCTCCCCGGCATGGAATACAATTGTCATACATACACACATATATATATGTATATATTTATACAAAGCATCGTTGTGTACAAACAGGAATGATTGATTTCGTGATAATTCCAGCAGCAGCAGACGTTGGGGTAGGTAGTTTATTTAATAGACATGAAAAATGAGGTTATTGGGGGCAGGGGGAGGGCGGAAGGGGGCAGGGGGTAGCGGTAGAGGATGTGTGAAAATCTCCCCTTACTTCTTATGTATAAAAAAAAAAAGAAAATGCGTTTAATAATGCTTGTTTGACGATAGGTCGGCCTTCAAGACAACAACAACTTGGAGAATCCAGGCACGATGAGGATCTCGAGTATAAAAATGCCCTCGAAAGTCGCGGAGCCGAGGGACATGTGCACGATGAATTATTGTTCGTCGGCGGCGAATCACGGGGAGGTGTACGATCGCGAGGCGACCGACGGCAAGATATCATTCCCCAAGTCATCGTATCATTGGCAGGACGAATCAAAAGTACCCGTAAATTCGGGAAGTGAGACCGAGAGGTCGGTTGAGGGACCGGCGGCGGCCAATGAGGATGACGGCTTGGCCCCAGGTGACGAGGGCGATCTCACTGCCGGGGCGATCCAGCACAAGATCTTGTCCTGCCAGGAACGAAATATCGATAAACTTAATATGGATGAAATCGGAAGGTACGCTTTTTTTTATTCATACGTACCCCCGTGCGAATATAAGTTATTTTTACAATGCCGATCTCTGTATTTCTTGCGTATTCACCTGTAAAATTCATTCATCAGCCGAAGACAACATCGAATACAAGGAATTCAATTGACAATAAAAGCAAAATCTAATTGACACCCGTAGATATCATAATATCATAATGCCCTTAATAATAAATACCTTTTAACGGACAATATATAAAGCGCCGTAGATCCATCGAAATCAGTAGCGGAATATAGACGAAGCAAATGACATTCGGACGATCATTAATTCACGGGTATTCCGCGATCTAGGGCATTTCGAAGCTACGCCCGAACAAGTTGTCGCGGCAAGTATTATTATTTATAGACTTTGATACTTCAAATAAATTCTGCGCTTTCTCAATGGCAAATTCACCATTACTCGGCTCTTGTTATTTAATAATACCTGTGGCTCGCTTAGCTCGCACGCTTACCTACAAAGTAAGTTTTAATCAGTTTTGTTAATTAACGAGCGTTTGCCAATCACTGGCTTATATAATTTATAAAATACTCAATTATGCAATATTGCTCTCTCGAGGCTGCTTCGAAGATAACGTGCGTTATTCGTTTGCGGGTGCGCGGTTGTATTTTCACCGACAGGGCACGCGCGAGTACCCGCACATTACGTCAACGTATTATATTATTAATTGCAATAAATAATTAAGAGCCTCGTTTGTCAGCGTAATTATTCCGATATTCCTATAGAGTAGCAATACATATATATATATATATACATATTTCCTACGTTTGCTTTGCCGCGCGTTTTATACATTTCTTAAATTAAACAGGCGACTCGAGGTAAAAGTGTGCGTTTAATAAGTCATAAATTTACGTAAATAGTAAAAAGGTACGAATGGACCGACGACGTCTGATGTCTGACTCGTTTCATTCTCGTTACGAGAAGGCTGTAAGTGCTCCTCGGGACTCGAAGCCTCCTTCTTCTTCTTTATTTATTTATTTATTTTATTTTGTTTTTTTCTTCTTCTTCCACAGATTCCTGGAAGCGAATCCAACATTGGCGGGCTCGTGGATCCGAGATAACGCGAGCCCCGAGCTGAGGCTGCGCTTGCAGGCCTCCTGCCAGCAAGGGCTACCCGACGCCAGCGCCGGCGACTCTTCACCCGGGAGCGTGCGATTGGAAAAAAATGCGGCGACCCTTAACAAGCGCAACAGCATCACCTCGGACTTGTTTCAATCCTGGCTGGCGTCTAATTCGCCCGTAAAACGTAGCCGAAGTCCCAGCAGGTTCGTATTCGTTATTCGCCCGGACATTGTCTTTAAGACCTTCTTACTTTTTATCGCCATTAGCCCGTAGGATTCGTTTCATCCGACAAACGAGCGCTGCTCCCGTCAATTACATATACTATTCTCGGTTCACGTAGGTAAGCGGTAACGTAGGCGGTCACGTAGGTAAGCGGTCACGTAGGTTTGCCGAAACCGCCCAAACGACGTTCTCCCATCATCGTTCGATAACGTGCTCGACCCGCACCGCGATTTTTCGATGATTATGAAATTATGAATAATACGACAATACCTTCAAGGCATTGTAATACGAGTTTTTTAAATTAAATCGCGATTGACGGTAGTGAATTTGTGCGCGAGGAAAACAAAAACAAAAATAAAATAAAATAAAATAATTCTATCCTTCGCAATAAACCGTAGGACAAATATTTCCTAGTTAATATGAATATACATAGTGACGGAGGCGTGACGTGGGGGGGACGGCAGAACGGAATACGTAGGTTCATTACGAGGGAAATGGTTCTTTTTATTTTAAATACGCATTCTGTAAGAGAAATATTAAAACGAAAAATTCTTTTACGCTCTAATTTCGGAGCTTTTTCAAAGCGCTTGTTTGATAAAAATTTCGTTACTCCCACTGGACAATAAAACTTTTCTGGCCGTTTCTCCAGCTCTTCGGCCAGCTCTCTTTCGTCAAGATAAAAACAAAAAAACAAAAACAAAAACAAACAAACAAACAAAACAAAACAAAACAACGGCCTCGCTTTTTTAGACCAATAAATCCAGTTTGACTGAATCATTCCATATAATACATTCCCGATATCTCGTGCATTCTCCTCTTCCGCGCTTCTACTCACATACAGGATTATTCCTATCCAAATTCTTTTTCTTTTTTACGATTCATACGTACTTTCGACAAGAATCTTTATATATTTAGTCCTTCTTCTTCTTCATCTTCATCTTCATCTTCTTCTTCCATCGATACTGAAACTACATTTTCTGATTCAGCCATAATAAATTACAAACTGTTTGTTTGATTCGATGAATTGCATAGAATACTTTTACTCATACTTAAGGTGAATTCTGAAATTCCAACTAATTCATAAATATAAATTACCTTTGATTTTCTTGTGAAATTCGCGTAGAATTAGATATTTTTAAACAACGTTTCAATTAATTGAGAAGACCTGTATGGTTTCTTTTTAATTCTAATGCAAATAAATGACGTTATTTACGTTTAATGACAAAGATATTTATTAAACTGTAAATTACAATGATATTTTTTATAAGTAATAAAAACAACTCTTAGCCCAGAGAATTTACGTTTTTATTTATAAAAAAAAGTGTCGGTTGTAATTTACAAGCTCGAATCGTCCTACGGACTTTTTCATGAGACCATTAAAGTGACTTTTCAGCCGCCAGTCGTTTTAAAATAATTATATTTATATTTATATAATAATAAAATACAATTAAAGGAGATATGGTTTTTTTTTTAAACGATTTAACACGAAGAATTGTTAATAAAATGTAAAGCTTCTATTTAATTTATAACTTTATCTTCACCCTTTGAATAATATATATATATATTATTAAATCTTTCAAAAGTAATGACGACGAATGCGTTATGAGGATTTATGATCTTGGGATTGTTAAACTCAGCGATATTGTTTAAGTACAAAAGTATAGAAAGCGGATAAGGTTTAATAGTGGTTTGCATTTGTTATGTAAAAGTTCCGTTAAATACACTTTTACATTAACTTTGTTATAATCAGAATAATACTTTTGTTGTTTATGTAACTCTATTCAGTAAATGACTGGTTAATTAATACGTATCTGTAGAATATAATGGATGGACATTAAAATATTGAAGAGATATAAATTACAAAGAGGAGGATACAACGAGTATATTCGCATATACGAATATAATAAAGTTAATATAGTCATTAAAAGTCTTTATCCCGTTACTCGTGATATCTTTGTAATCTTATTATAAAGCTAAGTAATAACTGCACAAATCATATAATACGAAGTGTTTGTATACGATACTCTAGGATAATTTTAAAAAAAGATTCTAATTTTTTTATTAAAACTTAATTAATTTACTTTATTAACTAATTAACTTGTTTAATTTATTAGGCATAAAAGTTCTTTACAAGATATATTATCATTTTTTTATATCAGTTTAAAGAAATTTATTAATAATAAACATATATCTTTGAGTAAATTAACGTTCCAACATAAAAATATATACGTATATATATACATATTATATATTTAATATAATAGGTAGAATACACTGTTTTCTGAAAATAATGAAAATTAACCTTGTTTATGAAATACTAATCGTTAAGGAAATTTTTATTTTACTTTAAATTTTATAAAAAGTTTGAGAAATATATAAAACATTATACTAGAATATATATATATCGCAGGCTCTCTTTAGATAGTCCTATTTATAAAATTGATAATATATCATACGCGATACTGTCTCATTAAATGTCACTTGATACCCTCAAGTTTTTTATTATTTTTAATTATACATACTAATTGCTAATTTTAATTATACGTAGTTTTGTTACCTATATCCTACGGACATATTGCTTTATATATATAATTCTTATTTACGTACGACACGTGTGTCGTATATTCTCATTTTCGTTAAACTGATAAATAATCCAATTTAAAAGTATTGCGATCCTTGACCTTATTTACCAGGGTATACATTTTCTTATTTTTCTTCTTCTTCTTCTTCTTCTTCTTCTTCTTCTTATTATTAATATTAAATTACTTATTAAATCATTTATGAATCTGTAAGACGTAGTTTGAGCAGAAAATTGTTTTGAAAGAATTAAGATAAGTGAAGGTAAGGTATAATCGTTTAAATAAGTATACGAAACATTCGGTTATAACGGACAAAACAAGGGACAAACATTGGTGGACAACGTGGACATTGACAGGGGGATAAAACGTGAATTTTGCCGTTATCCCGTAGGGGAGGAGGGACGCGTCCCCGTATTAACGGCATAAATTCTTAAGGTTCACTCTCACGAGTGAATAAGAAAAAAAGCAAAGGGCACTTACGGGACCTTGAGATTTTCTCGTATTTAAATAAGCGAATAAGTAAGTTACCTGACCGTATGACTCAGATCGTCGAGTACGGCGTTGGGCCGCCGGGAGCAGCTCATGAGGCTGGAGGAGAACGACCTCTTCATGGAACTGATACGCGACGTGGCCAACGAGCTCGACATAAACGTCCTCTGCCACAAGATCCTCGTGAACGTCGGGATCCTGACTCACGCCGACCGGGGCAGCCTCTTTCTCGCGAAAGGCCCGCCCGAGGATCGCTATCTGGTCGCGAAGCTCTTCGACGTGACGCAGGACACGGATTTCGAGGAGGCCGTGCGCCACGCAAAGAACGAGGAAATCAAAATACCCTTTGGCGTCGGGATCGCCGGCTACGTAGCGAAAAATAAACAGGGCATCAACATCAAGGACGCCTACAAGGTGAGCTTGTACGCCACAAAAATATGTGTGACAACAAAAATAATGCCTTGGGGTTATTATTTGTAAATTCCTTCGAGTCGCCGACATTATATTATAAGAAGTGTATTATAGACTGGACCCCGGTCTAGTCCGGATCCAGAGGTGGCCGCTTCCGGCCCCATAGAACGTGCGTTATCGGTTCTTGGTGGGCGGGCACGCGCCAGGGACACAGCCTCGGGGCGGTGTTAGGTCGTCAGCTAGCCGAGCGTAAAGCAAACGTGCGCGAAATAAGCCCAATGACCCCAAATGTCAGCGAGACCTGCATTTACGTAATACGAGAAGCTCGAGGAAAGCATTAGAGAGACATAGACAATTCGGCTTCTCTGCACCGCACTTACTTACTTACTTACTTCCTAAGGCTGGATAACGTCCACGTATTTACACGAGCTTTCAATATATATATATATATATATGTATGCATAAATTATTTTAGCATTCATGTGAACTCGGCCGGTCGACCTTAGTCCTCCTGGTGTCCAGCATTCTAATCTTCTTATTCGACTCCGATCATATTCTTACGTTGCAATACAATTACAGTCATAAACCTTTTCTTTCTACTTGTATAGATTTCTATGCCTTTCGCAATTAACTTTAAATCAAAACTATTTCTTATTCGTCATCCGTGACTGTATGCCGACATTCAGTATAATTCAGTATAATTCAGTATAAGCTTATATACATCCATACAAGCAATAATAATTATTAATTCATTTATACTTACGAGTAATTTTTATTCTTGCTATTTCAGTTGTTTTTTAATTGAATTCTTTTATATCTCCGATATAATATTTCGAGACAATGTTATATGAATTGAATGCATATATAAGCCTATATGGTTTTGAATATATACATATACATATACATATATATATATTTATTAGATTCTGCGGTAGAATTCAAATTGTTCCGCGATAAGTAGTAATAAAATTGCGACGATAAAGTTTTATTATTTCAAGTAATACACGTACGAGTATCCGGTGTATATTCTTATATCTAATTCTTTGGAAATTGAGCTATATAGTGGCTCGAATAATATCAATGTATCCGCTTCATTAAGCTCGAGCTGTATCGTAGTAAATAAATTTAACAAATTACTCATGGAAAAATCCATGATTGTTGTACTAGACAAATATACTAAACAAAGTCAGGCTAATAACGTTAAAAAAAGAACGTAAGGGTGAATAAATTTAATATATAATGCTTACAGTTATAGCTGTTTTATATATATATATATATATATATGCTTATATCAATATAGTTCGACTAATGTAAACTAATTTTGGAAAAAATATATATTCCTAGGACTTTGAAATTTTATGTTTTAAGATTATAACGAAAAACGATATATAAATATATATATATGCGCGCGCGCGTGCATACGTATGTGTATTTACTTCGGTATATTAGGGTCGGCTGAGTATAGACTTATGTATTTATTATTTTATCGGCCTCTAATTTAAACAGAATTTTCATATTGGGGTAGAAGACGAGTATATTTATGGTTATTGACGGCTTTCATTCCGGATTATTCATGCGAATAACCTAATTTATGAGATTTATTATACGCATTCCGCCTAAGGAGAGGAAATTTTGTACGTGGTCGAAGGCTGATTTTCAAAGATTAAATAAGCATTCGTTGAGATTTTATTCCCCGACATGCTGATAATGCAGAGCATGTATTTCAATGGCAGTAAAACGTGTGACAAATTCGAACGGATAACGGTTAAATATTTAATAACATCGCTACGTATCGCATACTGTTTATCAATAATAATTAATTTGTCGTTTATTTATGTTTAAAATAAAAGCAAAATGAACGTAAGGCCAATGAAGTTATATATATTTTATTGGGAAGATTGTACATTGTCGTTGTTGTTGTTATTGTTCTTGTTTTGTCTCTCTCTCTCTCTCTCTCTCTCTCTCTCTTTAGGATTCGCGATTCAATAGCGCCATCGACATGCGCACCGGTTACAAGACGAATCTAATACTGTCGATGCCGATCTGTAATTACGAGGGTGAGGTCATCGGGGTTGCCCAGATAATCAACAAAACGAACGAGAGCAATCAATTCACGGACCACGATGTCGAGATATTCCAAAGGTACCTGACGTTCTGCGGCATCGGCATACAGAATGCCCAGCTGTTTGAGCTCTCGGTCCTGGAATACAGAAGGAATCAAATACTTTTGAATCTCGCGCGGAGCATCTTCGAAGAGCAGAACAACCTGGAGTGCCTGGTTACGAAAATCATGACCGAGGCCAAGGAATTGCTCAAGTGCGAGAGGTGCACCGTCTACCTCCTTGACTTGGACTGCGGGGAAGCGGTAATTTCCATTTCGTTTAACGCCCCTTCGAATCTTTTATACGATCAAATATTTTATACAAGGCTCGTACCTGCCCTGTGGTCCTGATTACTTACTTCCTTTCGTTATTAGAATTTTCTACTCCCCTCCCCACCCCCGCCTTCGACTTTCCCCCCAAAAAAAAACAAAAACAACAGAGCTCGTGGATACTTTAACATTGTGCGAATGTGTAATTGTCGTTCAGGGACATTTGGAGAAAATCGTGGAGAGGCCGGGGAAGTGCATTCAAGAATCGAGGAAGCCCCTCTCGAGGAGAGAAGTGAGTATTATTAACATCCAGTTGAATCGTCAAGCTGTTTAAAACAGCTCGAAATCCCTTAAGCAATAATATAAAGGATCTAATTAATTAAACCAACTGTCGTGTTTAGAGTAATAACATTGAAATGGAGGATATCTTACAACAGCACGTAAGTGACGAATATTTTTTTTCTTCTTCTTCTTCTTCTTCTTCTTCTTCTTATGTGTCTAATACGTGAAACTTATCGAACAAAAGTATCAAGAAAAAATCAAAAAAAAAAATCAAAAATTCTGTCCGCCCTTCCCTCGATCCGTTCGTAATGTTGAAATACAGTGTAAGAAGGCGTTGTTGCCTCGTTTCTTAACAATCATTGTTCAATTTACGATTTTTTTTTTTTTTTTACAATTTTCCATCCCCCCCCCCGAAAACTAAACTAAAGCTTGAGATTAATTCCTTACGCAACCCACCCCAATAACGAACGGCAGGCATGAATTGATTTCCTCGTATTAATTAATATTGAAGAAACGTCGTTTTATTTATTGCTTGTAAAGGAGGGCGACAGTAGTAAGTTCACGATGGTTTTCGAAATGGAAAATGGCACGCAGGAGGCGAAAATATACCGGCCGACTAGCGGCAACCTTACCAGTCCTTTAGGTCAAATAGCCCGTTACGTGGCCGCGACCGGGCAGATTCTGAACATCGGAGACGTTGCCACTTGGTCGAAGCGCAAAGTCTTTCAAGTGAGTACACGTCCTTACATTTGGCCTACGTCCCTCCTATCCATTCGTTTACATATTATTCGGATCCCACGTACGCGGTAGAGAGTCGAATAATAGACGACGACGACGACGACGACGACGAATGATTTGGTTGTTGGTTCAGGTCGGTACGGAGCCAACGCACAGTATCCTGTGCATGCCGATCGTGAATGGGCAGCGATCGGTCATCGGGGTCGCCCAGCTCATCAACAAGGACAACGGCTTCTCCTTCACGGACTCGGACGTCACGATTTTCGAGGCTTTCGCGATATTCTGCGGCCTCGGGATCCACAATACCCAAATGTACGAGTCCGCTTGTAAGCTCATGGCCAAGCAGAAGGTCGCACTCGAGTGTCTCAGTTATCACGCGACGGCTAACAACGACGACGCCCTCAAGCTCATGTCCGACGACATCCTACCGGCCGAGACCTACAATCTCTACAGCTTCCGATTCATTGACTTCGATCTGTCCGACGACGAGACCTGCAAGGCCACCGTAAGGATGTTCAAGCAGTGCGACCTTATCAACAAGTTCCACATACCCTATGACGTCCTCTGCAGATGGATACTCAGTGTTAAAAAGAACTACAGGTCAGCGATATTTACGTATTACGTATTTCGTGTGCACCCACCCCCCTCTCCCCCGCCCGTATACATAAATAGAGTAGTCTTGGATGGTTATTGAATCGTTAATTTATCCGAATCCCTTATCCGCCTGACCTTGCTCTGACGGAATGAACATAACGGAAGATAGAAAGATTTTCTCCATTAAATGCTCGCCTTTGTAAATCGTAAATTGTAAATGAAACAGGCCGGTGAAGTATCATAATTGGAGGCACGCGTTGAACGTCGCGCAAACGATGTTCGCTATGCTGAAAACGGGGAAAATGGAGCAGTTTATGAGCGACATAGAAATTCTGGGTCTCCTCGTGGCCTGCTTGTGCCACGACCTGGATCATCGGGGGACCAACAACGCTTTCCAAACGAAGACCGAGTCACCGCTGGCGATACTTTATTCGACCAGCACGATGGAGCATCATCATTTCGACCAGTGCGTCATGATCCTGAATTCCGACAGCAATAATATCTTCCAAACGCTGTCCATGGAGGATTACCGGCGAGTCATGAGAGTCGTCGAGAACGCGATACTGTCGACTGACCTCGCCGTCTACTTCAAGAAGAAGCACCGATTCATGGAACTGATCGACGAGGGCGAATTCGGATGGCAGAGCGAAGAAAAGAAAGAGCGTAAGATCTATTTTTTTTTTTTTTTTTTTTTTTGATCTATTTATATCTGTATGTATACGAGCTCTCGTATAGCCGTATAAAGGGCCGAAAGAAAGCGAATCCGCCCTCACCAATAATAATTTAATAATAAGTCGTTGTAAAATACAATGCAATACATGTTGCAGTGCTCTGCGGCATGATGATGACCGCGTGCGACGTGAGCGCGATCGCCAAACCTTGGGATATTCAGCATCGCGTGGCGAAGCTCGTGGCCGACGAGTTCTTTGACCAGGGCGACCTTGAGCGGCTCCAGCTGAACCAGCAGCCGGTAGCGATGATGGACCGTGAGCGACGCGACGAGCTGCCGCAGATGCAGGTCGGCTTCATCGACGTCATCTGTCTGCCTCTCTACAAGGTCATGGCCGAAAGCTTTCCCTGGATCCAGCCACTTTACGAAGGCACGATGGACAACAGGAAGCACTGGCAGGACTTGGCCGAGAAGGTCGAGATGGGACTCACGTGGATCGACAGGGACACCATCGAAGAGCCGGTCGAGGAGTTCGTATCCACGGAACCCAAGGATATCGAATTCACGGTCACGACGCTCAACTGCACTCACTCTGACAAAAAGGACACCGTGAGTCGTTCTTTCTATAATCTACGAATGGTTATGGAAGGGTGGGAGGGTTGGAGGGAGGGAGGGGGGAGAAGCAGCAGCAGCAGCAGCAGCAGCAGCAGCAGCAATGTAATATCAGTAACCCCCAGTGTATCCGTATCCGACCCCATAGCCGTGGAATTATAAAGAGCTCACGTTTTTTTTTTTTTTTATGAACAATCCCCCTACGAATCCCTAAATATACATAATTTAATTAATCTCGATTATACGTATTGGTATCCGTACGTGGCCGTGAGGTATATGTGGGGTAAAAATATGCCAATTAATTGCTTTGTTGTGTCAATTAGCTGGGCCAGGAGAGCGGCAAAACGACCCTCGGCAGATTCGCGTCACTTCGCAAGGGCGGGCGCAGCATCGGCAAAGGCGTGCGCAGTCGGCTAAGCAGATCCCTTTACTCGAGGAGTCATTCGGAAGGTGCGTCAATCAATATTCAAGGGAGCGGTGTCGCGCAGGAGAGCCAAGCGAGTCAAGGGAGCGCCGGGAAAGCCACGGCTAAGGTCCACGTACCCGAGCGCAAGAGCAGAAACAAACTTTGTCTGCTCATTTGACGACTGACATCGACGACTCTCGAGAGCATACCCGAATAAATAAACAATTAAACATACAAACAAACTAACTAACTAACTAACTAACTAATTAATTAATGAGACAGGCTGAAAATATAATATAAAATGTATTAAAGTTTTCTTCGTCTAGCTTTAACAGCTCGAATTGCCATAGGATCACGTGAGCTCATCGAGGTATAATCAAAATATCGTGTGATTTATATAAGTAATGCATCTGTGAAGTTTCCTATAGATTTTTTATCAATAAATCAATCAATCAATCAATCAATCAATCAATCAATAAATCAATAAATCAATAAATTAATCAATCAATCAGACTGATATATAATTTGATTGATCTTCATTTTATAGCTTTGGAAATATTATCATTATATATATAATTAATAAGTACTCTTATGATTTTTAGAATCAATACGAGCTTTTGATCAAGTTCGTATTAGTAAAACAGTAAATTTTCATTTAATAAACTCAAAAATCGTTTTCTAATTGCCTTTTATATTTGATATAGCGAATTTACTTACGTCAAGACAATATTGCATAAAGTAAGTTTCATTAATTTAATTGATCTTTTCTTCTTTTTTTTTTTTTTTTTTTTTTTTTATTTCTTCCAAAAAATAATATTGTTTCTATTATATATATTTTTAAGTAATTTATTTTAATATTATAAGCAAAACTTCTGTATGACATTTCGTTGATTATTAATGTAAGCTGTAATTAAAAAAAATTTAAGAATTAACGAAGAAATAAAATTTATGTAAATTAAGATTTACAAGAATTATAAACGTTGAATAAGAGAATAATTAAAATTTTAATATTTCAGTCTTTCACGAATATAATTTTGTAATTAAGTTTAGATCAATTTAAAAAATTGTATCAAATAAGAAAATGTCAATTTTCCGAAAAATGATTAGAAAGTATGTAGATTTAATATTCAACTGTAGATATAAATAAATAAATAAATAAATAAATGAATGAATGAATAAATAGCATTTTATGTATAATATTAGTTCAATAACTTTAAATGCTTGAGAAACAGGGTCAACGCAGGGTTACGTGACGATATACGATTTACTGCGTCTTCTTGAAATATCTGCTCTTTTATTTCAATGATTAATTTGTTCGTTCGATTCCACTCTGCGAGTAAAAACGATAAATTATTTGAAAGAATTCTTCTTATATTCAATCATTATTATATCTATTAGATCTTATGAAACCGATTGGTCCTAAGGGTATTAAACTATATTGTTAATTAACTCGAACTATACAATAAATTAGGCTTATAAACAATTACAATACAATGAAAGACTTACATAAAATGAGCAAAAAAAATATGTTGCCACGAACGTTTTAGTAACAAATTTGACTTTTAATAACGAAACTTAGATTTAACCTTTTAATTATTCCTGTTCTATTTTATTTTTCTACGAGTAAAACCTTTAAAGCTTTCTTCAGTTAATATACAAAATCTTAATTTTAACTACATACGTGTATACATACTATACTTTAGTTAAAATTTAATTTACACATAAGCATTCCCTTTTACACGTAAGTGTAATAATTATATTGGAATCAAAATTTTTTTAATTAATAATCTAATTATCGCGTTACTGATTGCGCGTAACATTAACCACTGCTACTGAAGTTTTAAATATATTTCAATCCGTTCATCGATAATCTTAATAGATGAAGATTTTTTAAAAATTCTACATTACAAAGAGTTTTCCGAAACGATCCGTATTAAATCATATTTAAATTCCAATGTCTCATCGATTTGACAAATAACTCTTACGCATTGTTTTTAAAAGCAGCGAAGGACTTTTGCAACTAAAGTTTATATTGACAAATCAATGATTTTAATTTAAAAAACAAATTTTTAAAATAAATTCGAACGTTGTTACGAAGCAGCAGAAAACTACGCAGTGTAATCGGAATAAGAAATTCTTTCGTAGCAGCTTCTTAAACCTTATTGGCGGGAAGATTATTTTTTAACTTACAGCGTAAGGGTTAATGACGCGTTGTCAAAATTATGTTTAACATAAAAGATACACACATACACATATATATACAACGCACGCACGCACAGAAGTTTTTTTCATGCAGAATAGTTTCGCATTGAGATTAATTTAATATTTTTGGAAAAGGGCCGTAAATCAAAAGTAAAGAAAAGGCACAATAAGTTGTAAAGGACAAAAGATGTATGAATAAAAGTGCAGGATCGCGTGTAATTTTTCTAATTTTTCCAGTGGATTCTTCAAATGGAGCTTAAGCGTTTAATGGTATGTAGTAGAAAAATAAGTACGACTATTATCACGAACGAAACCATATTAAATCATATAGCGAATAAAAAGACAAAAAAAAAAGTGCGGAAATGTTAAAAACGTGATTATTAAACATGTATTTGAATAATAGCGAAAATGAAAGAAAAGAATAAAAAAAAAAAAAAAAAAAAAAATACGACGAATCGAAGCATGTACAGTTTGAATTTTGACAATCTTTTTGTATTATTTTATGTAACAACAGTGTATTAAGAGTCAAGCAAGTGCGTGTTTAGAGAAAAGGGTCAGCGGACCAACCATCCAACCATTGAAAAGGTCAAAATGGACTATAAAAGTTCATCAGTCAGTTATGCAACAAACTTACTAGAATTAAAGTTAAAGTAAAAAAAAAAAACTAATAACAGTAATCATAATAAATAATAAATAATAAATAATAAATAATAATAATGAAAAAATATAATAGAAGATACGATAGTCCATTTTCTCCTGTTTGGCAGAATTTAAAAAGAATTAAATTCTGCTTCTGTCAATTAAATTAAAATATAGCGAATAAAATCAAATGTAATTGAAGGTAAAAGACGTATTGCGAGGGGAAAAAAAGGGGGGGGGGAAGGGCTTTGGTAATTAAATTATCCTAAAGTAAAGTATCAGCGGCACCGTTTGCAAATGACGTAATCAAATAAAAGCATAACGAGGATCCAATAACATAAAATAGTTAGGTTCGCGAGATTAACGAGGCTTCGTTGCCGTTGCACCGATCGAGACGTCAATATCAATATTATACTGACTATGGCGATTGTACGCGGAAAAATTGTGCAACGGAGGTACAATTATAAAGGAGAATGTTCGACGAGGGAAGTTGAGGAGGGAAGTTGAGGAGGGAGTGCTACGGCGAGTGCTTCGTACAGAGTTATCTCGACGTTAATTAACGATCGAGGGTACAATGGGTTACAATGGGCTGCAATGGGTTACAATGGGCTACAATGGGCTACAACGAGGTACAACGAGGTACAACGAGGTGCAACGAGGTACAATGAAGGTTATTGGGTCAAGAAAGCACGTCGATATTGCCGCCGGAATATTGAAAGTATATCGAGCATTACCGGAAGCCGTTGCCGCCTATAACGAACCCAATAACCCCGATAACCCCAATAACCCCAATAACCACCCTCTACAACGCAACGGATGCGTGACGTTCGCGTAATTGAAGGTATTGTTCTTCGTCCCCTCCTTGTGCCCATGGCTCAGACGATGTTCCGAGGTTTTCCGCCGTCACGAGGTGCGATACGCAATTCGTATTACCTTGTCACCGACGTCGACTCGCAACCATAACGTTATTAGGCGCCACGATATCCATATTATTATCCCGTAATATACCTCGACTTGACCTTGCCAAGCACGATTTTACGATCCCCCGTTTTACGAGGCCCCCAAGGGCATGTCGCCAATGCAACAGGCTGTTCCATGCCCGATCATAATTGTAATATTAATAATAATAATAATAATAATTGTAATAATAAATAATAATAAATAATAAATAATAAATAATAACAATAATAATAAGAAGAAAAATCCGCCCAATAAAGATTTAATTTAGAAGGGAGCTGTGCCGTTCACGTAATTATTTATCCCAAACAACAAACAGCCTTGTCCCTTGACCTAAAAAAAAAAAACAACAAAAAAAAGAAGTCTGCTCAACCTGGTCGGCTACGACTCCCATGCTCAGCTAAGAACCTAAACGAATACATCCTTAAAATAATAAAGTACATCGTAACCCTGCCGATTAACCAACATAATAACAATTGTTCATTGAATTTTTTTTCTTCTTCTTCTTCTTCTTCTTCTTATTTATTCATCATTCTTATTTATTATTTATACCACCGCGCAATTATTCAATCCTCCTCGATTCGATGAATTTTATAAGCTTTTCTCCATTTTGTTTTTCAACGTTAGTGCACAGTAGCAAGTAAGCTTACCGTATAGGCAAACCAAAAAAAATGATATTCTAGAAATTCTGTAAAAAAAAAAAATCGTGCTTACTCATGTATGATTTTATTCTTCAATTTTCATTCTTTGTACACAATTCGAAATATAATTCATTGATAAATATATTGAACTTAATTTGGAAAACTTACTTCTTCCATAAAATACCAATGAAAACTACAACAAATACGTTTCATACTTTTAATATTTTTTTTTTTTTTTTTTTTTTTTTTAAAGAAAACTTCATTTCTTAAAATACCCTTGAGAATTTAAAAATATAATCAATAGATTATTAACAAGCTTTTAATATTGTAAAATCGAAGTTGAGAGCGACGGAAGATAATATTCGGAAGATTATTATAATATAATCTGACGCGCAAACGATCATTGTAATACTAAATACATTATAATTATATAATATATTATATATATATAAACACTAAACGATAATAGTCTTGTAAGAGAAAAAAAAATAAAAAAAAAAAAAATAAAAATAAAATAAAACAGTGTCATGTTTTGCACTGTAATTGGTACTTATGAATATTAAAATAATGTAAATTAATATAAACGTTTTATTACATGCTGTTTAACAGATTCCTTTTAATATTTAACTTTTGCATTACGATTATTGTCAAACTTAAAAATCACTAAATCTTATAAGTAGCATAAAAAGTAGTGGTAATATTCAATGGAGATGCGATTCAACTATCAATTCACCATCAAATACCTATTAATTGTGAAATTTCTATGAAATCCAATACTCGTATTCTATTATAACAAAAAAAATAAATAAATACAATGGTATAAAAAAGAGCTTATAAAAAGGAATATTTATAACTACAATTGATTATTTTTTCCTACCACTCGTGTATACTAAGTAAATCATAATAATGCAGAGAATTATCCGTCGCCCGCGCATGAACGTATGATGACCACAATGATTTAGATATAAAAAGTTCCTGATTCTTGTAATTTTTATTAATCTTTTATTTTTTTTTTTATCAATTATCTCAAATTTATGTGTAAACGTTTTTTTACAAGTATTAAAGAGACACGAACGTACTTTTTTTTTTTTTTTTTTATAATTAAAACATTTATTAGGTAACGGCTTTTTAAAGTTTATTAAATATGTATTCCGATAGAAAGAAAAAAAAAATTACGAAAAAACAAAACAAAAACAAAACAAAACAAAATAAAAAAAACGATGTAATATATATACTAAGAGGATAAATAAATCCTAATTTTACAAAAATACTGACAGAGCATTAAAGATATTATTATTAATGCATACGATAATTTAAGAATAAATTTCAATTAGAATTCCCTTAGAAATATTTACACCATTTTAGTAAATACAATATTTTACAAATAATAATATGATAAAGATGCAGCAATAATGACCGCAGCACGAATGACTATTATATATATATATAAGTATCAGGGATCTGTTCAATGACACGATATTCTCTAGTTCTTTAGACAACCTTTAAAATATTCGTTTAATTAATATATTAATTGCCGAAAGAACTTACGAATTTCTATAAATTAAGTAAACAATGAATAAAAACGAAATGTTCGGAAGTAATTGGCAGAAATTATTGTAATTAAAATGTAACGGTATTTGTAGTAACGAGTATTGATAAATATTACATAACGTATTTTAACGTTTCGTTTCGTTAAAGGCAGTTATTTGAAGTACAAATTTGAATTAACGAATTTATTCTCTTATTGAAAAAAAGAACTTTGCGTACTGTCAGTTTTTAAAATTTGTTATTCTGAAGCTAATGCGTTTATTGAAAAACATTCAGCTACTTGTGATATTTAAATTATTGGGCCACCATTTATAAAATCAAAGGAAACAAAATAATAATAATAATAATAATAATAATAATGTACAGGCTAAATCTTGTTATGATTTCTTACATGTGTAGTTCAATTCCAACACTTCTCAAAAATATCAACAATTTTTATATCATGATGGTTGTGATGTCTTATAAAGGAGACACTACACATCCAAAGGGACGAACGAACACATGGATTTTTTCATTTTATATAAAATGGTAAATGCACAAATGTCACATGAAGATCTCAGTGGATCTACTAACATGCAGTCACGATGCGGGCCTATCAAGCACTGATATTTCTATTAACCTTAGGCCACGCGTTGTCGGGTCAGTCAATAATAAACCACGTGGCCTATAAACTCTATCATTTTGTTCACTCACAAATTTGGCAACTTTACGCAAACATTTCTCATAATGCGTCTCGGTACAGATGTATATAAGGTAACCAGTAAGACACGCTAGACAACCTTCGCAGTACGTTGAACAACTGGCTCGTTCGGCTTCGGCAAAGTAGTTGTTCAGCTGATTAATTGTATATTCAAAAGATTGTCTATCCAACTTTAAATAAAATATAAAAAAGTTATTTAGTATTATGGTAATACACGTGTTACAGTAAATATTAAAAAATACTCACTCTATCGCCGAGTTCTGTAGGAAATCTAGTTTGAAATTTAACCATAGTTCCTTCACTGTAATCTCTTTGAATATAGACTTTTAAGCAGTTTTGCGGAGGCCCTGCACCACCTTGTCCCCTACCTGACATATCTTCCAAAGGTGTATGATTACTCTAGAATTAGGTTTTAATTATTCACCAACTCTACACTCTACTTTGACAATAAGTAGTATAGCAAGTAATGTCAAATATGTTTTTATAATAAAAATATCCGTCTCATCGTACACTATGGTATTTTTTATTATCTTATTAAGCTTGTAACAGAAGTGGTAGCAGTAGTAATTAGTAGTAGTAGTGAGTAGTAGTAGTAGTAGTAGTAGTAGTAGTAATAGCAGTAAAAGTAGTAATAGTAATAGCAGTAAAAGTAGTAGTAGTAGTAGTAGTGGCCATTAAAATTGTTGAATTAGCAGACTAAAAAGCTCTGTAGTGCAAGTGTCGAGAATTTATTAATTTTGGTATGAAATGGTATGAGAAATACGAGTAATAGATAAGGAGAGAATAGAGAGTATAAATAATAGGGCTTACCATCGGCATTTTGAACTTCGTTTTGTAAGTCGATGGAGAACAAAATAGTGGCAAATAAGTCAGGCTCAAGGCTCGAAGGTTTGTTGGGATGTTGTTGGGATGTTGCAAAAGTTTGTAAATACACGTTGTTGTCACCGATAAAAGTATTTTTATCGCCGAGATCACGCGAAGCTTTAAAAAAATAAATATTCAGGCTCTAGCCTAATTCGAGGTATACAAGGTACTCCAACGAATGATCGATCCCCGATGATTTATTACCAACGAAATAACAATAACTTGCTTATCCGACGTTAACTTGCAATGGCATTTATTTATTATAAATATATATATATATATATATATATTTATTTTTATTTCTTTCTTTCCTTTTATCTTTTATATACTATGCAGCAAGCAGAAGCCTAATGTTGATTAGGAAGGAAAATTACTTGCAACTAGCGTCCTCGGTCGCAATTTTCGCAAAACCAACGATTGCCAGGGCAAAAGTAAGGATCCTTTGGATTACTTTGGCTACCCCACGCACCGTCTTCCCAACTTCCTAACGTATTCGCATCGCAAGTTCATTACGTTTTAATAATTATTACGGACTTGCGTGCGAGCTAACGAGTTAAATTTGTCCATGAAAATTCTCCAATCAAATATTATTACAACGGTGTACATGTAATTTTTTTATTCATTTGCATGACGTCATCGATAAGCCCCGCCAAAGTTCAAAATTTTATTACAAAAGTGATTTTATTACTTTGATTTGCTCGATATTAATATATATATACATATATGTATGTGCATGTATGTGTGTGCGTGTATGTATATATCGGAGGCTGAGGCCACGAAAACCTTAACACAACCAATTCATTATTAATACGATTTGAAAAAACCTCGTCGTTTCCTTACATGGGGATGCCGAAAAATGGCAATTCATTAGGGAGCCCAACGTATTTACTTCACGTGTCCACTTTGTTCTTAATGATTTAATGATTTAATTATCTCCTTCGTTAGAGTAATTAATTGGGCATTAGAGTCACGGGATGTATTCGGGATGTATTCGGGATGTATTAATACGGCATTCTGAGTATGTCTTACGATTTAACATACTCCGCATATAGTTTATACAGAGACAATTCAAGTAAATTCAATAAATAAATAAGCCTAATTAATAAAATAAATTATAATTACAGATAGACGGTGCGAATGAGCCTCGAATTTTATTAAAATCTCTGGCCTCGTTTGCACTTCTCAGGAATAAAAATTTGTCTATAGTCGGTTTTTTGTTATCGTCATTACTAATTATAATCGATTACGTTATTCAAATTCAAATTTTCCCTTTAAATAACCCCAATAACTTTATATAGGTTTTGTCCCCCACCCCCTTTTTTTCTTAAACCTTTGTATGTTGTATTACTTGGTTTTTATTGGATATTCGACTCCCGGGCGATTTACCTTAAGCCATGCGCACGCATTTCTTTGAAAAATACCAAATCTTTTTTAATATATTTGTCCTTTCGGCATTTATTACTTATAATTATTAAATGTCCTAGGAGAATTTTATAAAAAATTGAAAAATATATACAGATATTGTCTACGTTATTTATTCCTCTTTCCTGACTTTTCATTAACCGTAATACCCAATGAGTGAGTAAAATTATCTTTTAAATTACAAAAGAATTTTAATTTTAATTTTAAATTTTATTATTAAAAATATTCTTTAAGATTATGTACGTTGGGAATTCAAACATCAATGGATTCATTTTCAACTGAGGGAACCCGTAATTTATTAATTAACAAAACAAATTACTACGAAATGCTGAATTACGTTTAGGTCTCGACTTTTGCACGTGATTCATTATTCAAAATCGCTCCATTGGCATTTAAACCAAGAAGAATTATTATTGCCTTCCATAGTCTAAAGTTATAAAAAAACAGCTGATTTAAAATGTCCAATGTGACAGATCTAGAAATTCGGGGAATTCGGAATTTCGGAGATGAAAGTTCTAAAGCTAGAATACATTTTTTGAAACCTCTTACATTGATTCTTGGAGCAAATGGCACAGGCAAAACAACTATTATCGAAGCCCTCAAGTTTATTACTTCTGGAGAATACCCACCTGATTCTGACAGGGGAAAATCTTTCGTTCATGAGCCTAAACTCACTTTAAACCATACGGTATTTACATCAAATTCATTATTCTTCCTCTTCATCTTCTTTCTCTTCCTCTTCTTCTTCATCTTCTTCACTCCAATATTATCATTTTAATTATTTATTTGTTTTTTTATTCAAATAAATAAAATAATTTTGAATTATATTATTTAAAATAGGTTCGTGCCCAAGTAAAAGCTAAAATAATTGCTAAGAATGGGGAAGAACTTATAGTTACAAGAACAATGCAAGTTTCGCGACAAAAAACTGGTAATTTGAAGTTTCAAGCCTTAGACAATGTAATTACAAGACTGGATGAACAATCTAAAGAGGTAATAAGACTCTTTATTTATTTATTTATTAAAAATTATTACTCTAATCTGACTGTTTGATCGTTAATTTACAGAAAATTCAAATAAGTAGCAGATGCGCAGATGTAGATAGAGAAATTTTAATTGCAATGGGTGTATCCAAGCCAATATTGAATTACGTGATATTTTGTCACCAGGAAGAATCAAATTGGCCCTTAGAAGATGGAAAAAAATTGAAAGAACGATTTGATGAAATATTTGATACCTCAAAATATAACAAAGCTATGGAACAGAATACAAAGCTTATTAAAGATCTGCAGATTGAATTAAATGAGATAAAGGCGTATGAAGTAGGTTTAAAAGCTATTGTAGAAGAAGTTCAGGCTCAAGAAGAAAAATTAAAAGAATGTGAAAAACGAGAAGAAGAAGCAAATACAAAATTGAATGAAATCGATCTTTTGATTATTCCTATTAATAGCAGAATGAAGGAGCTCGTCGGAGTACATGACGAGTACAAGGAAAAGGAAGAAGAATTGAGTAATATTAAATTATTAATTTTTAATTACATGAAAAATAATAATTTCTAATTTTACATTATAATTATTTTTTAATTAGGTCTATCCTTTTCAAATGCCTACTATTTCTAGAATTAATTATTAATTTCTAAAAATTAAATCGTTCCTTATTACGAAATAGTAATGTATATATTATAAATAATTTACAGAGAAAATCGAAATGGAATATAAATTAACCAGTAGTTACATTCAAAGCCTGAGGAAGCTCATTAAAAATTTACACAAGGGATCAAAAGACGAATTAGTTCATAAAATTGAGACTTATGATTCAAATCTTTCTCAAAAAGTTTTAGAAAAGCAGAAGGTTTTTTTTTTTCTATACGTGCCGATAAATGGTTTATATATTAAAATCATATTAATATCATTTGTCAATTTCTCAGCTTAAAGAAGATTTAATAAAGATTGAAAACAATGAGAGCGATTCTTTAAAAAAACTTGCAAACGATAGAATCCAGTTAGGCTTTTTAACACAAAAGAAGCATGCATTCGATGAGAAGATTGCGAGACGCAATAAAATATTAGCTAAAGCTTTAAAAGCTTGGAGCATTCCTGAAACTCACGATGCGATTGCAGAAGAAGGTATTCATTCAGCTTGATACTTAGTCAATAATTATTATAAACATTGTACGTACATTAATTCAAATAATTTATATTTATTTTCAAAATGGCAGACGTAATATCTTGTATAAATGATATCCAGAAGAAGTTTGAAGAGTTTACGTTGTCCATAAAGAAGAAAGCACAGGAGAATGAGCACGAGGAGAAGACATGTGCAAAGAGAAGTTGATGCTCATAGAATCGAAAAAACGGAAATAGAATCTGAAATGTCATTAAAAGATAAAGAAAAAATGCAAATAAAATTAGATATTAACGATTTAAAACAAAATATCAAAGAGGTATTATTGTATGAGATTTTACGATTTAGGTATTGTGTATTGCTAATTTTATAATTCAATGTTTGATTTGTTGTAGGCTGGCAAATCCGGCGAGAAATTAAACAGTATAGAATTTAATTTACAAAATGCGGATAACAAATATCAATCTTTGATAAAAAATTTCGATGAAGATTCGATAAAAAATAATTTACTAATCGAAAATGCCAATAAGAAGGAATTTAACGATAAACTGAGTGAACTAGAACGAGAGATAAATTCATTGCACAAACAAAGCTCCCAACAAGCGGAATTAGAATTACATCAAAATAATTTGTGCGATAAAGAAAAAAGTATTTCCAGCTTGTTGGAAAGTAGCCGTAATCTGGTTTTTGATATTAAATCTATTCCACAAAAGAAATTGAAAGCACACGCCGAAAAAATCCAAAAATCTTTGGTACTCAATTACTTTATTAAATATAAAAAATATTCATCATTTACGAATGAATGTATTCGTAATTTTTTTATGATTACAATTTTTTAGCTTAATGAAAAAAATACTATAACGAAGAAAATTGAAGAAGAGCAGCAACAAATAATTACATACGAAACGACTTTGAAATGCAACGAAGAGCAATTGTTAAAAATAACTTCTGAACTCGAAGGTATAATAAGATTTATATTTCTATAACGTTATTTGTTTAATAATTACGTACGGGTATTTGTTATATTTAGCTTACAAGGAGGAAATATTCTCAAAATGTCAGAATAATGAGTATAACGAACTGTTGCTGCTTCAAGAGAAGAAAGTAAAATCGCTTCAAGATCAAAGAGGCATATATACTAACCAATCATTAATGTATCAAAATTATATAAAATCATTGAAAAAGAAATCCTGTTGCCCCTTATGCGACAGAGACTTTAAAAATAACTCTGGAAGAAAAGAAGTTAGAGCAAAAGCTACTGTTGGAAATTAAAAAAAGTCCCCAATGCTTAAAGGATTGTGAGAAAGAATTAAAAGAAGAACAAACTCGCTATGATATTTTGCAACAATTGAAACCAATAACGGAACGCGTAAAAATACTAGAAAATGAAAAACTACCCAATATCAGGTATAAAATAAGTCTTTTTTAAATAAGTCTACAGCTTATTTATTAATATCGTATTTATTTCTACAATTGCATAGATATTATTAATATATTTATTGTAAAATGTAAATAATTTTCACTTTACGTTGATTCCCTTTAAAATTTAAAGAACGTGTATGGATGAAATTAAAGCGAACCTTGTGAAATCCGAAGAAAACGTCAAGGACTTGAATTCGCAACTTTCTCAGCCAGAAGACAAGTTAAATATATTAAAATGTATAATGAACGATATTGTTCTATTGGACAGCTATATCAATGAAAAGGATAAATTGATAGAAATAATTAAAGCTAAAGAATCTGAAATGCATAATCGAGGTAAGCTGATCATTATTATTATTATTATTATTTATTTATTTTTTTTATTTTTTTTCCCCCTTTCAATTGTGGTATATACTGCCAATATTATTTATAGTCGCGTAATGTCATTGTGGCTGTAGGTAAAATTGGAAATCGGTCCATGAATGAAGTCCAAACGCATCGTCGGGACATTCAAGCTAAACTTGCCAAAAGCGAAAAGAGCATCGAAAATATTCAGTCGAGCTTGCGATTGGAGCAGGAAAAGATTCAAAAAGCGAGGGAGCAAAAGAACAAACTGAACGAGGAGATTTTGCAAATACGACAGAGCATGCAGAGCTTAAAGCAATGGAAAGACAAAGTGAAAGATTTATACGAAAGAGAAAATTTTCTTGAGGATTCCCTGAGATCTTTGAGGCAAAAGCTCGTCACAGCGGAGGAAAAATTATCTCTGAGTATCGAAGAATTAAACAACATCAAGGCACTTATTATTTATTTACTTATTTATTTATTTATGTCGTTGTCGTTGTCGTTGTCGTTGTCGTTATTGTCGTTGTTGTCGTTATTAAATGAGTAAAGTTGTAATTTATGTAAAAAAATAGCAAAAGAATCGGGAGGAGCAAGACGAGGACATAAATTTCAAGTCGAGGAGCGCAACGGAATTACACGAGCTGAATACGGTACAGAAAGAGGTGCGTGAATTCATGAAAAGCAAAATAGAAGAAACGTTGCTGAAAGTCGAGGAGAATGTGAAGAAATTAAAGGCAAACTGTGAAAATTATAAATCGACGAAATCGAGGCTCGAGGATCGTATGAGGCTCTTGGAGGAGCAGTGCAGTTCTCAGGAAATGGGCAAAAAGGATCTCGAGAACAATTTGGACTTGATGTCAAAGCAAGAGGATATTCTTGTTATAAACAATAAATTGTCCAAGTATCGGAAAATATTACAAGACATGGACTTTGATGGGGTCCAAGAAGAGTACGACAAGTCAGAGGCACGTAAGAAGGACTTGGAAAAAGAGGTGGGCGCGGGCCTATTGGGGTTGTCCGGGGTGACGGATTTAATTTTAAAATTATATTGGATTGGAATATTAATAACGTTAAGTTCTTGTTACCGTAGAAGAATTCTATAATCGGAGCCAAAGGCGAACTGTGGAATTCCATTGAAACTATAAGAAAAAGCTTAAATCAAGAAAAATACAGAATGGCTCGTAGCAATTACAAGGAAAAGCAATTACTGCACGTGGTAATTATTTGATATTTCGTAAGGATAATGCACGGGCCGTCATCGCGTCTGTCCGTCGTTTTGTTCTAATGATAATAATAATAATAATGATAATAAATAATAATAAATAATAATGATAACGTTCAGGTACAAAGCGAGGCGATTGAAAATTTGAAAGCCTACGTCACGGTATTGGACAAGGCAATGATAAAGTTCCACGAGGAAAGAATGAATACCGTAAATAAGATAATGGGCCAATTGTGGAATTTGGTGTACAGCGGCAGGGATACCTCGTCCATCAAGATACGCGTACAGACGACCGAAGGCATTGGCGATAAGAAGCGGTCGTATAATTATAAGCTGGTGCAGGTGAAGCGATCGACGGAAATGGACATGAAGGGAAAATGCAGCGCTGGACAAAAAGTACACCAATTACACAATACATAATCATGGAATAATTATATTCTCATCTTTTTTCTTCTTATTATTATGTTTATTTTACACTTTACGCGAGATTTACTAAATGTCTGGTTAATGAAAAGGTTTTAGCTTCGATAATCATTAGAATGGCCTTGGCCGAGACATTTTGTTCGGATTGTGCGGTATTTGCATTGGACGAGCCAACGACAAATTTGGACGACGAAAACTCGACGAATTTATCCGTCACGCTTTCCAAGTAAACAGCAACATTTACAATTCGCCAAAACGAACGTTAAATTACGAATGTTTGTTAAATAACTTGTTAAATAACTTGTTAAATAAATTACAATTTCCAGAGTCATACAGCTGCGGGCGCAGTACAATCAGAATTTTCAATTCATCGTCATAAGTCACGACGAAAAGTTTATATCACACCTGTCGAATTTAACTGGGAAGCAATTGTTCCAAGAGCTTTATAGAAATATCGAGTGAGGCTTTTATCCGAGCTTATATTAATTATAGCTATAACCTTGGCAAGTAGCGAGCCCAGCTCAAGCGACATTAACGTGCGAATATTCTTCTTTACAGTGGATACAGTTTAATCAGACGAAGGCACATGTCTGATCTGAATAAACTTAACGGTTCCGAAACGGTTAATTACAAATTCGAAGGCGAATCCGAGGAGGAGGACAACGAGGACGAAGAAGCTGGCAAAAGTACTTTGAAGCGAAATTTAAATCTGGACGACGATAATATTACGCCTATAGCACCAACAAGTAAAAAGAGAACTTTAAAAAAGTAGATCGCCCCCTTTTTTTTACAAAGAGCGTGAATTAATTATCTCTCTTTTTAGAGAGACATTCCGAATTTATTTTGCAATCGCATAATAATATAGATATTAATGTAGATTAATTAATTAATTAATTAATTAATTGATTGATTTCGTGTATCCAATGATGATGATGATGATGATGATTATCATCATTGTACTTAATTTGATTTCGTTTTTTTTTTTCAAAGTAATTTTCAATTTTAGTAATAATTAATTGTCTAATTTTGTATCGATTAGTGCTTTTAATTCGTTTTAGCAATTAACTTGATTACTGCTGCGACAGTATTTCATGCACATTTAACAATTATTATATTATTATTATATTACATTGTTGCGTATACGCGTGCTGAAATATATTGCCCGTTATATTTAAGCATTAAAAAAAAGTTCCTTTATGATTATATGAGCACGTAAGCATAATTAAAAATGAATTATTTGATGTTTCAAAGAATTAGAATTCAAATCAATTCCCTAATACTTTACTTACGTTCAAAGCTATATTTTATAAATCATTCTGTTCTGTTAATAATATCTTGTAAATATTGTCAATTAATTATAAGAGCGTCATATATTTTTGTATTTTTGTATTTTTGTATTTTTTTTTTATTAATATTAATATTCCATGCTTATTTATATAAAAAAATCACAATAAAAATGAAAAATATAAAATATAAAAAAAGGAATTTATTACTTCGTGACGATTCATTTTCAGATTAATTAAATGGTTATTAGGTATTAATTACATGAGCGAAGTAAAAGAGATCATTAGAAGATAAATAATGATTTTTATATTACATTAAGTCGAGAGAGCGAACGTGTGAAAGCTTAAAATGCCAAATAATTTTTGGTCAATTAGAATGAATCTTGAAAACTGTATCGGCATTGTATCGGCGGCGTCCGGAGACGGAGACGCAACGACAAGGAGTTCTAAACATGTTGTCACACGTCACGTATACGCATCCCTTTATGTTTTGAGATCGTCTCGTTATACTTTTCGAGGGTTTCGCCGAGCGGACGTCGTCCCCGCAAAGCCAATGCGATCGCCGTCACCTTTTGTTCATTCGCCCATCTCGTTCCGGGCTTTCTCGATCATCGTCATCATCGTTAGCCTCTCGTTAACAATTACACGCGTTAGGAAACGTCATCGTCGTTGTTTTATTGGATGTAAGAGACGTTATCGTCGGTCGGAGAACCTAAAGTTCTCAATGGATATTCGCGAGACGCGGCTGCGACTTGAATCCTCATCTTCATTAGGACGTTTGATCGTATAGAATGTGGCAGTGGTGGCTCTACCGAATTTCAAAAAGAAATTCAAGCGGCAACAAAAAGTCGAGACCTCGAGTGACGCTCACTGTATATCCGCGCATACGAGAAGAAAAAATAAATTTGTCAAGTTCAAAAAAAGCTATGATTATACTTGGGAGCATTTATTCATTGAGAATTATGAAGTATTTTTAATGTCTGGCAGTGGAACGAATGGCTGCGGTTTCGCAAATGTTTTATTTACCACTCGAAACATTATTTATAAACGCGTGTGTTTCTATGCGAAAGGTTCATTAATTTGCATAACATCTGCATAACAATAATAATCTAAGGTAAAGAGTTGTGGTAATTATTACGATTGATCGTAGTAAGCCCGGTGGTCGCCACGTGCCACGCGTAGTCGTCGCTCCCTCGACCCCCCGCAGGAGTCCTCTCACTTGGAGGAACGCTTAGATGCAATTCCTGCAGCCCGACTCTCTAGCTCATAAATAATTACAACTTGGTACGCGCATTTATTTCTCTGCACAACATCCAGGGTAAAGGGCTCTTCCCCTCGCTTTTATAAAAGGCAATTTTTAATTCATAAACAATCAATTGTTTATTAATTACTTACTGTCGCAACTCGATATGTCTCGAATGCCCAGTACCGCACGCACGTTCACTACGATATTGAATTAATTGATCGAATTAAATAAAAATCACCCGCCATTCTCTCTATTTTCGCTATTCTCTAGAAAAAAGAAAAAAAAGAAAGAAAAGAAAAGTACTTGTAATGAGTACGTATCACTCGGAAGAGACGCGAAATAACGGGTTTTTGAAAAAAAAAAAAAAAAAACATTCGAATGAGCCGTAAAACTAAAATTGGCCTTGAATTAACAAATTTATACAATTATCAATGTCGCCGAGTGTTCGTTTGGCGCGAATGTTTAAAATAATAATCGAGCAATTGTCTCGCACGTATAGGCGTACGTACAGGGGATATAAATACATTGAGAATTATCCTGTATAATATGTAATATGTAATAATACGAAGAGCTTAGGTTGTAAAGCGCCTACTTCCGCGCAACGTCTCGGCAACGTAAGAATAACAATAAATTGCAGGTACACGACACCGCTCAGGTGGATTACATTGGATTAGCTTGCGCGCGGATATTGTTTGCGTGTGTTGTGTGTTGGACGTGTTTGTGTTGCGTCAGTGACGTTAGCCAATGTCAATGTTACATTACATCGACTCGATCTATAATAACGTATTAATCGCAATGCAAAGTCTAACTTTTTCCCAATAAATATCGCGAACAGATGTTTAATTATGGCTTAAGAAGCTGCTGTAGAATTACAATTTATTGAATTTTCAAAGCCATAGTCAACGAGGCGCCGAGGAAAACTGTCTATTTTATATGTCCGCGTTTTGCTGGATTATACAATTACATGTGATTTTCAATATAATTCCTCCGACTGGTCTCGAAGCCGGAAAATTCGTCACAAACAAATTGTATCCAACGGGAACGCAACCGTATTTTCCCCGTAACTTCTAACAATCTAAATATCATAAGAATAACAACGTTTAATCGAATATATTAATATCGCTATAAGCGTTATTTTAGGTATCGAACGAAGCCAGAGCAAATATATGTTTTAGACTATTTTAAGGAAGCTTCCATTATATATATATATATATTGTGAAATTTCGTTACAATAGATAAGATCGTATAAATTGCAATTCAATGTTAATAATGCATTGTGAATGTTATTAATGTTAATTTGTAAATTTAATATGCGCGTAACAATAATGCAGCGTAATATTACTTTTACCGGGGAATATCATTATTTCCGCGGAACGTCAAATGTATACGGAGTTTCAAACTTTTGTTAGAAGAATGAGAACAGAAGCCTTTTTAGAGCTTCTGATCTTGCCGAGGTGAATAAAAGTCCACCCACGTGTCTGTGTATATATATATATATATAGAGAGAGAGAGACGAATCGTATCTATGCGCAATAATACCGAAGCTCAAACTCCTGTTTGAGCGTTCTCTACCACTTACTCCCCTTATATACCTCTGCTGATACAAATATACACGTATATGTATACGCGTCGTCATACGTGCGCGCGTACGTATAGCTTTAAGCAAAATGAAATAACGCGTTCGATTCGAATTCCCTTTTGATTGTATTATGAATATGAATTTACACCAGTAATTGTCGTTATCATTTTATTATTATCTAACAATAAGCTTCATACAAACCTTTTAATGGGAATTTTTTTTATACAGGAGGCTCCTGTTCCAAGTAATTAGCCATGGATCCTTTTCTTAAATGACTCCCAAAACTTACTTAGTTTTATATTAATATTTTTTTTTTTTTTACCGAATACCGGAAAATTTACTTGTGCGGGAAATTAAAAATTAATAAATCAATTAACAACTCTCGATCGTGAATTAACGGACATTCGGCATTATTTTATTGTATTATCTCAGGTGTTCGATTCTACTTATTCGCTCTCGTACCTTTACTTTCTTTCACTATTTATACATTTCCAGGATATTGACAATCAACAACAACAGAACAACAACGAGAACAACGAGAACAATAACGAGAACCACAAAGGAAAAAAGAACTGGAATTATTATGAATTATTTTTGAAAAGTAAGCGATATTAGGCAAATAGGGAATAAAATAAGAAATAATCGTGTATATAGAAAGTATTCTATAAGAAGTATTCTATATAGATAAATGAGAAAATAACACTAAACTGCATTCTTCAAGTTTTCCAGACACGTCTTTCAATTCTCTCTTTCAATTTCTCCGTTGTTTTTCTTATCCACTCCCACAATATGCTTTCGACGTCTAGTATTTTATTTTAGACATTATGACAAAGAACGAAAAGCCTTTATATTTAAATATATATATCCTTGAGGTACTGTCTTTATCATTATATTTCTAATAGGCTTTAATAGGCTTAAAAGCATAAATTAACTTTTAATTATTATTTTATCAATTATTATTATACGAGAAATAATGGATTGTCCGGAAACATTGAATTTTTGCAATATTACGACTGACTTCTAGCCTACGCGCGACAAAACTATTCAAAGCTCCATTTTAATTAATATTAATTACGTTAATATTGTCTGTATTTTGCTGCTACCCGCTTGCTTTTTTTTTATTATAAACTCCGTAACAAAATGCTAAACTATTTAACGTATTCATTAATATTAATAAAAAAAATATTTATGCACGAGTGAAGGTTTAAGAGCTTTTTTGAAACGTACTTAGATTAATTGTGCCGCGATAATAAGTGAAAAATATAGGGATAAATTAAATTAGGAGAAACGAAAAGCATTTATTCATATTTGGGAGAAGGTTATTTGGGGTTTTTGGCGTCAAGGATAATAAATCTTTTATTTTAAGAATTGTAATTTTAAGTTTTAATAGTATTCGTATTTAATTTGCTCATATATATATATATATATATTGGCGCTTTAAGCGTATTCCGTATTTCGTTGTAATTTTATAAAAATAAAATTAGAATCCCCCCGATCGCACGTGCCATTAGAATACAAAATATTAATACGATCGACTTTACCGAATTAAATAATTATTTATCAATTATTAAATATTCCTTATTCTTATGTTAAGTTATTATCTTCCTTTTATCAACCGGTCTTCTGCATCTGCATTCATTTTAGAATGACCAGTCGATCGAATAAGATTTGAAATTATATATTAAAAAAATCAACTATTCTAATTTTTTTTTTTTTTTTTTTTTTATTTTCATTTTTTCAGTATGATTAATTTATTAATAAATCCGAAAACTCAAGTAGTACTTTAAAAAAAAAAAAAAATAATACAAAAAAAATACCAGTTACATTATTTAGATGTAGTATTTATTATTATTATTATTTAGTTGTAGACGTTTTAAAGAAGACGCGAAGGAATAGGAAATCTCTCTCGGCTAAGAATAAATGAAATAAAGATTTTTTTTTTTTTTTTTTAGAAAATTCTTAGAAGTAGAGTTTTAGAGGGAAAAATGGATTTTTCGAACTTTGTCTTGACAAAGCAATACATTAATCAACTAGCCTTACCAATTTCAAGTATTCTTGCAGAAATTGAAAATCGATTCCTCTCCGTACTTTTTACTTTTTCTGCGCTCCCTTCGAGAGCTTGAAATTGAAAATAAAATGCTAATACATTTCCCTCTGTCTTAAAAACTATTATTATTATTTCCACTTAACTCGCGCATATCGATATTGCAATTAATCTACAGTATTATTTATTATTTAAATATACGTATTTCCAAATTGTCTCATACGTCTTCTTCCCTTTTCTCTTTCTTCTCTTATATTTACTATGAATCTCATTCGGTTTGCTTGTGTGGAATAAAATGGAATAATGGAATAAAGTACTGCCGATTGTTGGTAAATTATTTGAGCTTTACTACTACTGGAAATTCCGCCGTATCTAAACGCATGTGTGTGCGTGGGCGCGTGCGTGCGAAGACTCTTTTAGAATTGCTGTTAATTCTACGGAATAATTACAAATCGCTATTGCGTAATTGAAAAATGTTAATTTTATGATAATGAGAAAGAGTTGGCCGACATATACGCATAGACATTTAATTTAAAAAGTTGTTTCAATGATTACGAGCGCGATAAGGTGGTTTGTAAGGTTTGAATTAGGATAACGCGAAGGGGTAGCTCGATGATTTTATATCCGACTTTAGTCGAGACAGTAAAAAAAAACGGCAGGTGGGCTTTCGACGTTTATTGTCGTATTGTTCGGCATCGAAGGACCTGTCAGACGACGCTCGCGAATTAATATAAAACTTTAGCGGAATAGGTAAGCAGGGGGGGGCGGGGCCGGGGGGTGACATGTGGCCGGGGTTACGTTTAGCCTGGAAGGAGCGAGCGAGAGGCGTTGCTGGGGCTCCGTTGGGGCTCCGTTGGGGGCGAGGGCGATGGTGTGGGTGGAGGGCGGGCGGAGGGATGGACGGGAAGGAGCTAGCACACACACCAACGAGAGTTGCACATGATATCGCACCCGCGCAAGTGGAAAACTAGCCAGGGATAGAGGCGGAGGTTTGACGAGCGAGGGCCGGGGCCGGGGCCGGGCCGGGGCCAGGGCCGGGACCGGGACCGGGGGGATGGCGAGGTGAAGGGGTGGTTGGGAGACGGGGGAACGGGGGGGAGTCGGCGGGAGAGAGAGAGGGGGAGGGGGGGTCAGAGCTTGCATCCGAGCGAAGCGCGTATATATTTGGCGGTAGGATAAGGCGCTTGCGCGTCCTCCCTCCCCGCTGGCTGCGTTCTTTGGGTCAACGGTACAAGTTCTCGCAGTGCGCGCACATTCAGTCTCGTCGCAAGTCCGCTGCACGCGTTCGCAAGCGAGTGGCCGCTTAAAATCCATTCGAAATATAAGATAGCCGGCTTGCGGCTCCGATACAGCATTTAAACGCAAGTGGTAAGAGACATGCTCTAATCGGACAACGGCTCTTTATCGTTACCCCCCCCCCGTCACTCGTTTCGTTTCGTTCTCGCTTTATCCATACAATTTTATACTTCAATAAGATAAGGAAAACAAAACAGAACAAACAAAAACAAAAAACAAAAAACAAAAACAAACCGTCTTTAAACACAAAAAGCGGGCGGACCGTTCATTCATTCACCTTTACTTACTCCTTACTCCCCTCCAACGCCTCTCCCCCTTCCTTTAATAATAATTACAATTACAATAACCCCAATAACAAGAATATTAACAAAATAATAAGAGTAATAGTTAATAATTACGCTCGTTATGTCTATTTAAAACGTAGAACAGTGTCATTCTTATAACTTTACTAGCTACCGGGGGGTAGCTAGCTTCACGTATACCTGGACGTCCTCGATAACGTTACTCCATACCATTGTGTTATTATGAAATAGTCAAATTGCAGTCTCAGAACGGATCGGCCGTTAAAGTATGATTACAGTGTAGAGGGTGATTTTTCATATTTTGTTACGATCGCGTACTCCAATAACCGACGACGACGACGACCATATAACTATGGATTCTCTTTGCTGGACATCGACAAAAGGTAGGTGTAATTAGTATACGTATATACGCACGTAATAATATATTATTAGTGTATATTATATGTCGCGGTTATTGCGATACGAGGAGCTTTAGAAGAGAGACAATAAATATTATAGCCGAATTATCCCCCTTTTAACGATATTTATTATCCCCAATAACCCCAATTCCCTCTAATCATTAGAATTTTGTTTGTTTTTTTTTTTTTTTTTTGTTTACTTACGAGCAAAACTTACCTCCAACAGGAGATAAGAATAATTGACAGAAAGATTATTGACCAATAATGAATCTTTAAAAAAACTTTAAAACCCAATTGATTTGTGCATTATAAAGTTATCATAAATGTCCGTGCACTTAAAATACTTGAAATTTCGACAAGTAATTAAGGAATGCAATTTATGCAATTTATGCAATTTTATCGATATACTGGATTTATTGCAATATTCCTTTTTTTCCCCTTTATTTCTCATAATATTTCTCGTAATATTTCTCGTAATATTTAATAAAAGTAGGATAACGTTTAAAAAAAATTGTTTCGACTCCGAATCGATCTTCAGTTTGCACAACGAACACATAAAATAAGTCATATTATAAAGTTATATTACAATAGAACGTAAGAGGAAAGTTCTCATTGAAAGTAAGATTTAAAGGACGGGGATGGGAATTTAAAATATAATTTAAAGTTGACGTCGTTTAGGTTAAGATGGCCGAAATAGGTTTGATAGTTACGTAAAAAAAAAAAAAAAATCAATCTTAAAGATCTTGAAAAAAACTAAGACAAAATAAGAGAAGAAGGGGGGAAAAAACCCTCCCCTTCGTATGTAATGCAAGAGGGACGGATGGAAGGCGTGAGGTCAAAGGCAAAATAAAAAAAAAAAAAAAGGTTTAATTGCTCGCGGAGTTATTGTCCGGGTTTATGTGACATTGAATCGTTTGCCGACGAGTCTTGCTTGCTTCACTCTATGCTCGAGCGATTACTACTTCCCCAGCCGCATGAGAGGCGAGCCTTTTTTTTACCTTTTGCCCAAGTCCAAGTCCAGCCGACCAACCAACCAACGAGAAAGAACGATTTTTTTCGTCACCGAGTCTCAATCGAGTGCTTTCATTAAGCCTGAGTTTTCCCGCTCCGGGAAATAATATATATTTCTAAACTCCCGTCTTCTTGAAAAGTCACTCAACGACTGCTTAACTGTCCATTAAACCAGATACAAGAAAACCAATTACGCAATCACAATGATAACTCGTTCGAACGAATTTCGGATTCCTTTTCATTTTAATGCCAATAATGCTCATTCAATGGTTATTATTATTATTATTATTATTATTATACATTATCCATAGAATCCAGTGGCGTACAATTATCGTAATATTTCTTACATTAAAAATAAATTTAAATTTTGCCGTCGTCGAAAGAAATTCTACCTTCTTATTAAAAATATTCAAATTTTACTTTACGGCTTCGTAAAGAGTATTTTCACTTTTTTATATAAATTACGCGTCTCCTATAATTATAAACATACCAGCCAGAACATATTAAAAGTATACCAATTATTCCCTTGAATTTCGATAGATTTAATTATATTCCATTATACTTCAGTATATCCATATCATGTGTGTGTATATATATATATATATATACATATATACTGTACACCTTCTCCAAATATTACTTTTATTTATTAAGTAAATAATAATATTATTAAATTACCGTATGCATTATAATATTAGCTTGGTTAGCCGGAGCCTTGTGGTATTCGTCATAAAATTATTTATATTTACGTGCTCTAAAGCATTATTGTTGTTATTATTTTCATTATTTCGTTAATACTTTTGCGTAAAATGCTTCTTACACATTTTCTCATTTTTCCTCGATATTTGTTTGTTTGTTTGTTTTTTTTTTTTTATCTCAAACTTATATAATCTTCGATTATATGTATAATATAATAACCGTAAATGTAATATCATTACAAAAAAAACAAATATACTTGTAACATATATATATATTATGTATTTCTATTTTTATGAAAAAAAACTACTTCTTAAAAATTCTTATTATTTATTGAATTAATCAATAGAATTTATTTTAAATTCTGGTCAATATTTTTATTTTCACCCATCCTCTGTTATTATTGGATTTGAAAACAAAACAAAAACGAAATAATAATAATAACAATAATAAAATTTGAACTAAATAATTAAGTTGATTTTTTCAAAGGTAGGAGACTAATTATCTCTCTTAGAGAGGTAATTTTAAACATATAATTTTTGTTTTCATGAAAAAGTATTTCAAGACACTTACGACGATGATTTTATCCATTTTTTTTAAATATAAGCTTGATTTTTATCCCTTTCGTATCCATTAATATTACGTATATTCATTTAAGCTTTTTCTTTTTTTTTACCAATACAGAGGGATTCGTAATTTGCTCGCAATACATTGTTTTATCGTTTTGTTACCTTAATTTCGCCTTCAATGGCGAGATTACAAAAATATCAAGTCATTTGTAGCAACACGTAAAGCATATAGTCTACGTAGTTGTTGGGCATTACAAAAAAAAACAAAAACAAAAAAAAAAAACAAAGAAAAAATTAAATGTTTACATTATTCAAACGATAGAATAGATAACAGATAGAACTCATAAAGTTCGGAATGCATTAAGATATTTAATAGCCGACGTGTGAGTGATGTAGCGAGAGAAAAATATTCCATTTTAACCATTGCGTTGGCCTAGTTTTTAATCCTGTACCTTTTTTTTGTTATTATACACTAATTGATTATGTGTATATATATATGTATATGTATATGTATATTTGATTTTATAAGTCGAGGGATATTTTACAGCAGAATAAAGGGGAATACCTGTCGATTTTGGGAATAAGTAAAAAGCATTGGATTTGCTTGTAAGGAACGTAAAGTATGATTAATCGTGTAAGTAAACACTTGCGACGACCGATACGTAATCAGTTGTCCAATATTATCGAGGAGATATATTGCAGATCAGGTGAATCAATCAGAGGAATAAGACTATGTATAATAATAACGTTGTGCAAGTCCTCGGATTAGAATATTTATTGGTAAGAGTAGCGTTACGTTATTGGTATACCAACCATAATGGCTCGTGCTGACGTCATTGAATTTTAATAATAAACATCCTTTCGGCTAATTTAATTTAATATATCCACCCACGAAGCGGACAGGAATAAATAAATAAATAAGCGGGAAGGAAGTTTTTTTTATTTTGGTAAACGACACTTTCCCGATAGTTCCGAAAAAGAATCTGTATAAGCTTAAAAGAAATTTCCTTCTCCCGTGCAGTTATTGTTGCATTTATAAGCGGCAGCTGTTTAAAAAAAAAAAAAAAGGTACTTGAATCGTATGGCTTCGGCGACTGCTGCTGTTTTTCTTTGCAACTTACTTTCAAGCTGCTTCTCGAGTATACTTTCAACGGTCCTTTAATAAAGACTATTTAGCTCTACTTTAAATACAATAAAAACGAAACAAACAAAACGAAAAAAGAAGATGAAAACAACATTTTCAAAAGCAAAACAAGCCTGTTATTAACTTTTAAGTTAATTACAAACGGGATTTTCTTTTTTTCTTTTTTTTTAAACAAAGCCGTTATCATTTTTCAATGATCAACGTGGCTTCCTCCTCATTAGCCTACGAAATCTAATTAGAAATATTATATTATAACTTGTGTCGATATGTTGCTATTTTTGTTTTGTTTTTTTTAATACCATTTTGAGGTCCGTTAATATTTATAATTTTTATCGTTCATTAGATACCGTGGAAAATTTCTTTTATTCAATACCTCATTATGATTTATTTATTTATTTATTTATTTATTAAACAAAATTAAAAGTTAAAAATTATTTGTTAAGTATAAGCTGTTATTACGAATACGATTTATTTAATTAAATTGTTTATGATATACGTTGAAACTATTCATAATTTAGACTCAATTCGTTTATTGTTTGTTCATAATGGTCTACATAATGTTATTATGAGTTTTAAATAATAAAGAACGTATTTCCATATAAAGTAAGTAAATATAATCTCATTCGTCTGCTTATTATTGTTCGCTATTTTTAACAAAACACTCAACATTATTAAGAATAATTATTATTACTATTATTAAAAATAAAAATAACTATTCCGCAATCGTTAATATACAGTAAATATATATATATATATATCCGGAATATATAGAATTACTTAACGTTCGTGTAAAATAATAACTTAAAAAAAATATAATAAAATTTGAATTATGTATCGTGTGAAATATTTATAAAAAAATATATATTTCAAGGGAATTATAATTATATTTGTTGTTATCATTGTTATTGTCGTTGTTGTTGTTGTTGTTGTTGTCGTTATTATAAATATTATAATTATTGTAAGTTTATATTTTTTTTATATCTATTTATCATGGACTTTTAATTTCGGAACCAAAATTTTCAATTAATTCAAATGCATCTAATAGATTCCCTATACAAGATTAAAATCGCTTTCCGCGTATTATATATAAATCCATAACTACAGGTACAATAAATTTGGTGGGCATAATTATATGAGATTAAAGATTATGTGCGATTCTAATTTTCCTATACAATAGAGATCATTGTATAGAATTTCAATTATGAATTTCTTCTTCGACCTTTTTATTACATTGCATTTTCATATTTTTGCCCATACCACTCAACAGGCAGATAAAGAGAAGGATAAATTAAAGAGAAGAATTTTATTAAAATGCTACGTGTACACGGATACATGCGCCGTACTGTCTTTCATACTCATTCATCAATATTTCGCGATGCTAGTGATGCCTTTCTTCCTAATGATTATTCTATTTATTAATCCATTTATCAATCATCATTCCAATATACATTTGTTTACAAAACCTAAGGAGATTAATTTATTTTACCACTAGACAGAAGATATTGTAAATATTAATGACAAGGTGTACAATTAATTATATTATATATTATATATATATATATATTAACGTGTCAAAAATATTTAATAAATTTTTTTACTTGTACATGCAATGAACAATACGAAGGCGGTATCGAGATTATCAGCGTGTTAGTCAAGTACCTCATTCCTTTGGTAAATTTATTAATTTTCTATTAAATTAATAATTACCTCGTACATTTCTGTGTGATATTGTGTCTGACGAAAAAATTGTATTCGTCGAAAAAGGTTTTAGCGGAATTACAAAACCAATTTGCTCTATGTTTTATAACGTCACTCAGTAAATAATCTCTTCCTCAATATGTATATATATATATATATAAATTCATTATTTATTGAATTTTCAATTAAAAGAATAGACAAAGTTGTGGATAGCATAAAAATAGACTGATAGTGAACCCTCGGAAGAAGTTAAAGCTTCATCTAGAAATCATAGGAGTAATAATGATTATTATTTTAAGCACGCGTTAATGAAAATAGTCTCAATGCGCCATAATAAACGGAACGGAATAAAATATTTTCCATGTAATGAAAAAAATATTCATTACACTCGACTGGCTCGTGTTGATTCATTATCACGTGAATATAATTAAATGTCGCTGAAATGTTAAAAACAAAAAGTCTTTCTTGCTTTTTTGTTTTTATACATATAAATATGAGATGAAGAAGAGGTGAAAAATGAAGGTTAAGTATCGCGAAACAACGAATCGCGCTTCGTTCGCTTCACAGTCGCGTTAATTCCATGGGTAACGGCGGTCAACCGAGTAAACTAATTAGTTTTTCGAAGAGGGAAAAGTAGAGAAAAGAAAAGGACACAGTGTAGAGGAAGATGCCGGGCTCGTAAAAGAAGGATTTTTAGATAAAATTTTTCATTGTCAGAGTGAAAAGGATATCAAAGACAAGAGTTCAGAGACAGCTTTAGATAGGACGTACAATATATATATGTATATGTGTGTGTGTATATCTCGGTTCTGAATGGGAAGAGAAAAAAATTATTTTTATGACTTCCGTCCCGCTGAGAAAATAGAATCTATTTAAATTCCGTGCCTTAATATAAATATTTTTAGAAAAGTAATTGATAAAATTCCAAGGAGCAGAATTGTCACACTTACAGGTTGTACACTGCACAAGCGCACCTGTACGCACACCGAGTACGGATTGATATATATACATATATACGTATTTCTGTAAATGTACGTACATTCAAACATTCACGGATCCGTGATCATTGAATCTTTCAAATACTTCTTAATATTACGAAAAATTTTTCTTTGTATGTATTATCTTCAGCATACTTTACAATAATAATGCGCTTCCGCGAATATTAACAAATATACTTTGAGGCATTCAACAAATTTGAAAGTACCTTACGAGATTCCGAAGCTGCGATCCGTATCTCGAGATTATCACTTTTAAAATTCAATTACATCTAAAATCAAATTTCTAAACTATGCACCTTTAGATCTTCAATTTCGGCGTATGAGCATAGAGTTTATAATTAAAATTTCTCCAAAGTCTCTGTACTCTGTACTACGGATGCAAAAATTAATTATACTCCAATACCGAAACTTTGTAGAATATAATAAAAGTAATGGTTATTGGGCAAATCATCGGGAATTCGTTATTTATACAGAAATTAAGTTACGAACTCATTGCGCTGCGTTTAAAAATTTTCTAATCGTTCTGTGTAACAAAGGTTCTACCTCCTCTCGTCTATATATATATATATATAACGACAGATATTGGTTAATCCCCTTTAACAATGAAATAAACAAGATAAATGAAAAAAAAAATATCTTTTTTGTCAAACCAGGGCGATGGCATAATAATGGTTTTAATGTAAATGAAAAGTAATACGTGGGACGAGCCAATGACAGCGAAGACCACAAGTGAAGTATGAAATATGTATAAAAAAAAAAAAAAAAAAAATCTATTGTTAAATAGAGGTTAAATAAAGTTAAATAGAAATGGAAATATGTAAAAAAAAAAAAAAAACAAAAAAGAACGGTGGATTATCTTTTCGTTCACACGATACGTTTTACCATCGTTTGAATGCATTCCGTATTCATAGTATTATCGCATTGGTAATAATAATAATAATAATAAGTGCGAATGAGAATAATCAATTAATACGATATTGATTATGTATATTTAATGAATATTGTCAATGACGTTATGTATTTAAATTCGGTATGTTTTTAAACATACCGTGAAACGTAACCTTGATTGTTTATTTTTTTTGACAACAAAAATAGCTTACAACGAAATCCCAAAGAAATTTCTCAGTCGAGTGGAATATTTATGGATAAGCATCACGCAGAGGGTGTACGAAAAAGTTTAATGCCGCTAGATTTCGATTCGGTATTATTAGTTGTATATCAACCCGATTACTTACAATACTGACGTCTGGCGTACAGCACATTCATTCATTTTTGGATTTCATTGTATCGTTAATAACGACGCATCCAACCACACCACAATAACCACAATATCCATCCTCTCCACAATTAATTCATACGTACATTTTTTTTTTTTTTTTTTTTTTTTTTTTTTACATCGAGATTATAAAATAATAAAACCGTTTAATAATAAATCCTAAATGACGTATTTGCCGAGGATTTTCGGCTATTCCGTAGATTTCAGGGTATTATTATTTCGATAATTGTACAGCTAAAATTTTACGTCCCTCGATCACGAACTCGTTGCCCGGAAATTTGCTGGAAGTTTTATATTTCAAAGAAGAAGAAGAAGAAGAAATTCTTACATACTCGTAGGCAAATGTGTTTATAACAAATTAAATGAATTAAATAATTTTGCATTTATTTTTAATCGAACGAATTACGCTCTAATTTACCCGTTACAACCCATTACAAAGTTTTCTAAATCATTTACTTCTTCTTCTTCTTTGTTTTGTTTTTTGTTATTTATCATAAACTTACTCGTGTCCTTACTTGTCCTCATTATCGTATTTAGGAAATTGGAAAATTCATAAATGCAAAAGCAGCTCGTTGCATTTCATCTTTATAAGCGTAGAAGAAATTCGAACGACTTTTGCTCCATAAATTTAGATCGAAACGTCATTTCAATAAATTAAAGAAAAACATTCTATCGCGCAAGCGTTATTGGTCAAAGTCTCGATGTTCCTACCAAGCCGGATATTATTGTCAGTGAAAATTTAATTTAAATCTCGTACTCCCGTCCCTACCAGTTCCCGGCAATTATTCTAATTTAATTATAATTCTAAGCCTACCGTCTAAGATATACACATAGAAAAAAAAACAAGGTTTTGCCCGTACAGCATATACAAAAAATAATTATTGTCTCGAGAGTTCGGCCGAGCTTAAGGAAACGCAAACAATATCGTAGATTTATTAGAGTTTATTTAATTATTAGCATCTACGTGTTATTATCTACCATCTGGTTTTTTGCATATTAAAAAAAAAAAGCTTTAAGCTAATAGGAACAAGTCGAGTCGTAATAGACTAAGGCTAGAATAGGCAAGACGCGACGGAGACTTGTATGTATTTTCTTATTTCTGAGCTCTAAAAATTTATTTACACATCGACCGGGGAACGTTTGTGCCTCCAATCGAAAAGCGGCCCAACGCATGTCACTATTATTATTATACAAGATAATAAGTAATCGTAGCTGCGGGAAGACCCTCTTAGAGTTCTTTTAAGTTTTTTATGAGAAGTATTTTTATGTATTTTTGTACTTGTTGTATAAAAGTATGAAGAAGCACATTTGTTTTTTAAGGAAAGAAAGTAATCAAGTTGAGTCGCGCTCTCGACGGTTTTATGTATTATTATGAATTTAACGAAGATCGGAATAGTAAAATTTCTCACTTTACAATGTTATTGCCTACTTGGGACATTGTACAATAATACATCACTTGACCAAACTTGATTGATTAGGTCGTGTCATCTCGTATTGCATAGCGAGTAGTCTGTAATAGCTATTAAAGAGCTAAGAGCGCAAGTCATCACAGGCATCCTATACGGTATCGTTTTAAAAATATCTTTTAGAAATTACTTTTAGCAATACTTTTTCCATGCCCTTATTATATTTATATAATCTATTGGCTATAGGATAATAAATAATTTTATATAATTTAATACCCGACACGTGTAATACATTAATATTTTCGATTAATACAATTAATTATATCCGGAAAGTCATACACGTACGTGGAATGATTAAACAATTTCTTATACAATTATTGGCAATTGCCGTTATTTTTTTAACATTGAGAGTGTATGTCGTTCGATGGTAATTTTAGGTTATTATTCAGAGGATTATTTTGTACATTGTATTGAAAGTTTACTTTTTTTCTTCTTCTTTTTTTTTTTTTTTTTTTTATTTTTTCTTCTGGTAAATAGTATATAAATATATATATATATATATATGTGTGTGTGTGTGTGTGTGTATGCATTGAGCTCTCAGTCCATTAGGGTTCCCCTTATATTTTTATCCATTTGTGGTCTGGGTAATGACCATGAATGTGATACCGAATCGCCAGAGTATGCGTGGATGTATTTGAATACTATTATCCCCGAGTTTCGAATAAGATTTAAACGATTTCCATTTCAGTATGTAAATTTAATGGTAGCCTTTTGTTGTTTCTATTACAGTTACAAGAAAATTTGCATATTGGACTTCAAATACAAAAGGTGTAGTGTAGTCCTCCTGCTTTTAAGGTAATTTTCATAATATTTTAGTCATAAATCATTTGCATCATAATATTCCGACGCTTCCACCTTTTCTGTTTTTTCAATTACATTTATCATTACGTTTGGTAAATCTTTTAAAAATATAATTAAAACCTACGTGTAATACATTAGACATGTTGTTTGTGGTAAAGAATGAAACTGTACGAATGAATATATTGTGACAGAAAATATAATTAACTACAATTTCGTTGGGCATGATTTGTATAAGAAACATCCTTGAACGCGTAATCATAAATAAAAGTTGGTTTCTATTTCATTTGCAAAATCATTTATGAAAATTACCTTTAAAACTAAAAAATGAATTTTAATACTTTATAAAATCCAAACGATGAAATGGCCAACTGAACGTATAAAGGCATATCGAGTCAAGTCTCTTGTGGTCAAGGGATAAGCTCCATTAGATTGGGAAATTTTATTTCTAATCTTTTTTTTCTATAATTAATTATTATTGAATTTATGAAGAAAAAAAAACATTTACCAAGAATTATTCACTTAACACTTGTCTGGAACAAAGTGAGCGATTAAATATTTAAAATCATAATTTTTATTAACGTTATTTACGTAAAATATTATGCAATACGGTATATGTAACTAATAATAACGCAGATACGGAATTTCAAGTTTAAACGTTTTAAACGATAAAAAAAAAAGAAAAAAAAGAACATAATACTGTAAATTAATAAATGAATTTTGTTTTTTTTTATACAAAGAAAAAGCAATCAATCGTAAGTGATGAATTGTTCTAGAAAGAAAATGACATGAGTCGGTGGTTCGTGGGCCCTCCTACGTAAAATAAAAATCGGCGATCCTTTTTGCATAATCTTCGGCGAATAATAACGATCAGCGGTGGTGGTGGTGGTGGTGGTGGTGGCGGGGGGAGGGGGAAATAATAAAAATAAAATAAAATAGAATAAGAAACAAAACAAAGAAAGAAGTTAAAAAAATTTTTATATTTGCATTAACGAGGGTGAATGTTGAGGTAGGCTATTAAAGAAAGAGATTAGGGGCAGGGGTTGCGGAAGGGGGCAGGTGGGGTGGCAGGGAAGGAGGTAAAGAGGGGAAAAGAGCGGTAGTCGGGTTCGGAATGAGAGAGAGAGAGAGAGAGAGAGAGAGAGAGAGAGGCAGAGCTCCCTAATGACCTTAATTCTTATTGGCAATTTTAGAATGAGAATGGACGTTAAAGGTTGTTTGATAGAATATTTGCATCACGTCGATTCTCCAGTGAGGAAAGGGAGCGCAATTAATCATCAGTTATGACAGCGGCCGGCAGCTCGTGTTTCCCTTCTAAGCGCCGAGGCCGCGAAATTTCTATATTGTCAATGAGTTGCAAGTGGACGCACTCGTCGTACCGATTACCATCTTTTTCAATTCTTCGTAATAATAAATTTCCGTCCCGACATTGGCTTTTAAACTATAAACAAATTGCGCTCGTATGGGCGTGTGTGTGCGCGTGTTTTCTTTCCTTCTTTCCTTCTTTCCTTCTTTCTTCTTCTTCTTCCTTCCTTTTTTACCATCGAGTTCTCTAATCCATATAATGCTTTAGTGCTTTTGGCGTTAAAATTTTATTACCACGCGGTAACTGGTATGGAGCACTAAATTGAAATAAAATCATCGTTATATACTAAATATATATATATATATATTTTTTATCTATCTGTGCGATACGCGGACAATTTAATATTCATACTGCAATATAGAATTGATTTTTTTCCCTTCTTCTAAAGCCGCGCATAGATAATTACGATAAATAGTATACGACAATGAAGCGGCAACGGCGCCTCCTTCGATCATTCTCCTCTAGATCATTTTTAATAAAATTTTTAAGTACCCGGGCAACTCGTATCGCTTATAGAATTTCTAAATAACTTCCTAAATTAAAAACGTCGCGTTGTTACAGCAAAAAAAGCATAGCAGTACCGTTTTAAACTATTGATATATATATATATATATATATCTAAACACATATATTTTATTTTTATACATAATATTTACATATTTCATCGAAGGAAAAGGTTTATACGAGTGCGATAAGAGTGAAAAAAATGGAAATGAGTAATGCGCTATGAAGAATCACTTGAGCGAAACGCCATGGGCGTCGACTAGAGTGAATATGCTTATAGTGTAAAATCGATCTTTCATGTATATGTGTGTAAAGTCATGCAGGCCAATCGCGGGAGACATATATTAGGGCGTTTTCACGTAAGTGTAAACTGATATTTATTTATTATTATTATTATTATTATAGGATTGAAAAATTTCCAGTGATATCTGAGAAATTTCTATATACTACTACTACTACTACTACTACCCTTACTACTACTGCTTAGGAAAATCGTAAAAGTAATAATCCTGCACTGGAATAATGGAAGTCATTCTTTTTAACTATTTTATTTATTTAGAGGGCGTAGCTATGAAGATATTTATAGAAAATAGAATTTCAATGGATATGTATTTGAATATTGTCTATTTTAAACAATATAAAGGGAATCTAAAATTCTTGTACAATAGGAATTGCAAAAAATTCAACTCATTTATTCGATATATGTTAAGTTTTAATACGGCTTTAAGATAAAGGTGTTTAAGTATACGCAAAAAAGCCATTAAACGTACATCACATTATTTATTATAATACCATAATAAAGTAATATAATAAAGTCTTTCGTTATTTCGTTATTTTTACGCTTTTATAAAATTAAAGTATGAAATTACATATAGATTGTGTGTGTGTGTATATGTCGTATTTTAATCTCTTGAATGTGCGCGAAAGCAATTCTCGTTCTGATACGTGGTATTGAAATATTACTATTGCAAAACCAAAGTCTGATGCAGTGCGCAGTTAAAATTTTATTCCCATACGACGAATAAACAATTCATTCCAAGCGCTATTCAATTGTTCAAATGCTGTCCATATGTATATATACCGTAATTTTATGCTAGAACTTTTTTACATTTAAATAATATCTCTATAAATACATGAAATGAAATAAATTGTAGATAAAAATTCGATTACCATTTTGTTGATTGGTAGATAATGACGTGGATTTTGACTGGAAACCGTGAATGGGGTTATTGGGGTTATTGGGGGCATAAGGTAATTGTTTTTTTTTTTTTTTTTTTTTTTTATCAATCGGACCATCTGTTTCATTATCTAAAAATGTTATCTATTTACGTTCTCAGTTGATAGAGTAAGAATGGTACAGAAAAATCATGGTATTTTCTTAATGGAATAATTAATTAATCCCTTATCATCGCTTCAGAATGACAGTATCGACAATTTATTTCAGTACAATCGAACTATTACTACTTATTTAATTTAATTTAATTTAATTTAATTTAATCGCCACTTAAAGATATTTATTAAATCTTTTAATGCAATAAATCTTACGTTTGATTATTTTTTCATTTTACAAAACGAACGCAATCGTTTTAAAAAAAAAAAATATTTATCCCAGTATATATACATATATATATATATATATATTTTCTTTTTAACGATTTTCGGAGAGAAAATTTGTCTTGAAACTGATAGAACGGGTAGGTAGGATATATTTCAATTATTCCGAATTAATTTATTAAGCATTGTATGGATGGGCGAGCGAGCGAGCGAGCGATCGAGCGAACTCATTCGACCTTATCAATTCTTTATAGAACTAAAGTGAAATTCAATACTATTCTCCGTTTCATTAACTTGATAATAAAAAGATGATAGCGTAGTAATGAAAGCTTATAGAGTACAGAGTCGTTATAAATATTTTTAGATTTTAAATTTTAAGATTTTCCATAGATCTTTTGTGCGCGAGTCTACGACATTGACATATTACCATACATACTTCCTAACGACTTATTCGGACTTATCTAAAAAAAATTAATAATTATTCCACGCTTATTTATACATTTTCATGTAACAACGGACTATCATAGGACGAGGGTAAAATTATACTTTACGTGTAACGTGTATTATGTATTGGGACATTGGACTTCGGGAATACTTAATTACCAAACTCTTTAAAAATATTGGTTACAATATCCGTGAGGGAACAAACACAAGTCACTTACCAACACTACTAAATAATTATTTATTAATTCAAATACATTCGCACGCGTTATTATACTATTCCAATGCAACTCCGTTATTATTGTCATTGAATGTGAACAATAATTTTGTATGTAATTGTATGAAATAAGAAAGAAATTTGTGATATCAATGGAAATACATTTGAAGTTATTAATGAAATGTAAATGCGTTATACGAACAATCTTCAAAGTAATTATGTTCGGTTATACAAGAAATTATAAAAAGTATTATAATCCTATGTATCGAAATACGAAATAACGGCTAAGATTAATTAAATATAAAATTCATCTGTGTATGTAATCCAGTTCACCGTAAAAGCCTTTAAACGGTAATATAAATAAAAATACATCGATAATTGAGTAATAAAAATAGATAATCGAAAAATTCCAAGGAATATATATATATATATTATATATTATAGCGCAGTTGATTAGAAAGTTAAAAAGGTTGATAGGAAATTCTGTTAAGAATGGCTTCGTGAAGCTACTACAAACTGAATCATAGATATATTTAAGACTATTTACTCTCTAATGCCAAATTAAACAGCAGGTATTTGATTTACAATATTTCGTATAATTAATTCTGTATGTACATAACGTAATTGGCTAATCTTAATTCGATAATACATTTCAAGCCCTTATGGGTATAATTTTTTTTTTCTTTATTATTATTATTTTCATTAAACTTGTGAGTATGAGAGATGAAAAACATCCTTAAAAATTACTTACGATATGCATATCATTTTCGTATTTTTTAATAACATCGAGTTTTCTTAATAATAATAAATATAATAGAAGTTGTTTATATATATTTAAAAAATATACATTTATATTTGTCCATAGAGGATTTTACATTACATAGCGTTAAGATGTTTTAAGAACATTTATTACGAATTGCAATATAAATTCTCAAAATATCTATATAGTTAGCTAAGCCTGTACTTCAATCGAAATCCGTTTCTGGGAACAGCTATTAAAGCTACCGACTCACCGCATACTCAATTACTACTTCTCATGCGATAGAAAAAAATAAATCACCACAGAGCAATTGCTGTTTATAGGTATCACTTCTTGAGCTTTATTACATACACATACAGACGTCTTACAGATATGCCTTCACGCGCTATTACAGGCGCGCGCCTACGTACGTATACACATACATACATATATATATATACATAAGCGCCTGTAAGAGGTTGAGATTAAATTTTTTTTGTTAAAATCAATTGCGGTGTGTTAACAACGGTGCAAAAAATGAACGTGTAGGCTAAAGTAGGACCAGAATAGCAGGAGGATGTGAGAGTGAGAATGAGAATGAGAGTGAGAGCGAGAGCGAGAGCGAGAGTGAACGGAAAGATCGTATGAATAGATAGTTAAATAGATATGCAGATAGATAGATGGGCATACGTAATGGGTGAGAGAGAGAGAGAGAGAGAGAGAAATACGATGAACGCGAGAGATGGAGGGGGCGGGGGCGGTGGGGCGGAATAAGTGCGAGAGAAAAAGACATTCGTTTCTTTCGTGTGCGCACGCGATATTCTATGTAACATTTTTACGTGACTTGCATTGGCCTTAGTATTTCCCTTTAGAATTTTACACTGCACATCTTTCCTCCCATTACGCGCTGTAAATGGAGGATTCCTCGAATCTGTAAAAGGCCTAAGTGTGTACAGTTTTTTTGTTTTGTTTTGTTTTGTTATACAAATACCTCTTTCCCGTTTCTCAGTTTCGTTTTTTTAACTCTTCTATTTTACTTATTGAGAAAATACAAAATTACTATTAACTGCAAAAAATAGATGAAATGAATTTATTAAAAAATCTATTATTAAAAAGCTGAGGAGGCGTGCTACCTAATTCTAATGCTGCGACAATGCAAAACTACATACTTTCGAATAACATTGATCCTGCTATTGATCCTAAGACGTCTTTTTTCGTGCTGATAGACTATTTCTTCGGGTTCGACTGCAAAACTGAACGTTAAAACAATTTTATACGTTTAAAATGAGCCGGAATCAAATATGTTTAAGGGTAAATTTTAATTAAAATAGTTATTACAATTTTTTATTTGCCAAATATAACAACATTTATAAGCTAAGGATTTAAATATATAAATTTATCGCGAGATAAATATATTCATGCGTTTGTTATTGTTAAATTCCCTACAAATTGTGACAGAGCATTTGCACGTGGTAAATAATCATAGAATATAGATATTTTTCTATCATACGAATGATAAATATTTTAATACGATTCTGATGATATTCTCATTAAAATCTCATTGTTTTAAATTTATAAAACGATTCCCTCTACTTCTGCTTATAATTTCTACAAGTTTTTATGATTTATTACGGTGCTATTGAACAAATATTTTTAAATGTTAATAAAAAAAAAAAAATAAATAAATAATAATAATAATAAGCCAATGTGACCCTTGATAAATATTGTTAATAGTATTCATAATAATATTGTGCATGTAAGTTTATACGTGTATAGTTATTTGGAGATAAATTATGATCTGCCTAACAAATATTCCTATCGAATTTCATATTGAAACGAATGTAAAATTTAAAACAGAGAAAAAGGTAACTTATCAGTCTTGGTTCGCTTTTCCACGTGCGATTTTCATGTGAAGTAACAAGAGATTATTTATCCAACAATTAAACTGCCGTGTCAGCTGTATATAAATTATAATAGGAAATAAAATTCGTTCAAATGTACATTTACAATACGAATTCGTAACTTTTCCATTGTGAAATAAGTGAAATTTCTATTTGTACTTTGTATTCGACTGCACAATATAATTTATAGAATTTGTCAACAATTTGTCTCTATAACGCAAAAGTGATTACATTATGCTCCTTTTTAAATAAATTATTTTTTTTATTAAATTATTGTATTGAATGAATATTATTAAATAAAGAATCCTTTTCGTGCGATTCTATGAAAAAAAAAAAAAAAAAAAAAAAAAAATCCATATTAAATTTATTCCACCTATTACCGATGCCGTATATTCGTACTACTACTACCTCTCCTATGTGACTCTCGAAATAAAAAGAAAAAAAAAATCAACTCGCGATGAGATTTTTTTCTCTAAGAAAGAACTCACCGCCGTGACTGACTGACTGACTGACTGCAGTGACTGACTGACTGCAGCGACTTGATAAAATCAATGGCCAACAATAAATAACCTTTCCATCCAAATATTTATATTAAATTACGTACAAGCAACGTAAAATTTTCTGCTCTTTTATTCTATGAACGAGTAGATGATCTGTCAGTTTTTACATTATTCACTTGGCTCCTCACGGCTAATAGTTAATCCAATATTGTACGTTAAATATTTATCCCACAAAGTTAAACAATAGATGGAGGCGTAAACATAACATATTTACTTATATACCAATAATTAAAACTGTATATCCGAATAAATAAATCAAATGCTCAATGTTTAGTACGAATGTTGAAATAGTTGAAAAAAACAAAAAAGGAAAGAAAGAAAGAAAGAAGATAAGATAATAAACCACAAGGCGCTCACTCCATGCTTAATACATGTAAAAAAGTTTAAATCTGTGTTTTATCTTTTGAAATATAAAATCTAATACTATTCTGCAGGTAAACGATTCCGCACTTTATCAGTTATCAAAAATACTGGAATTCTCTACCTACTGGAAACAAGCTCTCTTAAATTTTTCAATATTCAAATATATATATAAATTAATATCGCAAAACGTCGGCACGTGAACATTTTTATATATATTACGTGTTTCCATCAGATTTAAATACACGGAATATCATAGCTATGATATTAAATGACTTTTCCCCGAGTCATTTCATTGAAATTAAAGCCAATTATTTGTAGAAACAGAATACGACAATCACTCTATTGTTCTAACATATATATATATTTCATTTGAATAATAATACACGGTACATAATTCATAATTTCATATAAGTCATCAATTAATTTATCGATATCCTATTAAATATTAAATATTCCATAGCCTTTGATTTGCGCAAATGACTCGGATCTTCGGATCTTTAAACGCTACCCAACAAACAAACACGATATTTCATTTGTTTATTTATTTATTTATTTATTTATTTATTTACAAGGTATTGCGTAATTAATGATTTACAATAATAATTCTCTAGATTTTTATTTACGCTTTGTGTCTCTTACAGAAAATAAAATTCCATTGTAATTATTAAGAAGTTTGTGATCTAAAGGATCGACAAAATGGAATTTTCGTAATCGTTCGCTTACATAAAATATCGGACATTACGTAGAGTTGGAAAAAATTATTTAAATATAAAGCTGTTGTTCTTCATTGAAAAGTAACATGTGCTGTATGTATGGCCATTACGTTATTTGTACAGGCGCTGTGTGCGCGCGGTCGCTCCCCTATGAATTATTTATTTCTCTAAAATTTAGAGGAATTCTTTGGCGAATCTATATTTAGATATCGATTCCGATGCATCTCATTGAATCTCGCACATTCACGTTATAATCCCTCGATACATTGGCCGCGACTTCATTATTCATTTACAAGCATTTCATTCCTACGGCAATGATAATAAATTAACATTTATTATATTTTAAAAAGGATCTATACGATTTGATACGATTTTTTTTTCTTTCTTCTTCTTCTATTATTATTATTATTATTATTATTATTATTATTCTTATAGAGAGAGTAAGGAATTAAATAAAATATGCATTCGGCGTGATTTCAGCGTCGCATTTGTCTCAGTCTTCTCGAGCTCCTAAAAAATAAAACGAAAATAAAATAACATAAAATGAAATAAAATAAAATAAAATAATATTCCATCAATGTAATGCTTTGCCAAGCACCGAACGGAATATCTTTCCCTTATTCAACAAACGCTGTTTTTCCCCTTTTCTTTTTTAACTGTTTTTTTTTTTTTTTGAAATACATGCGTATCAACAAACAATATTATTCCCCCTCAAGTTGTTTGGCGCTATTCTTGGCGGTTAGGGGTGGATGGGGGGGGGGGGAGGACGCAAGCAAAGGTAGTACAGTATAGTCGGGCTGACTAGACAATCAGTTTATTTTTGCAAATCGAAGGCGCTAGCGGATAAATGTATTTTTAACTGTATAGATAGTAGAAGGAAAAGAAAAGAAAAGAAAAGAAAAGAAAAGTAAAGAAAAGAAGGGAGAAGAGGTGGACAACTAAAGTATTTACTTACATTTATATGTCATAGGGTATGATGGGAAAGGCCCCTTTAAAAAATACACATGGCCGTTATTGGGGTTATTCAGTTTCGGAATCATCGCTCATTCTTTAGTTTTCTATAAGGATACCGAGGGATCTATAAATTTCATATTTTCTCTTTCGAATCGTAATAGAAAACTTTTATTTCCCGCGCACGATCATTTTTTATTTAGGATTCCTTTCTAAAGAGAGAGAGAGAGAGAGAGAGAGAGAGAGAGCCAGTTATTGTACTTTTTATTTTCTCCGTTATAAAGGTACTTTATAACGGCAGCTATTTAAAAGAAAATTATGAATTTTAACAATTTTTTTTTTTTTTAATGCTGTAAGGAAAGAAAAAAGAGTAATGCTCTTACGAGGCTTAATATCCTTGTAATTTTATAAGGAATTTTAATCCACTTACTCCGTACGACACTACTGATATTATTTATTAACATCGCCCGTTAAAAAAAAAAAAAATATAACATCGCGTACGTAAACCCTAAAGTTCTTTTTATCTGATTTATAATAGGTGGGCGGGGCGGGGCCGGAAGGGCTTAAACTTTACCACATTCATTCCCATACATTTGATTAATTAATATAAAAAAACATTTTATTAATTAATTCAGCATTAATATGTTAATAAACGCTTAATCGCTACTTCGGTTCGGTAAAGTTCCCTTCCACTGGGGATCCTGGCAAGGACATTTATCTAAAGGGTATGAGCAAACGATCGTAAATTTATAATAAAAACTAAGGACTAAGACGGGGCAAGTAAAAGATCGAGCGGTACTTTTATGGCTTTGTTTTTTTTTTGTTTTTTGTTTTTTGTTTAACATTTATAAATAAAATAAACAAACGTTCCTCCGTTTCTCCGTGCATGTCCGTGTTGCATTAATGCAAACCTTTCTTTTACATTTCTCTATATCATTTTGTATTATTATTACTTCAGGTGTTTTATTATGAAAGATCGCGCTTACTTATATACTCCTTTTACATAGATTTTTATCTCAACGCCATCCTCTCTCCTACGCGTAGTCACTCATATAAATGTGCACTCGCCTCGGGTACGTAACCCCCCCCCCCCCCATTTATTATCTGACATTTCGAATTTCTCTGCGCTAAATTGCCCAATGTTTTATAAAATTTTAATGAATTCATCATGCACGGGTTAATGCGGTTTTATAATTTTTAATTACACAAATTGTCTCGGAATGACTTATAAAATAATACAATAATCGTCGCGTAACTTCAGTGTTGTAAAGAAAAAAAAGAAAAATAAAGAAAAAAAGAATAAAATGTAGAAAAAACATAAAATAATAAATAAATAAATAAAGAAAAGAATAGTAAAAAAAAAATAACGTATAATGTCAAATGTTAAACGTTAAATTCCTCGGAAAAGTCCAAGCACTTGAAAATTAATTTTTACAGAAAATAGTAGCAGCTATTTAAAATATACTTTTAGAAAAAGCAGTTGAAATCTGATCAAAGCACTGCAAATAATGGTGAGAGGGAAGTAAAATAGTGCCAGAGTGCAGTTAAATTCAGTACTAATCCAAGTTAAAATATAACCGAGAAGGAAGGAAGGAAGGAAGGAAGGAAGGAAGAGTATGTGCTTCCTATACATAGGCGCGAGCGCGCGCGCGCGTATACCCCTCACAAAGTCAAGTATACCGTCAGCCAGTAAACCGCGACGCGCGATTTATCAAACCGAAAATCCTGCTTTGGCCAATCTTCATTGGCTAGCCAAGATACGTTGTTACTGTAGTTGTTGTGCGATCGAGGTACGCTACACTATGGATATATCAAGATCATTAATAAATACAGGCTCAATGAAGTTCGATCCTCGTGTCCAACGTGATAATGATAATTCGGCTTTTTTTCTTTCCTTCTTTTCTTTCATCCTCGTCCTTTTTAAAGGAAGATTCAGTTGGGTTAATTTAGAAAAAATTAAGGCCGGGACGATAGATAATGTTCCGATAACACTTAATCAGGAATATCGTAATGATATTCGTGTAATTATAAAAACTTAAGCCGAAAGACATTTCCTTTTACTCGAAGACATAATAATGATAATGATAATAACAATAATGATAATAAAATTGAGAGTGGTTGGGTGCTGCGTACACAGGACGTCCGAATTCAATGGTTATGGATTAAAATTTTGATTTTAGCGGAGGTCCGTCTCCGTCGACTAATAATAATAATAATAAGTTACGGCGCATTCGTTATATTTGCTTATATCCTTTGCCGCCCCGATAACTCGCCTAGCTACGTAAACCCGTAGGACTAGCGCGGGCGTGAATAATAATAATAATAATAATAACTTCGTGTAATAAGATTGAAAGGATTGGTTAAACGTATGCCGGGGACGAGTCTTATTGTTAATTTTTAAAAGACAAATTAATTAATTAATTAATTAATTAATTCCTCGGGGATCGCCTTTATATTAATTAATTAATTAATTAATTAAGAATTTCTTTAAAAAATATTGTACTTGACGTCAGTGGGGCCGGGGCCGGGGGTTGGGGGGGCTAATGAAAAATTTAATTTGCCTAAAACAAAATTTAATCTTAATTAAACGTACGCCCGTGTTTTATAAGCTCAAGCGGTATTAATATTAAATTAATTTTAGCACTTCTTACCCATTTATCGCGGGAGTTTATGTATTTCGAGCGCGTTCCCCGTGTCGCGGCGGCCATTGCGCAGATATCGAGATCCACAAAAGTCGCGAAGGCGAAAACTAATCCCCATAGGATATTTAATGGGTAATGTAATCTTATTGGTTTCACTTGACCTTCCGCGTACGGAGCAACGAAGCATTTTAACGTTATAACTATACGTAACCGTAGCTCGTCGACAATTGATTTAGCGAGATTTACTTAATAATTAATAGGCAGGATTCCTATGATTGATTTTGCCCGACTAATGCGGTTATGGTCTGCGTAAATACGTATAGAGCGTGAATGCTAGTACGGTTGGTGCCGGCTGGACGTGTTGGTAGTGCCGTCACGTGACGCCAATAACCATCTTCTTCAAGGCTTTCGGTGCTGCGCGGGTGGTCCGGATCGATTCCCAAGCAGCCCGGACTCCTAGTCCTTTCAACTGTATTCCGGTATTACGTGTAAGACGCGATTACGGAGGGCCAGAGCTGTCCCCGTCTATCCCCATTGTTCGGGGCTCGATCATTGTTCTCCAATAAATATCAAACATTCGGGAAATACCGGCGACCGACTCCTCTTCGTAATTACGTCAACATTCTTTCGTGTTTCCCATTACATTTATTTTTACAAACCGCTCGGTTGATTGGGGTTATTGTTCCCACCTCCTCCTCTCCTCCTCCCCCTCCTCCTCCTCCTCCTCCGTCCAACGAAATTCAAACGAAATTCAACGGAATGTAACGAGATCGGACGAATCGGAAGTTATAATTACGTGCAGTGTCGCCATTACGCAAATAGTCGTGTAATAGTCCGATACGGTATCCCGTATCCCGGCACCGAGCATACGCATTAATAAGATTTTACTTCTAATGCTCCATTACCATTCGAGCGGAGACAAACTTTATCCGGACGAATAAAAATGGAGACCAGAAGGCCGATAAACGATCGTCGGTCGGACATTTTACGGGGCATATTCAAGCGATCGGTATTTTCATTTTCATTACGCTTTCGACTTTTCGACAAATTCTCTCAACTTCTACACGTCCTTTCTACATTCAATTACATTCATATACACAATTCAATACGGATTACGTTAACAATTACATCCGATGGAGCTCGCCGCGATCGATCAAGCAATCAAGCAGAAAAAAAACATAAAGAAGAAGAAGAAGAAAAAAAACCAAGTTCACTTGGTCTGACTTTATGGGAAGGCTTTCATAAATAATATCGCATCGTTCTTGTATTTCATTGTGTCGGGGGAATCGTTAAGTGTGCGCGTATGAAATACAATTGCCACTTGAAGCGTCGACGTCGTTAAAGACGATTCCTACGTTAGTTACGCAAGACGCGAACGCACTAACGAGGCAAACGTGTTTCCGTTATTGGGCTTCATTTTTCTGTTTTCTGGTCCCCCCTACCCCCGTTGCTCACGAAACGTACCTCCAAAGTTAACTCGCAACTACTCCTTTAACAAATATTCGTTATCCTAATTAATTAAATCGTAGACGGAAAATTAGCGAAGAAACCGTATTGAGGGAACTTTTTGAAAATCACGAAACGGCATTCTTTATTGTTACGGGTTCATTGTAACGGGCCCACGTAAGCATATATATGTATATATATATGTTGGAAAGCCATTGTTTAGATGAGTATATTTATTTACAAATGGATAATATTATATCGTCGATAATGTTACGGGGATGTTATACATGTGCATCGAAGCTACATTAACGTCACGGGAATCCATTATTATTCAGTAGTATTCCTTACGTTAGTTCTTTGCTTCTATTTACACTCGCGTCTCTTTATTCATTTAGAATTATTATTTATAAAACTTCTTGAATAATTGAACGCCCTTCGCGTGTCAGGGGATTCTTAATTCGTCATTGTTCTCGTATAAGAGCAAAGGGTTTCCGAATTCACAGGCAAAGCACATTCCGTACGTATTTAATAAAACCCGCCCACACGTGTTATTGGGGTTATTGCCGCGCATTTTTCAAGAATTCCATCCGGATTTTGTGAATTTTATAATTTAAAATAACCCCAATGACCCCATGGCGATGTTTATGAAATGCAATCAGAGTAAACGTTTGATAAACATACGAAAGTACAGAAGCAAGACGAAAGTTCCGTATTTGAAAACGTGAGTTAATTTAGCCAAAAGAGCAGTTGGTGGTCGGGGGGGAGAGGGGGAGGCAACGGGAGGTGGAGGAACCATATAAATTATATAAAGAAAGTATGAGCGAAGAAAATATAAAAGTCATTCTCTGGATGATCCGGATGCCTTAGTACGAAAGCTCGTCATGTTCTTGTATTACTAACCAGAGATAATAATAATAATAATAATAATAATACAAGGTCACATTGGATGATGCAAAGTGTGCAAAGAACTTTTCTTAAAATATGAGAAGCTTCGCGAAAACTTGGTCTTTCTCTTACGAGCTTTTATTCTTCTTTCCCAACCTCCCTGCCACCCTACCCCCCCCCCCCCATTATCCTATCCAGTAACAATATGTATGAGATATGTTTCCTCCCTTCTTTTTCTTTTATAAAACTACTTGTCGAATCTCTAATGGCATCGAATACTTTTCCTACGCGTCCACGCTCCCAATAACCTTTTCCCCTTAATTTTATAAAATTTAATAATTTTAAATTGTATATTAATAAATTTATAAATTAAGCACCCGCACTTTTAACTGTAAACTAATTTACACAAACAGTTAAGTTCTTCCTTCCTTCTTTCCTTTTCTTCTTTATTGTTGTTATTATTGTTATTGTTATTATTCATATTATAAAAGCCATTGTTTTGAAAATCTCTGACTAATTGTAGGAGAAAGCGAAGGCTAAGTAAATTTCAATTAAACATCGGCTTATAAATTTTATTACATTTTTCAAATAAAACCTAAATTTGTCATTGTAGTGCGTGGAATGAATCATTTTTATTAAAAAAAAAATTATATTTTTCGAAAGGAATCTTGTATTTTTTTCATACAACGATACAATATTGGGGTTAGGATCTATAAAAAAAAAAAGGAAAAAAATTATTATTGCTGTTAATGATGAGATTGTTCATGACGTAGAGCCCGATTGCGAATTAACCTGTTAACCCGTAAGCCCATCCGAAATTGCAATGCGGAATAAATGCTTAATAGAAATCGACAGATAATTCACATTTTGTATTAAAGCGCGTCCGCTTTTTAAGCTCACTTTGAGAGCGATATATAATATAATCTCGATTGACAATTGTCGACTAATTAAACGTACTCTTCACGATGAAATGTTAAGTAAACGTGAAAGACCTGCTGTATACCATAGTATTTGACATAGTATTGATAAATACGTAACGAGTAAAAACAAACATTTACGATTCCGTTAAAAAATAAATATACGTATATATATATATAATAAAGATTTATAATAGAGATTAAATAAGATACTGATTTAAAATACTTTTTATTGTAATTGTTATTATTATTATTATTATTATTACGTTATCTAGTCGATAAAATAAGTACGGTTAATATTACAGATAACTAATTGATTTCGATATATTTATTGTGATAAAACTAATAAAGGTATACCGAAAATATAACTTTATTAACTTATACGTACAATATGTCGTACATTAGGTGCTTACAATCGTTCGGATTCGCTCGATATAATTACGATTAAAGTAATAGGATATTTTAATTTGTGGCTATACGAATAAAGCGAATGAATGAATATATAAGCTGCCGATGTCATTAAATGTCGTCTCACATTTTAAAGTAAAATCACTGTAACGGAGATCGTTACCGCGATTATTAATTAATAACGTAATTTTTTCAATTCAACATTTAACGTCACCGAATGGCCAAAAAATTATACGTCGCCTAATCATAATAAGCTTAATAAGGCTACGATAATAATAATAAACATAACAGCAACAATAACGATAACGATTAATTCCTCGTTAATTGGGTATAATAATTAAGGGACCGTGGCTTTTTTTTTTCAGCAGCAGCAGCAGACGGATAGTTCTGCTGAGAAGACAAGAAATTTAGTAGATAATGTTTAAAGAACTTGTTGTATTGTCATAACGGACTCCCACCTCCGTAAGGTCAATGCTTTCAAAAGTTTTAACGTCTCTCTCTCTCTCTCTCTCTCTCTAGAGTCCCTTTTTTGTCCCATCAGTCGTTTACTTTCTCAAATGTAATTTTGACTTTGCCGTATATTATTATCGCCGCGACGTCCCAAGTTTTCTAGTTAAGTTTCGCATGGAGTCGTTGACTTTTGGGGAAAAGAATACGCTTTCGCGTATGTGCACGGGTACTTCGTCGTGGCATTGGCTCGACTCGCTTATTGAATAATAATTGCAAGACCGAGGCCGCGGCACTTTGCCGAAATATCACTACTCGTCGACGTAACGTCAAATTCATTGATTTTTTGCGAATCCTCGGCGAATTTGAAAATTATCATTCCGGCTTCATTCGAATTATTCGCATTAAAAGATTTATCCGCCAGCCAATGCAATTGTCAAGCGTTACGCATTAAATATTTCCGCAACTTAAATTAAGATGAGCTGACTCGATATTAAATAAACCCCGATAACCATTATATTTAGCCTCCGCGATTACAATGTCTCTCTCTCTCTCTCTCTCTCTCCGTCTCTTAAGCCTATTTAAACGTATATAAACTAACTACTTAGAGGGCAACGCATGCGAAAGCAGTAGATTTATCACGATTTCATTGAAAGATATCGTAGATTCGTAGTAGAATTTGAAAAAAAAAAAACGGTCATTTTATTTAAAGATATTTAAATTCTTTGTGTACGGTTACCCGACCGGCATTGTCTACATTGTCACTAATAATACATACATACGTGTATATATATATATACACGTGCGTACACGTGTATATGCATAGAACATTTTTATTTGGCTATTTTTAAATCTTCCAATAGGACCTCGTAAAAATCTATATTACATTTACATTATTATTATTATTTAATTGTAATCTCAGAGTTCTTTTTTCTTTTCTTTTCTTTTCTTTTTTCTCTTCAAAATCACGTTCGTATCACAATTACGTTATTCATGGGAATATGTATTTTAGTAATGGCTGTAATTAAAGAAACGTATTCTCAAGTAACGAAGCGACTTTTAAATTGCCGACGAATTGGTACGCGTATCCAGCACCTCATGTAATTGCAAAAAAAAAAAAAAAAAATACGTAATTGTAAAATGAAATTGTAAATAGAGTATTGTACGGTGTACGGGTTCGTTCCCTCCCTCCCGCGCGACCATATGAAAATTGACTCAAGGCTCAAGTACTCAAGCGCGTTGCCCGGAGCAACAGGCCGGTTGAATGGTACACAAAATCAACGGCTGCGCGACCTGGGCCTTATTGCCACTCCATTATCTCGACAATTAAATTACAAATGTCATTGTACAAATGTTGGACGACAAGAAATATTTCCGTGGAGAAGTGAAGTGAAGCTGCCCGATAACCTCGCTTCGTCCATTCAATATTCCGATTCCATGTTAAACTCAACGTAATCTGGCTAAGGAATATAATGAATTTGTCAAAGAGTAGTACTCTTTGGAAAACATTGCAAGTTCCTTTTTATTGTCTCGTTTTTATGTATCCCTAGCGAAATTCCACGATATCGTAAATTCCATAAATTGTATTTTAAAAAAAAAATCATGCAAACGATCAATGACAAGTACTTTCAATAACGCGATCGTACAAGAACATTGTAAGCGTGTAAAGTTGCGCGAAGAAGCTATATGAATATAATATGAATATTTGAACTAATTGTCGGGGAGCGATTTAATCATTGGAAAGCAAAAGTTGAAAGTAGTCAGTATTTATTCAGTAAAATTCAGTGTACGAATGTTGCATGCGCCGGGGGCAATTAATAATTGATTTCTTTAAGATTTTGTTTTGTCATTTTGTTCGGCCGAGGAAGTCTAAGAGAGTCTGAGAAATAACGAAGAATAAAAGAAGTAATTATCGATAGGCTAATGCGCGTATACGTACACGGTAATGCAAAGCAGTGGTAATTACAACGACATTGTTGAATATTTATTTCAATTTACATTTTTAATTGCTTGCCTTTCAGCGGCTTAATTTTTTTGGGGTTATTGGGGTTGGGGTTATTGGTCCGGGGTACCCGATACAAAGTAAAAAAGAGCCAGTCGAATTTTAGGAGGTTTAGACGGATGTCTCCGGATTAACTGAGCTTCGTTAAGCCGGCGAGACTGAGCCGGGACGGAGCAGATTTATATTTCAGCAGACTTTTGTCGGCATTGAATAACTTGGGCCATAGCAGTTCTTCTCATTCATGAGTTTTCGTTCGCGAACTTATCCCACATTACTTTTACGCGCCCGTGCGCTTTACCGGGTACGCACAAAGCGCAAAGCGCACCTTTGTCCTACGAATCAATCCTCAAGTACGAATCGAACCGCTCAAGTATCGCATATTCTTATCCCTTCTCGAGCATACACCCGCCCGTAACAAAATAAATTCCGTGGATTAAGTTTATTAATTTATTTCAAGAAAATATAACGTTTATCTGTACTTTGTATGCGGCGCTGACGTCATAAATTCATTGCAACGGGTAATCGTTAATTGGCAAAACAAGTTTGGAATAAAAAAACTGAAAGGGCATTAAATCGCGCAAGTCATTTGACAACGACAACGACAACGACAACGACAACGACAAAAAGAAGAAGAAGAAGAAGAAGAAGAAGAAAATAGCGACGCATGCCGAAGGGAAGCTGGAAAGTGAACGATAGATACGAGCAATCGCGAGTACACGGTCGAAGAATTAGCAAATACTTGTGTTGTCCTCGGGCCTTCTACGAGGCAGGCGGACCTCGACGGCGACGCTAACTGCCTCTCAAAGCCTCAAAGCAGCACCTTACTCGTTTCTTTTTGTTTCTTCTTCTTCTTCTTCTTCCGTCTTTTCTTTTCGTCTCCCTTAAGGCAAATCATGAATATCGAGAGAGAGTGAGAGAGAGAGAGAGTGAGAGAGAGAACTTTGGCCTTCCGTAGGATTAATTCGGTCAATTCGTTGTGGCATAATGCAATCCCGATGGCTAATCTTATAATGCCGATAGAACAGAATTCAGAATTCAGAATTCAGCAGAGAATTACATTTCTTCACGTGCCCTGTCGTCCTATTAAACGCTTATGCCGGCCGAAGGTTATGTAGCAGTAGTAGTAGTAGTAAGATGTTTACACTCTCCTCTAGCATCTCTCGACTATAATTATAAATATTATAACTAAAGCAGCGTGTTAATTTTTCTTTATTAACCTCGAATGCCATCGCAAGGAGTCAGTTTGTCATTGTCATTGTCAGATTAATTAGCGAATGTATTGTGACGGCAACGCGAGTGAAAAATAGAAAATATATATATATATAAATATAAAATAACCCCAATAACCCCAATAACCCCAATTAGCGAAGAGTTTAAATGTCCCTTCGTTTACGACGCCCGATTACGTAATTACGTATTTAATCAATCAATCAATCAATGAATTAATTAATTATTAAGCGAGTGGAGAAGAGAGCGTCAAAAACAAAACAAAAAAATTCACGTTATATTAGTTACGTATTATTAAAAATTCCTCTGCGTAATCGATTTGCATAAAACAAACGGAGCTTCTTTACGTGAGTCCAGTCAGACAGTGCATCAAAATGGAATGTAATGTCAATTTTCCTTAATATCCTGGGAGGAAAATTTCAAGCGAAAGATTGAGGACACTTTCCGACAATCCGATTTCAAATCACTCGTTTCCCTCGACGCTTTTCCTACTTTTGTTCTCTTTCTTGATTAGCCCAAGGCCGTCGTCGATAATGAACTTATACCATGAATTACAACTGCTAGCCAATAATCGCGAATGTAAGGGTAAATTTTTCTACCCCTGCTGATCGATCGTTCCTATACGTTTCCTTATATTCTTATTTACACTCATTGGCCAGGACTTAAAAATCGAATTTCTCAGACATTAATTTACGTCGTCTTAATGTTATATAATGCCTGTTATAGAGAAAGGGGAAGGGGGAACCAATGTCCCGTGCAATAATATCTCCCGCGATGGAAATTCCATCCAATACGTATGATCAACGTCAACATTGATCGAGCTATTTGCCAAGTGGACGAAAATTATCTGCAGTCTAAACAATATTTTCTAAATAAAATAAAATACATCCGGAGAAATCAATTCATTGCCTGCTGTCCAGTACTTACGACGTGACATTTAATTTAGATAATTATCTGGCCAGAGCTGATTCGGATGAAAAATATTTATACGTTTAGAAATGAAGAATTGATCCCACCGAGATTACACTTTGGCGGACATTTTCTCTTCTCCCGTGATCTTTGTGATTAACCCCCCCCCCCACAACCTATCCGAGTTTACCTATCCGAACGCCTACTACTCTTCTATTTTATGTCTTCGCGGTACGGAGCGACGACGACGACGACGACGACGACGGGGATGGCGATGACTTCCGCTCGTTGAGCGTAGATGCAAAGAACTTGCGGTCTCATTACTTCCGACAATTTCAAAGATCCCCCCTTACCCCGAGTTACACGATGATTCTATCCTAAGGCGCTTTATATGCCCTCCTACGCCCCCTCCTACGCCCTCCTACGCCCCCCCGCGCCACTACCGTGTAATCCGCAAGGAAAAATAAGACTCTGCTTGGCGGAGCTTCCGCTCGTACTAATTTCTAGACTAATTACTCTCGTTGAGGAGAAGCCGAGGAATAAGAGGCCGCGGCAAAGGAGGATAACAGGCAATCGACCGTTGAAATATCATCCGATAACACGGAGGAGCCGTGCTCACAGCTTTTGTGCCAAGGCTTATTGCGCTACAAAGCCCCCTGCCCCGTTACTCCAATCACACTCCGCCTCACCACACCGCGATACCCCTTCCTTCTATCCTTCCTTCCTTCCTTCCTTCCTTCCTTCCTTCTTCCTTCGTTCCTTCATTCCTTCCTTTCTTCGTTTCTTTTATAACGCGTCTGTGGTTTCAATTCCCTTAGCTTAAGACACATTTATGGATAATAATTTACGATTCCTATTTATCGATTCCATTTCTTTACGTTTCTTTCTTCCTCTACGTCTTGCTTCTTCTTATTCTTATTCTTCTACGTCTTCTTGTTCTTTATTATTTTCTTTATGGCCTGCTTCGTGTTGACGAATCGGCTTCTGCCGTAACTTTTCTTATTATCGATAGATACGTCTGTTGGATGCCGCTACCATTGCCATCCCGGCTCGCCTTCATTTATTAACGACCCAACATTCCATTAAAGGGCAAGCTTCGTCTTGCTTTCTCTTGCCATTCGTAGCCAAAAGAGGCCACAAATTGTTTTTTCTTCTTTTTTTTCTTCTATATATATATACATATATATTAATCATTCCTTCTTGTTGTTTGTGAATTAATTTGTTTTTTTTTTTTTTATAAACGGTCCTCGTACGTAGCCGTAGTGAGTTTATTAATTATGATCCTTGTGATTTCGTTGTTGGAAGTAATAAATCGATCGGAAATGTATTTGAACGCACCTAACGTGCTTTAGTCGTTAGCTCTCGGATTGATAAGACGTTGGCGCTTCATGGCCTCCTTCAAAACCTAATACTGCATCAATTAGTGAAGGAAAATAATTTGAAAAAAAAGAAAAAGAAAAGGAAAAGGAAAAATAAAAAAAAGCCTGACTCGGAAAGCTATGAAGTTATTGATTGAAAATTCGAATCTTCGAATCCCGACGGCTTTTAACGCGATTAAATAAAATTCCAATTTTTTTTTTTTTTTTTAAACACAACCAAGTTAAAATAATGCTATTTTAACCCCAATTTGTGGCCATTAAAATAATATCTTCGGCTAATAATGCCTATTTAAACGAATTTAAATCAATTTTACTATTAGTTGCTGCCAAGTTGCGGATCTCTGAAATTGCTTGCCGTAATTAAATCCCCTTAATTGGAAAATTGCAGTATTAAAAATCATGACAATAATGAAATTTAATCTCAACTTTGGCTAATGCGTAAAAACTTATTTAAATATTTGACATTTAAATGAACCGTACATAATGTATACGTTTAAATAATTAAAAACATAAACACTCCCTTTGCATAATGCATATAAATAATGCGGCGCATTTCTTTATAACTCCGATAAAATTATAAAAATACTTGCTATTAATTATTACAAAGGCATTAATTGATTAACATATACTCTAATACAATACCATTTTTACTTTCATTAAATTTAAACTATTTTGTTTATATTCTTTTCATATATATATATATTTTTTTTTAAAAAAAAAGCTCCCTTCGTAGATAAAAAAAAAAGGAAAAAAAATTCGTTGAAGAAACTATGTTATATTATTAAAACAAAGAAAAAATAAGATAACTAACTGCGAATGTGCATAGGTTAGTACGAATAATGAATTATTGATTTTTTGTTAAGAGTCGGAACAAACATCGTGTTGACCCGACATTTTTTTACACAATTGTCTACATTTTGAAAGAAATGTAAAAAGCAAGTTTTCCGCAGCCGATAAAAAGCATATTCGTTTTTAAATAAAAAAAATTTATCCCTCATTTCAAATAAAAACTAATATATATTTTATATATATATACATATATATATAAAATATATATATTCATACGTTCGAACACATAAAACTCTCAAACACGTATAGGTTTTGTTCAAAATCAAAGTTATAGCTTTTCAAGTCCTTTGCCGTCACTTTTCTCTGTACCGTTTTCAACATAATCAACGAATAAAAATAGTTTATACTGAAATTAAGTTATTTAAACCCAGAGACAGTTTCTTAAATATAACGGGAATGTATTGGAAATTAGTACTTGACCAATGTAATAATTTCCTCTCAAAAATCTTAACCTTCAAAAATATAATTACATTTTTATATATTTTATAATTAAAACTTTGATAATCTGTTATTATTATTAATATTATTTTCGAGTGTCTGAAAGAAAGAAGAAAAAAAGAAGAAGAAGAAGAAGAAATTTAAAAAATTTTATCCAACGGTTTTAGACATAATTATAATTATTGTATTTTATTTTTGAAACGAAGCCGTTAATACAGTATAACATTACTATAACATATTTCCTGATAGTTTTGCCGATAGTATGCCGAGGATAGCCGAATGGCTCGTATCATCGGAACCTCCACTTTAATGAAAAAAGCTTTTAAAATTCTTTAAAAAACTTTCCTCTTCTCGCTCCGCTAAGTCTTGATTATGCATAATGTTTGCCGAAAGACATAAATCTCAATTTATATCTAATAAATAATATATTTTATAACACGTAGCCGCGCACTCATTCGGAGTTAGAGCTGCCGCCCGCTAGAAAGTTAAGTAATTTAATTTAATACAAATCTCATAATCCCTATATTACCCATACTTATTTAATTATTTGAAATGAAAATGAGGAAAAGAGAAGAAAAAAATAAAAAAAAGAAAGAGAAAGAAAGAGAAAGAAAGGAAAGTACCTTCAATATAAATTATTCTCGCTTGATAAATACAAATTCTCTGGCCTTTTAAAAATTTATCCCGAATAACGAAAGAGTAATTTTTTTCGATAAAGTATAATGAGATACGTGACATTATTCTTGGAGAAATTGAACCCGGAAGCAAACACTCTCTTTCCGTCCCCCGTCTTTCAACCCGTCCCCCGTCAACCCGTCCTCCCCCAAACAAATTACCAAGCCATCAGCGTGTATGAGCATTTAATTGTAATTATGCCTGGACAATAATCGTAGGCTGAATATCTTATTAAGTATTTTATCGTTTGTATTGGTATCCCGATAGGAATGCCCGACTCGTGGCCTCTCGTCTCAACGCTACTCGCTTCTAAATCATCCGATGAATTTTATCGATGCATTTCCATCCGATTTAAGCCAGACATTAGTTTTTAGCTTCACGTGAGGCAGATGTACAATAAAATTATCCACGTTATCCACGTAACAATTATCGCGTTCGCGCAACGATTAATTAATACGAGCGGGATATTAAGAAGAGTCTGCTCTTAAACGATAAAAAAGAGTATCCGAGCCATGTAACGCTATTGTTATTAGCCATCGATAATGATTATAATAATGATAATGACAACGATGATATGGGGGTTTAGCTGTTAGTTGGTATATATAACGCGAGATAAAAGCAGCGTCGATGCCCGTGGAGGAAATTCATGCCGCGTCACCTAAGTCATAGGATTTATAAAATAAATACAGCTATTTCTGTTGGATTCACGTGCCTCGTAGCGTCGGCTTTTGGTGAATTAGGGATTTCTGAAAATTTTAAACTGACTCGAAGTGTATAGGACGGGATAAGTATAAAGCTGCGGCAGGGTATGGCCGAAGGAAAATTTGACAATACATCGGGGAAATTCATTAATACGGCGTATGATGAAACTTTTTTAATTTCCGACTGAAATTTATCAGAGACGAGGAGTATATCGAGAATATCGAGGATACCGAGGGATACCGAGGGATACCGAGACTAACTAACGCAATTGTACCGTTTTCAAACTATACCTTGGTTTTTAATAATAAAACGATGGTTTTTTTGTTTGCGGAGGAAAGGCTGACAAAGACCCGAAAGCTCTGCGTAGTGGACTGTGTTATTGGGGTTATTGGGGTTATTGGCGGTGGAGGGTTTGCTAAATCATAAAGACGTTTCGATGGATGAAAATATCCGTCAAAGTAAAGACAAAATTCCCAGCTCCTCCTCCTCCTCCTCCGACAAGACAAGACAAGACAAGAGAAAAGGTCTTTTACTTTTCTCCTTTCTTGAGATATAACGGCTTAAGGTAACAAGTCATACGCAAAGAAAATATATAAGGAAAATAAGGTAGAATGAAGGTCGGTTGCAGAAGGGCGGACTCGAGGATGCATATCCTGTTAATTGGATTTGCAGTTGTTAGTTAGCAGCTCGTCGCTTCGGCATCGGCCAGCATTTGAGTTGAACAACCCCGTTCAACGGCAGCGCGATCAACTAAGCGGAGACCCGGCCGAGCAGACAAAATACCGAGTCGAATTCTTTTACTCTCCGCGCCCTCAGATCCTTTTCTTCTTCTTCTTCTTCTTCTTCTTCTTCTTCTTTTCTTCTTTTTGGCTCACGAGCAGTTGTGTACCCACGCTGTCATTGGTCGAGCTCAAAAAATATTAGATTTTACTGCTCGCTCCGTGAAATGACAACAACCTTCTCCTTCCTTTATCCTAAAAACTTACCTTCGGTTCCTTTCCCTCCCTCCCCCCCCTGCCACCATGTTATCAATTAAATATATGCGTGTGTGTTATATGTAAAGAAAAGTAATTACAACGATGTGAGAGATATTTTATGAATGCGATATTCATTGACGCATTAGGAGCGTTAAGAAATTCGGAGCTGAATTTGAATCGGAGCTGCCCGATACTGGAACAACATTCGTGCATTGGCTTTAAAGTAAAAATACCTGTGATCGATGTCTTGCACGATCGATGTATCGGCGTCGTAGTCGGCGTCCGGAGACGGATTGCTCGGTTTTATATTATTTATCACGAGCTGCTTGCTACCTTCTTCTGACGAATATCGGCGTATAATGAAATTATAACGCTTTGGTGCGTGTGTGTGTGTGTGTGTGTATAATATGGGCCGCGGTAACGACAAATTATTGTCATTATTTATTTTCTTTTATTTTTTTTTTAATTTTATAATCTTCGTGAGACTATGTAAATAACCGTTCGATTAACTTCCTGTAATTAATAACATACAATATTATTGCCTAGAATGATTAACGCGCATGTTTTATCTATACATTTGGAATAATAATATTTGCGATAACTGCCCCACTTATTAATTCACCGTAATCCTCTTACCGAAAATACTATGCTAAGAACTACGATTTTAATTTATTTCATTTCATTTCTTTATTTTAAAAGTATATATATATATATATATATATACATTTTGTTTTTTCATCGGTATTAATTCTAATTATAATTTTAAATGAGTTTAAATTAGTTTTATTAACTTAAATTCGTGATTTAAAAGATTTTAAATGAGTAAAAATTTTCTAGATTTTTTTCTACTAAAAAAAAAAATCAGGAAATAGTCGCGAATGATACACTTCTCAAATAAAAATTAAAGTAAATTCTTAGATTTTATCTAATTACGTACGATCTGAATTATAATTTTAATGACGTGAACGATTTGAATCTGCAAATAATTATTTTCCGTAAATTAATGTCACGTGGAAATGTAAATCGCAAGTCCCATAATATTTTCCTTTTTCGTTATAATTTTTTAAGACAAATTAAGACACATTCAAGTGTTCCTTATGTATATATATATATTGCGCAAGTACATGTAAATGTAACGTACTTGTTCTTAATGTAATTTTTATCCATTATTTTAAACTTTATATAGTTTTTGAGACAAACACTACAGTTTTATAAGAGCATGCCACCGTAACCGGATGAATTTCTTATAAAAATTAAAAACGAGTAATTTGCAATTGTGTCGGTCGTATGCAATAGGTATCGTTGGGGTTATTGTAAGGGCGGCGAGGGTATGCGCGCAGAAATGTTACGAAAACACGTTCGAGCCTAAATTTACTATTCATGGATTTGTAATATTTTTTATATTCACCGAGCCAGATGATCGATTAATTCAATTACCACGGTAATCTAACATTGGTTTCCCTTTAAATCACTAGTGCAATCAATGAATGTCCTAAAAATTAAAAAGTAAGATTGTCCGACGAGAACTGAAATTTCTCAGCTAAATGAATAATGGGCTAAAGTTGTTATTATTTATCTTTGCCAACTCGAAAGTACATTCAATTATATTTAATAATTCAGGCACGTCAGTGTTGGTCAGTTGTCGGTAGGACTAGCTAGGTAGGAGTAGCTACTACTACTACTACTAGCACTACTAGCGTCAGTAGCGTATTCTCGCCGTACACGTGAAGCTGCTATTTATTCTTAAACTTACCTCCTGAATATACCGTCGAACGATAAATTAAAAAATTGTTTGAAAATTCATCGTCGGATGACGTTATCTTATTGATGCTCGAATCCGTGACAGATACAGTATAGAGAAAAGACTGTAATCCTTTGATTTTATCCAAACGAATTATTAGTCGTCGGATATTAATTTATGAATTTCATGACGTATCGACGCATGCCTGTAATTAGCATTCATTGCCATTAGGGATTTATTACTTATCGCCACTGTTGGGGGGTTATTGTAAATCTTATAAATTATTTTGCACTGGTGAAATGTGAATGTGAAGATTTTTGCGCAAGTGTCGACGTTTCGGACGTTTTGGCTTTTTAAGGATAATAACCGTATGATTAAATAATTATCAAATCCGGATGAACGGGGGCTGGCGGATGAAATTATGTAAAATATTGTAGATCAAATGAAGTGGGATGACTGAGCTCGTGACAAATTGAACGTGATCGCGTAGTTGGAGTTGGTAAGTTCGTTGCTGTAAGCGCTAATGCAGCTTATGCATTGTGAGTATAGTGAGTAAAGAGAGGCTCGTATGTATGACCAGAGGCAAATACACACGCGGGAAATTCTATCAAGTTAGACGTTAAATGAAGCCAGGAAATATTTGGGGAAAGGAAAACAGCAGCGGTAGTAGCAGCGGTAGTAGCAGCGGTAGTAGCAGTGGCAGCACCAACACCAACACCAGCAGCAGCAGCAGCAAAAGCGAGAACTAACTAACTCGTAATTGTCTCTAGTATATACCTTAAATTAATGCTCTAGTATGGAAATTAAAGCATGTATACGGATATAAAGCACAAGCTTGCGGAAATATTACCATACGAACTATTATATTGTATTATATTTAGTTTTTAATAATTAATAGGCGAAATACGCTCGCATTTCATATTCTTTCACGAAATTCTTATTTCTATTCGTAATCTATAGCTAGAGCATTATAATATATATATAATATCTGTTATTCGTATCATTTGCCGACTACTATTGCATGTAATTTTTTTTTCTTTTCCTTTTCAAAAAACTGAATATTCCATCAATGAAATCCAACTTTACGTTCTCATTACATTCTCATTCGAATATAAGCGAATAAGAGAAAGCCCTAAAACTAATACACTCTCTCATAAGTAAGTTAAATAAATATCTCTAAAAGATAATTAGTCTTAAAAGACTTAGCGGACTCGAAATTCCGTTTAATGTAACTTTTGGCCCCTTTTTTTTTCCCCTGAAATTTCAATGGAAAGTTTTATAAATAAACACGATTCGTCCGGATGTAAAATACAGTAACACCTACACGTCCACCATCATTGTTTTTTCATTATTCAAATGTAATTATCGCGTAAAATATGTTTTTCTTACATTTACTTTGATTCCTCTACGTTAATTTTGATATAACACGGATAGCCGTGGGGGGGGGATCAAATATCTTTTACATTTATTTGATATCGCGAACGTTTGAAGGAGCGTTTAAATTAAACGTCCAAATTCCAAATTAATATTCCGTTTGCTCAAATAAAAAATCTCTTTGAAGGTTCTTTAAGATTAAATTTTGCCTTGCTTCAATCGCAGATAATAATTTGTAATTTCATTGAGTACATGAGATACGAATAAGTTTCTCTGTTTCTATAAAATTGTCTAAAAAATTTGCATTCGTATTAAACGAAAAGTGTGGATCCAAATGAATGAGAACTCGTGGCTTATGGATCGTCGAGCGGGTATTACAAGTGACTCGGTCGAAAAATCGCTCAGAGATCGTTTCGCGGGGCCTCTGAAGTGCCGTAATGATAAACGTTCGTCGGCTTTTACGATCGAGCGATCCTGTCCCGATGAGAAATACAGGTCCGTTTGTACGCCATGCGGATTACCCGCACAGATCGTAGCACGTAACCTGCAATGAGAAGAGCACGAGAGAGAATCTTTTATTTTCTTATAAAAAAAAAAAAAGCACGGTCAATTATTTTCCGATCCGCTAGATGTCGCCGAGACCGTTTCTTTTGGAACGCGCGCGCGCGTACTTAAGGAAATACCAAACGAGTGAGTGAGCTATTTGATTAGAAAAAGATCGACAGACTCCATTGGACTGAGGTTACTTATAACCGGGGATTAGGGTCGTTAAGCCCCCTGTTAATTAATATGATCGACACAATAACTCCGTTATTATACAGATCCCAATGACAAATGGATTCCTCTTATTATGAGTAAAGAGTAAGTAAAATCAACTAATTAACTGATTAATTAATTAGAGGGTTATCGGGCTACATAAGGATATCGCGGCAGTCAAATAATGCCCCCGTCTAAAGCTTCGGATCCTTGTATTCGGCCGGGATGTAACGGCGAGCGCGATCTTCATCGGAGCTTATAATAATTTCATTCTACAAGAACAATTGCTCGATAAACGATGCCTTTGACGCTCCTATCAAAGCTCAGAGATTACACGGCAAAATTAACGACCTTTGGGCTTATCCGGTAATACATCGGCACCACTCGCCCACGTTAAACCATGCCCATAATAGATTTTTGCATGGGCTCGGGCTTGTTATGGAAGACCTCGCCTCCCCATCGATCAAAAATCAAAGTTTCATCTCGCGGCAAGATATTCGGGAAGAATAAATAATAAAATCAGGCCAATAAGAAATTCGTTTACCAATCGCGTTCATCGGCTACACTTTTAATTCCATATGTTTTTTCTATGAAATTAAAAAGTATATTTGTTATACTCGTGTCTTACGAAGCCAAAGATTCCGATTGTATAGGCTCGAATAGTTCTAACATACAAAGTGCTTTTACTCTTCGAATTACGCATTCGTACGTAACGTGATTATTTTGACAATTACAAGTTATTCGCATACTTACGTACTTTCAGATTTTTATGTGATACATTTTGCTCTTATATTTGTTGCGTGTATTTAATTTAAGGCTACTTTACTTGAGATCATAGATCACGTAAGGTAACACTGTGATTGGCCCCTTGTACGCGATCCGCAATGAATTTCAGTGTCGAGGCTAAGAAAGAGTACGTGTATGATAGACGAGCACGTTTTGGGAAATAGCAAAGAAATGCTGTATTTACTGATTTTTCCTGGCTTGCGACGAAGTGATAATTTTTCTGCCCAGAAGGGATGCAATTTTTATTGAATCCCGAATCAAATTACCCCCTCGCTCTGGCTAAAAGATTATTTTCATTCTCATTCTTCGTGAAAAGCGAGAAAAGCGAGAAAATCGAGAAAATAATCGTCTCACTTCCAAATTTATTATGCATTTTAAATATTCCCCTTTACGAAATTAACTTGCCTCTACATTTCATATCATATTGTGCACGTTTACTACTGCATTCGAGCTCTTAAAGTTATACAGCGACAGGTGCTGCACTTTTTCTTTTTCTTTTTCTTTTTTGAAATTCTATCTCTATAATAATATTACGGACTTACGGACTCTATACGTATAAATATTGTTGTTGTAATTTTATTTCGTAAATCGTCAATTAAATGCCTGGAGGGCTTTGTCGCCGCTCGTCTGGGACGATACGCAATGGGACAGTTTCGCATTAGATAAATAACATGACTTCCGTTCGGTCGAATGTAATATCTATAGAGCTAGAGTGTAGATTTTACATTGACGCGGTAGACATTGTCTTTTAAGGATTATTTAATAAAGGCTAAAGGTAAAGATTGTCGAAAGGGGAAGGGGGGCGCGTAAGGTAGTCGAGGCAGTTCGCCGTGTATTCATGTGCTCCTATAAACAAAAGAAATAATACGATTGGCGAAGCCATTTGAAAATGATGGGTTAATTAACGGTTAATCGTAAACCGTAAATGAAAATGTGCGACAGGTAGCGGGGGGGGGGTATTCGGCAGTCGAAAACATTAGCGATATATATATATATTACTCGGAGACAGAACATCGTAGTGCTGGAAGAAAGAAGCTTTATTAGCTTTATTGTGCGTAGGTTGGAATGCATCGGGGGTTATTGGGGGGTTATTGGGGGGTTATTGGGGGGCTTCATTGCACGACAATAACAATTGAAAATACTTTCGGTCTGGCCATATACGTCGGCTGCATTGTGGAACCGACACGCGACAAATGAAATTATCCAATACGCATCACTTATATTCATCGCTTACTAATAAACGTATATTATTTCACGGAAGTATAAGTGCTCGGCTTCTTTTTTTTTGTGCACGCGTACTTTGACGGGCGTTTTATAAATGAAATAACGTTCGGAATATCTTCTATGGAGTTTACCGTTAATCTATTTACCGGAAGGAACGACACGAAGCGGATAATCACTGCGAGGGGTTTTTTTTTCTTTGAAATTTCAATATTCAAATAATTTCAAGGTTACTACTAGATACGATTAAATACACGCGTTACTATCGATTAAAAAATTTGTTGAACGACAGTTATTGGGGTTATTTCATTACACATGAGAAAGGGAAGAATCGGTATTTTTTTACTTTGTTATTAGGCGTACGACGATAATACGTTCGTATCACTACTTACGTAACGAATGTAATAATTCTTAAAGCTTTGAGAATAGAGCAAAAAAAAAAAAATTACAATTAATTACCACCTCGAACGAAATATACTGAATAAAAGCGTTGACGAATTTATTTTGACAAGCGCGTTACGGAATTTACGCCGATATTAGCGGGAAATAATGCTCGTGACAGTCGCTTGGAGCGCCCGAGAAATCGCATTCTCGTTAATTTGAGCCGCCGATCGTGTGAAACTCATTTCATTGTTGTATTTGTATAAAACCCGTAGTACATTTCACCTGCTCTATACCCACGTACATTCAACCTCCTCTGCTGTAACGTTAACATATTAAACAAACCGTCCTCGTCGTCGTCCTCGTCGTCGTCGTCGTCGTAGTCACGATTAATATTATCGTTATCCTTATCGTTATTAAATGGAGGATTATCGGGAAGATCGTTAAGCGAAACGGTGGTAAAGTGAGTTTATCCGGGTATTGTATTTTTAAAATGTGCAGACACGTAATTCAGTGCTTACGTATACGCTCGAACCATATGCTGGAATTCGGAAAATTTCTTTGAAACGCTCAAACGTCCGCGCTGCTATTACATTTCATTCAAATTCTTTTGTAATAAAATATATATATATATATATATATATATATCGAATAGAATATGTGAGAATATTTCCCGAGCAATAAATTACGAATATTATGAGCTTTTTGGGCGCATCAACAGATTCGGTCGAAAATATTTTGTAGAAAAATTTTAATTATTTCTTATTATGTTTTAACGTAACGCGTACGTCGTGTAAAAAGCTCTCGTTTTACATTATTTATTTCACTATTTATTACATATGCGCACAATCATTACTCGATTATATTCCTTATTATTGAAAAATTTTATTAATATTTTTAATTCTTTTCTTTTTAGGATTAATACTGATTAATATTTATTGTAAAAGTTCCGCGTACAATTTATCGTGACCTTATAACTTTGGACTAACAATAACTTAAATTGATTGCTGCTTAACTTGCAAAAATTCAGTTAAACTAAGAGTTTTAATGAGGCGCAACACGATGTAAGTAAAACTTTATATTTAATTTACTATAAAAAAGTATGAAATTTATTCATAATTCGATATTGTATCAAAGATTAATGGGATTTGCGCGTGTTAATCAATACAAAATGTTGAAAGGCATAATGAATACGTTCTCAAGAAACGAAATTAAAATTTAATATCCGTATGTTTTTCCTAATAATAATAATAATAATAATATAATATATCATAATATACAGTGGCTCGGGCATTCCGAATGAGCGTGTTTATTATCGTAAATATACTCAAGTATACACATTGTTATGACGACAGGAATTATATAAGACAATTATATTAACTTTACGTTGCATCTCGATGTTTTCTTAATAATATCGCTTGTAATATATTTTTATATAAATTCCTAGGGGTTGGAACTGTCTGCGGAAGCATAAAAAATTATGACACAATAATAAATTGGGATAAACGTAGCGCCGTGGCGTTGAAGAAGCATTTTAACAGGCGTAATTAATAATAACGAAAAGACTATCATTTTAAATGAAATTAAGTGCAAGAATCATGATTCGCAATATATTATAATTATAAGAAAAGCCGCGATCGTGACTCAGCAGCAATGCATTTCACAGTATCAACGCTGATCTCTGCATGAAGGCTATTATTATCCCTTCTATTTCTCACCCTATACCGCAACACCCTCCCCCGCCCTCCCTCTCGTTGTCTCTTTATATATATATATATATAAACGTGCAAGACTTTCTTCATCTTCATTTCTCTACGAATCGCTTATCTATTTGTTACTGTCTTCGTTCCGCCCGCCCCCCCATCACTCTCTCACTCACTCGCTCTCACTCTCTCACTCACTCGCTCGCTCTCTCGCGCGCTATGCAAGTAGCGGGACTCAGCCGTAGGAGGATTTGTAGAAAGCTAATGTAGATAAGGCGTTGAGGTCGATGGTCCTTTATCACGCAGCACATTGTTCGCATTTTAGCAGCGATGACGTCTTATTACTTTAGGCCTTTTGGATGCTGCCTACGGCCATCCCTAACCTGCTTGTTCTTCACTTGTAACGTACCAAGGTAATTATTAAACAAATAAATCAATAAATAAACAGAGAGAGAGAGAGAGAGAGAGAGAGAACATAGTATCGATGATACGCGAATTTAATCCAACTATTGAAAGAACGGGCAGACACACTAAATTGTAAAACGTATAAAAATGTACGATGTTTATTTAGATAAACCAAGTGAGATTGGTAGTGTAGATTAAAGTGAACAAAAACAAAGACAAAAACAAAAACAAAAACAAAGCAAAAAGAAAGCGTAAAAAATGTTACTACTCGACCCGGCATTTAACTCTATTTCATGAAATATGATAAAAAGGAATTCAATAAAGCTGAAGGCTCCTTTAAAGCAATGCTCCGCTTATAATTTTATCAATACGTCGGCATGCGTCTTCTTTTATTTATTCGAATCCCGGTATCCCTTATTAATTAATACGGCCCCCGTCGGTTTAATCATCCAAGGCTTAATAAAGACCTTTCGCGCACGCATAAAGTCATCAAGCATAGAAAGCTATTTCGTTACTACTGACAGCTCACGGAGAGCCTAAATCCTAAATTATCATTCGAGCCCTGTTTATTATTGTTGTTACTTGGACAGGCAATAGATCAGAATGGTAATCAGACGGAATCAGACAGGAAAATACGCAACTAATCCATCAATTTTTTCAAGGGAAAAAAACATAACAACATGTTGTAGTACTTGAAAAAACTCTCTGATTTAATTCTATCCAATTAAGCTTACAATTAAGCTCAATTATTCAATAAAACGTATTTTTTTTTTTTTTTTTCTGAAATTATTTATACGACTCACGTCGTCGTAATTATTTTAATATTTACCCTGCTATTTACGTACATTCGCGTAACGGCCGATACTTCTTGTAATTACTTCTTCAAAATAACTATTTAAACTATTATCAGTAAGTGATGCATTTGTTATGAAGAATTAAATAAACGACATTCAAATGGAAACAAAATTTTAAATTTAGTTCAAATTGAATTTTTACACGTTAACCCATTTCATACTTGAAATACATATTGATTCGATTTTTTTTTTTTAAATTTATCGAACAGATTAATATTACATTTCAAAGAAGTTCGGTTTCATTTATTTGCACTTTACAACTTTTGTAATGTTTTTATACGATCGATCACTACGAATTCTCGGCAAAGCGATTCTTATTTAATTCCTTCTTCTTCTTTTTTTCTGTTCTTTTTCTGTTCTTTTTTTTTTATAGGGCAAACTTCTATTAATTATTCCGATATTCACGTACTAATTATTGTTAAAAAAAATTGAATATGTTATAATTGTATTAATACAATTCATATAAATAACGATTCCAATAATTTGTTAAATTATTTAATATTGAATATTTTTTTATAAGAGAGTTAATTTATTTGATTAACAATTTTTGGGTAAATTGAGAATTTACATAATAATTTGTTAATGTTATATATATGTATGTATATATATATATATATATATACCCATAAAGGGGGGAGGGGTAATAAATTTTTATTGCATTAAAAGAAACGATTCTAATTATTATATTATATTATATTTATAATTAATGGAATTCTTGAGGTATTTTCTTTATTTAATTAAAAGGAATTTTTGATTGATTGATTGATTTATTTATTTATTTATTTATTAATAAACTTTATATATTTTATCGATGGTGTTGGTAGTCAAGGTAAAAATGCATTCACGAATGGTACTAATGCATTACTAATGGACATTATAACAAAGTAAAATTATTTGTTTTTGTGTTGTTTTTAAAAAGGAGATTTTCGTGTTAACGATGTAAAATAATTTCAGCTTAATTGAAAGCGTTTTTGTACATGTATTGATAGAAGCGATACGGGACATAACGACCCGGTAGCTTCAAAAAGATTAATAATAAAAACTTAAAAGACGAGAGCGCCGGTGTAATTTTTCATTTTCAGTTCTATTATTTTTGTTATTTAATCAACGAGTTATTAATATTCCAAGTTTATTTATTATACACCGGCGAGAGGATTAATCAAATTATTCGTTAAAAGAATATATCGCGCGCTGACATTAAGACCTTCTTTACCTGTTTATTTATAACAATTGACGCGCAAAAACTAAAAATATCGCCAATCACAAGGATCCGTATACGCTTTTGTATTTGTAATTTTGAAAATCAATAGGATTATTGATAACAAGAGGATAATGTTAATTAATGCATGTAACGCTTAGTGATTCCAGGTACGTGGATTATAAATGTATTAAAAGCTCGGGCGATTGTATGAAAATATTATAATGGTGATTTAATTATTTGGATAAAATCTTTTCACTCGTGATAGTAATACGTAGTAATTGATAGGAAAATTTGTTAACTAATATGTTCCACTGAGGATTTGGAGAAATTCCAACTATAGGATTGGATTGTATTATTTGCCGATGCGTTACAAACATAAATGAATTTACATAGTCTGCGGTTGGCTGGCCTACACTTGTTCATTCGGGAATAGAAAATCCGATTTTCTGACTCATTTGTCGTTTCCAGTTTTAGAAATTCGACGCTCGAGCAGAGAATTAAATTACGATTTTTATTAAAAGAATATCGTTGCTTATTATTCGAATGAAATCGTGAAAGGGCCCTCGTCTATTCCCAATAATGTACATATATATATATAGATGTTGAGACGTCTTGGAAAATCATTTTCGCTCACTATGCAGTAAATGTGAAATTTGGGTTTTTTTAATTACTGCACGAGTGGCTTGAAATAACTTGAAGATCGGTAAATAAAAACGAGTGAGTATTTTAACGAGTAAATAAAGTTTTTTTAAAAAAAAAAAAATATATATATATATATATATTAATACACGAAAGGAAAGGAGGTAAGGTAAGATAAATTCTTGGCTCTTGGCCATTAAGGAGAGTAAGATTATCATAAGTAGAAGCACTCTCGTAATTAAAGACTCGTTTACATGGCATATTTCAAGATTTGAGACGCGGGATTCCGATATGAGAAAAATTGCGAGAACGCAACCGCCCCATCGATTATTCATCGTCAAGGGAAGGAGTCGATGGATTTCTTTCATCTGAATTTCAGCGGAAATTTCGCGAAAGAACATTTTCGCGTTACGCGTGTAAAGAATGCGAAATGATCTACGTCGGTAGGGAATGGGCGAATAGAGAAGAAGGGAGAGAGAGAGAGAGAGAGCGAGATAGGATTAAGAATGGGGGGAGGTAAAATCAATGGGAAGTATTTTACAGCTGAAAGAGGTGAGTGAGTGAGTGAGTGGTACGTGGCTGGAAAAGGAGGGCATTCTTTAAATGCCCGCCGCGACGTGTTTGCCGGGCTCGTCGTTATGCGTAAACTTCAGTCGGAAAAGAGTCGGGAGGAAAAGAGTGAATGAAGGGTAGGTAGGTAGGTAGGTAGGTAGGTAGGTAGGTAGGTAGGTACGGTACGGTACGGTACGGTATAGGTAATCCCTTGTGGAAGAAGAGACCGAGAGATCGAGTGGCGCGAGTAGCGTTAACTGCGTTCCCGCCCGGAATTAACGTCGCGTTGCATCGGCAACGTCGCTCCGCTCCCTCCGTCGGCTGCCTGACCTCGCTCGCCCCTTAACCACTGAAATGCGCGGCATCGGAGCTTTAAGGCCTGCTTATACCTACCCTGCTTACAGCCGCGCAACCAAACTCTTTTCCACTCGCCGAAACCTAACATACCCAACCTAATAAACCCAACTATATATATATATATATTTTTCTTCTTCTTCTTCTTCAATTTTTCCTTTCGCTTTGTCCAACGTACTCTTCGTCGTCCCTCTATTTCTCTCGGCTTCCGTAATAATTCCGTAATAATACCCCTCATATAGTTTTATCCTCTTCTTCTTCTTCTTCTTCTTCTTCTTCTTCTGCTTTTGCGCTTAATTCACCCCACTTAACTCTCTAATTTTCATCCGGAAATTTACGAATATTCGAAATTTTTCTTCCCCAACTCGTAACCTTTAAGATAATTCGCCGATAAACGATTTCTAATCCCCCTCGCTCTTATTAAAAACGGCATTCCATTACGACGTGAAACGTTATTCTCAATGTAAAACTTTGAGCTTTGCTACTTACCAAATAAAATAAAATAAAATAAAATAAAATAAAAAATAGAACTCTCTAGAACCCGGTATTCATAGAAAATATTATTAAGTAATGCAAGACGATGCGTTTTTTTTTTCTACTTCTTCTTCTTCTTCTTCTTCTTCTTCTTCTTCTTTTTTTTGACATTCAAATGAAACACCGAGTGTAATGCAGAAATTTAATAATTGCAAGCACGTATCGCTTCTAAATCCTGTGTACCGCACTGTATCATGGATTTTCTTCACTTTGGCCCATAAATTGATCCGAGTGATTATTTTAATGAAAACAAAAGATATTACTCCTCCATTGCGTTGCATTGCATTGCATTAATAAATGGATTCGGTCGCCAAAGGTGGGGGGACAAAAAAAAATGAAAATGCGAAATCCTCAAATACTTAAAGCAAAGAGTCTTTATAAATAAAAAGAGCAGAGCCTCAAAACTGTATTATAATATTACGGGGAAATCTTAGATTTGGCCCAACGATTACGTGGGACTTTTAAGGTATTAAGAAACTTTTAAATATGAAATAGGGCAGATAATTTTTTTAATTAAACTCAGAGTTAGAGAATAAATTTTAACAGAGGGAGGAATTAATTTAGCTGCTAAATAAAGGGACGGTGTGTAAATGTATATATATGTATGTATATATATATATGTTTAATACGATGTAGTAAGCCTGCTATGTAAAAAGCTCCCCATGTCCTTGGAGATGAGGTTAGTCTTCAAATTCCTCTCCCTCTTTGGTAAACACACACACACAGACACACACAGAGAGAGAGAGAGAGAGAGAGAGACACTTAATTTACTTTTTGAGCCGAATTAACATTCTATTTCAGGGTCTAACAAGTTTTTCGTATTTTATACATAAGAATAAAACTTAAAGGGGTACTCAACTAAAAGTAGAGTGTATGGGTATAGAGAATAATTCGGCGGGAATGGAGTAAAGTTATAATTAAAGTGGGTGATTCTTCTTCGTGTAATTCCGTAAGCGAGTACCGAGTGCCATGAAGCAATAACAGGGTTAAATCACAAGGTACGATGATTATTCGAACAGCCAAGGAGGTACGGGACATGCGTGCGTGCGCAGCCACAAGAGCAAGAAACAATGATTTGCAACGGACACGAGCTTTCCTCGGCCAGAAGAAAACGGAATTGTTCATAATACCGTAAGGAATTTTTTTTTCAGCGCTACAGTTTACAGCGCATAGAGAGTATAGCAAATGAACGTTTTTTCTCTTTCTTTTTTTTTATCCGCCATAACACGTGTTCGGCGCGTTCAATTTGAACAAAAACTCCTTTCTCTAACGAAATCACTGTAATTTTTTTTCTTTTTTTTAGCTTCTCTCCTCCCCCCGTCCCCCTCCCACTTTCTCGTATCATTTCCTTTAATAAATCGTTAACTTCGTCCGAGAACTTTCCTCGATATCGTACCCTGCGCATTATAATAAAAAAAAAGGCTTAATTATTTTAATAATTTACTTTTAATTAAAATAACATATCCCCGTTGTTTTGTTTTTTTTTCTTAAATTTTAATTAAATTTCATAAAAGCTTTTTTTTTAAAACGTGTTTCTAATTGTACGATACATGCGTGTTTTATCATTGAATTTTTACGATATTCTCATAGCACGTGTAAATTGAAATACGTACGTAATAAGCATAATGAAATTTTGTAAGAATATCAGGAAACCGATTTTTCATTTGTCATTCCGATTTCTTGCCCATTGAAAACTTAATTGACTAGAAAAGTATAGTCACGTCACAATCGACGATCATAATATCAAATAAATGCACGTCTTTTTATACATTATTTTATAACTAACTAACATTCCCATAGTTTCAGAGTTTCATATAAAATATTATTCGAGAACTTATTAATTTTCTAAAAAAAAAAAAACTCGGAGCAAAGAGCTTCTGCCCGTGTAAGTCATTTATCCGAATGAAATTAGAAATCCAATTCCTTATGCGGATTTATCTTCTCAAAATCATAAAGTAGACGTTTATGTTGAAACGAGACTCCGTTTTATACATTGAAAACGGTGTAAAAAAATTAATCTTTAATTGCTGAACGATGCTAATATTTTTCTAATTCCCGGACAAAAAAAAAAATAAAACCTACAATTTCATACGGAAATACAGTCTTTTTCGTAAGATCCCATTGCAATTTCGTTTATCGTCACCCACACGTGCGATCGCGCAATATATTCGCTTAGCGTGGTTACGTAGATATAATAGAATCCTGAACCCTTTCAATCCTTCCAAATGTCCCTGCATCCCCAATAACCCCCTCCAATCTTATTCTCCCTACTCACACTCTCTCTCTCTCTCTCTCTCTCTCTCTATCTCCATCTCTATCTCTGACGACGGCCTTTATTGAAACTCTTACTTAAATGTAAAATACATTACTTTTCTCAATAACTTTATATTATTACCATTGAAATGGCAATTTCTTTAAGACTATTAGTATTTTAAATTATCGTATATCCAGATTTAGACTTTATACTGAAATGAAGAAAATTACGATTTTCCACTTCACGTTCATTACTAAAAATATTCTCAAAAAAAAAACAATTGCATTTTTATTGTAAATGTGCACTCGATAGTTATTAATTATATATGAAATATTAAATATACGAAGGGTAATAAACGTATTTTTTAATGGACTTAAGAATAATACAAGAAATATTATTTAACTATTATTTAATTACTCGAGTTGTGATAATATTTTTATTAAGTCGAGGCTATGTAAATGATATTCTGACTCCTCTACTATGCCTTTTTAATACTAAAGTTGTAAAATTACTCCTTGTCATTGTGCTTCGTGCCCGTGTAATATATATCGAAGAATTCATTAAAGCTGTATTATAGTCTAAAGCAAAAAGTTAACGTTATATATATATATAAAATAGTAAAATCATCAATTACAAGTATAAATATAAATACGTAATAGTTGATATAAATGTTAAAAACCAGTAAGAGCGACTCTTGACTTTTTTCTTTAGCATCACTTGTTGTAGAAATAAAATACATTTTGAGAGAGAGAGAGAGAGAGAGAGAGAGTTTATGCTTAATATTAACGTTTGAAAATGAGTAATCGATAGAGTATAATATGTAGGAGGAGAGATTAAGGAGCGGATAGGTTATCTCGAAAAAAAATCTTGGCTCGAGTTTTTGTAAAATTCGAGTATTTAGAATCAAGCATCGAAAATATTAGCATAAACAGTTCTGGTTGACAAATAATAGCCTCTGGACAATGAAAATACTTAACTTACCGACACATTTCCGCGAGATCAATAAAACCGAGGACAATATAGTTAAAGGGACGAGGCTGGTCCCTTCATGGTGGAACTGATGGTCTACGACGGTTATGAAAGCAGAAAGCGGTTATCGGCAGAAGATGCGCGATGCTTCCGTAGTAGTAGTAGTAGTCACGTAAATTTCCTCGCCATTAATCACCTCCTGGTTTAAGTGCGAAAACCAAGTCGATTAATCCGAGGACGTGGAAGAAGCGGGCCATAACCAATAAGAATTCGCGGGCTTTCTCCATCGCGTTTCCATTATTCCTTTCAATATTTAGCCCGGCTTAACCAACCGACACTGACCAGTGATTCAGTTTAGTCGCGATTCAATTTAATTATATACAAGTTAGATTAACAATCGTCGTCATAACAAACAAAATTAATACAATTTAATAAATTAGTTGTTGTTGTTGTTGTTGTTGTTGTTCCCCCCCAGAATCTCGGCACCTCGTAACGTTTAACGCCGTCTGCGCAACGCAAACTCTTTCCGATTCTCGCGTCACTCAATGAAAAGATTTGAAAGAAAAAAAACAAAAAATATTAATAATATTCCTTCGAATGAATAACTCATCGAGATAGAAAGCTTTCTTTTTTTTTTTGCTCTTCTCTTGCCACGTATGGATAAATAGTTGCACGCGTAAGGTAGTATTTATAGGATATTCGTTCGCTTCTCTTTCTTCTCTTTCTTCTTTTTAAATACTCTGTATCGTTGTACCGGCATGGGAGCTCAAAATTCCCGGTAACAAAACCTTAAGGGGGGGACGGTGTCGCGGCTCCGTGCTCCTTCAGTTTCATTCGATTCGACGTACGCGGTGATCTGCCGTTCGATACTTCAACTCGGAAGTCGAATTTTTCACAAAAAAAAAAAAAAGAAAAACAACTCACCAACCTCACCTCATCACGTGATAAGAACGTAATAACTTTTTACATGACGGAATAGTTATATGTTGCCGCGGTAACATAGGACTCACGAGCTCCGACCCCATTACATGAACAAATTCGTTTTTTACATTTACTTTCCAAGTTGGGATTCGTCGTTGCAAATTTAACAACTGCCTATCTATTATTTTTACAAATCATGAGGATATGGCAATAAAGTTTATACGCTTATAATTTTCCTCGCATATATTGTACATAAACTCATCATTATGAACGAGATAAGAATTACTTGTAATTTTTGGTTGTAAAATTTTGTTTCGATACAATTATAACGAAACCTCGAAAATAATCGTTTTAATTTTATAAATAATATCGATTAAATACCAATGCCGAATACCAATTCCATAGTAATAATATTAAAATAATCAAGTCAACAATACGTAATAACGCGTAATTTCATGTAAAAACGACTGAATAATTGTTACTGATTCAAAATCTAGAAGAAGAAGAAGAAGAAGAATTGTAAATTGTTTTGTACTTGTAAACTTATTTTCATGAATAATAACAATATTAATGATAATTATTATTATCATTTAACCTTATTGTCAGTTTGATGTTCAAACGCGTTGAGCAATAATTTTTTCGTTTCTTTTTTTTTTTTAAATACTCCCGCTGCTGCAAAACAGATCATTAATATATTGAATAGCGAAATGCAGTTTTCGTATTATATCAAATTACGCATAAGTGAAATACATAGCCTTGAAGATTGTACTTGTGAATTCATATATTTGTCAATATATGAATATTTCTTTATTAGCATTTGATATTTTCATTTGATATTTTTTATATCGTTTTGACACTACCACTACCGATTCCCTTATAATTTATAATACGTGTTTTACACGTACGGAATTTTCCCTTTCTCTATTGAATATTATTGTTTTTCAATGTCCTTGAAATTCTTCTATATTACCCTTCCGTAAATTAAAATGTAAATATTCAAATGAAATAAAATGTCTTAATAAATCACTCGCTGAAGTATCTTGTATGCATATTCGTAACCTTTTTTTTTCTATTTGCTTTTACATCAAAGGAAGTCGTGGCATCAAAATTTACAGTCGCAGAATAAGTACAATTTATTTTCAAGAATACCAATGAAAATTTAAAGCATCTTTTCGCTAATAATAATTTATGATAATTTTTACGTTACTTGTAGTAAATACGTCACCGTTTTAAGGTTTTGAAATGATAAGTTTACAAGTTTTAAATAACAAAGCACAGACAGTTATCTCGGAAAATAAATCCTCAATCGTTATTCAATCGTAAAAAAACAAATATAGTATCTTAAACGTATTTAAACGTAGTAGAATTCGTCATTATCGTATGGATGTCATACAATAGATTTACGTGTGGTTTTAAATTAAACGAAATTCCGTTACGATTAAACTAGATTATGTATAATAAAAAAAATAGAAAATATTCAGAAATCGAGAATCAGAATTTTTATCTTTTTTGAAATTAGTTTTCTGACTTTGAGCACGTGTTATATTTTATTATTTTTATTAATTAGCTTTCGAATTTTATCAAAAATATAGGTTCAATATATATAACTATATGAAAATTTATTCATAATTTTGATGACTGAAAATAAATGATATATTAATTAATTTTTTTTAAACCCCAATAACCTTCTTTTCTCTTTTCTCAGTACGTTTATTCGTGATTTATAACGCGTACAAAAATATTTTATCTGTTTAAATATAAATTGACGTTTGTAAAATATAAATTTATGTCCACTTGAATATACGCGGTCATGTGCATAAAATTTATTTTATTAAAATAAATAATTGCGTATTTTTTATATATTAATTTCAAATCCTTAATTTTATGCCGCAATTGGTTATTTTTAATGTCATCATTTATACGGCGAAGACGGTATTTTATGAAAAATATTATATAAAAATATAGGATAATTTAAAATACAATCTAATGGCATGTATTTACCATTGGAATAATAATAATAATAAGCAATTTTTATAAAAGACAATTATGTATTCATTAAATAGAGATGCATAAATTGCCCGTATCTGCTATTAGTATAATTTGATTGGATAGATTACCTTCATGAAGAGCGTAAATTAAAAAATCAATACATTAAAATTCATAAGACGAGAGTTGTGTAAAGTGTAAAGCGGCATTGGACTGAAAATTATGTAAAAAAAAATATTTGCAAACGTAATATAACTTACAATAAATCCACTTAAAATAAATACAGCGTGAAATTCAAGACGTGCTTCATTAAATTAATTGTGATTTCTAATTCTAATTAACGTAATATTAATACCTTTTATATAATATATATACGTGTGTGTGTGTGTGTGGGTGGGTGTGTGTGTGTAATATAATAATTAGGCAAATAAGATATAGCTGAGCTGAAGAATTTATTTCTGTGTGATATGAAATCCCTTGGATTAATCTTAGCTGAAATATAAATTATTATAGCAAATACGTAATCGAGATATGATAATTTTGTATTGGTAACAAATAAAGTAAAACCTTTTTTTTTTTAGAAATACGAGGAATCATAAAGTGATAAATAAAATGGTATCAAAATTTTATAAAATAACTTTTAATCTTAATTTATTCATTTATTCGCTCAAACGTGATTCGTTATTGAAACTATTATTATATCGAATGTAATATAGAATAATTATTACTCAGAATATATATATATATATGCGTGTGTGTGTATGTATATGTATAAAGGAATATAATTAATTTTACATAAAATTACGAATGATTTATTATTTTTAAACAATATATTTTATCATAAGAACAAAACTATAAAATTCTTTATGATCAATATATTAGCTTTATTTCCTACATGAATTGATTTATTTTTATAAACATAAACATCTAAGTACATAGAGAAGCCTTAAGAATCTGTGTATCTGAAATAAATTTATGTGTCATCTTGAGAATCATAAATTGAAATCTTGAAATACGTCATGGAAAATATTTAACTTATTTTTACAATACATTTATGTTTTCAATTTTTTTTAGTACAGCAATATTACGCCTATTGTTTTACAAATAATTAAGACATTAATCTTATACGAAGTTCATACATGTATATATATATATGTGCGTAAATTTAATGATTTCGAATTCGAGAAGTTTATTGTGGTTGGTTCGTTATACGCATTTGCATTGAAACAAACTGTAAACTGTAAACTGTAAACTGTAAACCGTATATATCTTAGATAGGAATATTTATCTACAGTTTAAATGTCTACGTGTATACGTATGTAGAAACGAATTCTTTTGAAAATATGATAAATTTCTTTCTACATATATATATATATATATGTGTGTACGCGTATACGTATGAGCATAAATAGTAGAGGATTAAATGGTATGGGTATTCTACAGATATACTCTGATATATTAGACAGTATATTTAAGTTGACTGTAATATAACGAACAAGACGTTTTATTTGTACAATCGAGAGGATGTCTAAAAGACGTGCATAAACATAAAAATCTGGAAATATTGAAAAGGGGAATGTAGGTGACAGGCATATATTTGGCAAGCATAAAAGGGGGCAGCTCTATAGCCCATAAACGCTAAAAGCTCTTCTGCCAACTTGTGAAATCATATTTTCCTTTTGATATACAGAGAAAGCATATATGTATGTATATATATATAGAAAACGTATAACGAATCTACGGTTGATTGTTTCTCAATTTTGTGCAAAATTTCGTCACGATTTCCCATAAAATTTGTATAATAATCTAATTTAAAAAAAAAAAAAAATAAAAAAAATAATAATAATAATGAATATTCCTTGCATTGACGACTACGACTGGCGAATATTATTAAGAACAATTTTATAAGCAAGAATAGGTTATGTATAATTCTGCAGACGAGAGACAAGTCAAATATCCAGCCGTGGACGTTTGGAAAAGGAATTTTCTACTCATTGTAAGCGGTCACTATCTATTGTTTTATCCCCTGATCGAGAGATAGTGGAGCTTGAGCATGAAATATATCTAAATCTGTTGGGAGTGAATCGTGCGGGATCTAGAACAAGAAAAATCTTTAAATATCACTTTAAATGTGCTACTGACCCGTTCTTGTCTATAAAGGCCATTTGTATAATACAAAAATATATCATGTATGAAGGTATTACTACATACGCAAGACAGTCGATTGGTTGTATTACTACTTGATCTACGCTTGCTATTGAAATAATAAAGCAGTGCATAAAATTCGAATCTTACAAGTACAACGACGACGTTTCTTATACAATGCTGCGAGGCCTCCGCAGGCTTCCCGATAAGGAGCCTAAGAACAATTATTAAATTTCACGTGCTATTGAGATTGTTCTGTTGTTCAAAATACCCTACGACACGTACGTACGTGGGGGTATCGTAATGGATCGTAATTACCTTGGGTCGTAATGACGCCCGAAAAGACGTCGGAAGAGCTTGCGCTTGGGTACTGAGGACGAGGTCTGACCAAGGGAACGACTGACGGAACCAGATGTCCCAAGGGAAGCTCCATTTACAAGCTCCGGACCAATAACAGCATATTGGCCCCGTTGACTCGTTGTCCATGACTTCGGGGCACACCCCCCCCCACCGATAACCCCGAAGAATTTCATTCACGGGTTAGTTATCCTCTAATGGACGTCCATACAAGTCCATTCTCTCGCACGCCTGCATATTTTATTTAATCCCCATTTCTTTATTTTCGCACTTGTTGGCGCATTCGTTTACACATTTTACCGTTAATAAAAAAAAAAAATCCGTAGCTGTCTCTCGTGTACGGTTTTATACGCGTGTTTATCATGTATTCTGGCCTCGATATTACTATACGTAGGCTTTTACACGTGTGTAGCGCGCGTTAGAGTATATCCGCAGCACATTGCCACGGAATATCAGAAATATTTAACGAAAGAAGCCCGAAATCCAAGGCTTAAAAATATTTTAAAAATAAAGTCGCGGCCGTTTCGAATGTAAAAACAAACAAAAAACAAAAAACAAAAAACTATAATAGAATAGAAGAAAAACTGGCGCGAATTTAAAAACTTTAACAGCTTTTGCCTGTGGATTTTTTTTTACATATTAAATATTGTTCTGCGGTACTCGTGCGATCGTCGCCGTAACAACGCGAATTACTATACCGCTTACTTATTAAAACGCGGCCCAATAAAAATAATACCGGCATTATTCGATTCAAACGTTACTAAAGTAAAGTGTCGAGAGAGCTTTTTCGTAATTCGTAATTAATACAAAAGCGATTGAATTGCCGCTACGATATTACACGATACGTTCGAAGAAATACAGAGAATCGATGGTAGATCAACTCGAAATACCTCCGAAATACTTTACTTTGGACGATTGCAGTTACGTTCTCGGGATATAATATAATTTTTACTCTGCTATCGTAAAACGTATTCTTCCTGCTTGATGGGAAATGGCTGAGAATGAAACGCGTCTTGGAAACTTTTTGCACAAGTTAAGACACGTTTTTTCGCGATGGTAAGTAATGTGAGCCGAAGTAAGGAGCCCGAACGAGCCCGAACGAGCCCGAACGATTACACGCTTCGCTAACCCCTCATCAAAAGATCTACTTATTATCCATTTTCCCCCCCCTCTCTCTCTCTCTTAATATATAATTTTTCAAGCTTAACTTTTCCATCAGCTTCTACTTTTATGGTGATTACTCGTTCCGTTACATCCTGTCATTGAATGATTAATACACAACTTGCATTCAGTCCAATTTCCGAATAAGCAGTGCAGATTATAAATAAATTATCTGCGTTATTTTTAATTAATTTATATAAATATATATTTATTATTATAATATAATAATTAAATGTAGAAGCCATAATGGACAATCAATTATTATTATAATAAGTATTTATAAACGAATCTCCGTAGCTTAGGAAATTAACACATTCTACACTGTACACTGACCTTTGCTTTTCAAATATTTCAAAGCAAGCCATAATGAATTTTATATATACATTCTTTATTTTCATTATAAATATCGCCAACTCGCGGAATAATTTGGTCACTTTAATCAAAAGCACGTACATTTAATGTAAATATATATATGTATATATATCAGTTTTCTGAGAGAAATTACATCGAAATTAAGTAATAAATAAATTTATAAGTTACGCAAATTTATTTTAAACAAGGCAACCGATGATGATGTTTCAATGACAATGACATTACAACAACAAAAAAAAAAAAAACAAAAAACACGTAAATAGCACGTTAATTCCCCCCTCCCCCCCATCTACATCTACATCTGATATAGATTGTACGTATATTTGAGACGGTAGAATTTAACGGTTTTCCCGTTAAAGAAATTCTCGTTCCAGTCGCCACGTATTTATGTATTCAGTATGCATACGCGTATCTGTATATTTCGGTAAATATTTCATATTTCACGCAATACGTTGAAATTGAGTATTCATTCAACTGCAGTACAATGAATTCCGCAACGTCGTTTAAAAGTATTTGTTATTAATTTTTGTTAAAAACCAATTCTATTTCGTACGTGCATTAATAAGTGACGTGTAATTTGTAATAGCGAATGCAATTTAAAAATTGACTGACTGTACGCTGTGAGTGGAGGAGTGGGGGAAAGCGCGCAGGTTGCCCTTACGGATAACGAGGAAGGAATTTAAAGACGCCCGTGGCCTTGGGTTCCCGGCGAAAGGTTATCGCGTCATTTTATCCTATTAAACATTCGCAACGACGCGAAATCATTGAAAGATAGAGAGAAATGCATAGATAGAGAGTGATTGGCCAGTTAATTGGGAAGTTTGGAGATTGGATAGGCAAGTCGTGCGACGGAAATATAAAATTGTGCTAGTAGTTTAGTTGTTGATAAATACCTCGAGGCGAATTCGTCAATTAATGTTGCGGAAAGTGAGCCGAGGATCGAGCAGACCGGGGTTTATGAATCTTGAATTCGCGGGAGGTCGGGAACGGAAAAAGCCCTAAAGTAACACGAGTAAAGTGCGACGTGGCTCGAAAGCTAAGTATTCGATAAAAGATATTCGAGCCTGTGGTGCAAATTAAGTTTTGCACGCCAATAATAAGTAAGCCAATGCACATCTTATAAATTGCCGATAATTACTTTATGACTTACACGATCCACGGACTTTATTAAATTCTCTATGGCATTGATAAACTTATTCATTACGTACCTCGGGCTTTTTATTTTACCCACCTCCTACCCCCCACCAGCCCCCAGCCACTACGCTCCTACGAGGCCTATTGTTGCAATAACTTCGTATTGTATTTATTGGCCTTTGCAAATCCCTTTTTCATCTTTTACGTCTAAGAAAAGTAAAGAACGGTATAGTATAATTATAAGTAAAAGGGCTTATTGCCGAGGACGTACCTAAAGGTCGAATTCCGTTGTTTTTTTTTTTCTTTCTTTTTAACTTCAATCTGAAAGGAGGCATTTCAACGTTCAAAAGTTCGTTTTAACATCCAAACGAGTCGTTATTCGTTATTAGGGGTTATTGGGGGTGGAGGGGGAGAGTCGAGCAAATCATATCATTGGACGTCTACATACATTTTTTGTATAACTCTGCGAGGTTGTCTATTTCACTCGGTTCAGTTTCTAAGTCAATGAACATTTCTTTATTGTATTTATCTTTATGGGATAAAAAGTTTATCGCGATACTATTTATCGTTACAGGCGGTACAAATAAAATTTAATTATACATTTCCCCTTAATGCTCGACTACTTGTAAAGTCCATAAAATGAAAAGGGCTATTATTATTCGTTAGGTTTATCATTATTGTCTCCGCCCAAGTAGATAAATTGCACATTATTTTAGAAAATTCAAATATATTTAATACTTCGAGTTAAATTATTACAAACAATTTTATTTATTTATACATTTATTTGCATCCTTACTTACATTGTTTTCAATAAAACGTAAAGATTACTTTGTTTTTATACCATTCAAAGTTTACGCTACTCGAGCTTTCTTCTACCTTCGAAAACTTCTTTTTACCTCTTTTACTATACATTTAGAGTTTTCAATTACATATAACCGAATCCTCATAATATTGTATAGTGCACACTAACATTATCGTACCAAAGACCATTTTAATATCTATATAGACTTTCATGAACCCTTAGCAGTGCTATTGTTTGTTGGATTGTTTGTAAAACTGAGTTTTTTTCTTCTTCAAATATCTTATCATAAACGCAACGTATGAATTCAAAAAGCAAATATACACGAAAGAATGTGCATGATTATGGTTGATTATGAATGATTGGATACGGCGCAGGTGCAAGTTTATGTTTACGATTATAATGGCTAATTTTTAATATTGAAATTAATGATTGAAACGCTCGCTGTACATGTGCCAGTATTTTATATAATACCTTGGACTGAAGCTCGGATACCAAAATTAAAATGATTTTTAAGATTTCCTAACGATTTATTTATCAACTACGGGATATAAACGAAACGAGACGTCAAGTCTCGAAAGAACAAAAAGAGAACAGAACGTTTGTGGTAAATGAAATTTATATTTTTGTCGACGGATTAACCTGGTTATTGGGGTTATTGTTGGATGTAAGGAACAGCACCGAGTCGTCTTGCCTATAAATTTATATTATTATCGTTTATAAAATTGACGAAACGAAGTGGGTAGAGAGTTTATATTATTTCAGGGTTTTAACAGGGCAGAGAGAGACAGAGAGAGAGAGAGAGAGAGAGAGATAGTCGGACGGAGGCGGTCATGAATCCTCGTGGAGAGTACACGGAAGGATGTTAAGCTGACGAGGCCGTGGTAGGGGAGTTTAGGCCATAATAAAGTATCGCTCGACGTCATGGACATATCCCGGATAAAGCCAGAGGAGCGTAACCCGTTGGGCGTATTAGGTGCATGACATACCGAAAGAAACACCGTAGCAACGCCAGAAACGGGGACAACTGGCCGGCTGAGCAGACAATCACGTGATACTCCGGTCAACATTATGGGTCAAGCGAGGTGAGGCGCACTAACTGCTACAGGGTAGTGGTGCGCTCACCCCGAGCTCGGCTGCTGGCGGTGGTGGTGGTGTCGGTGGTGCTCGGTGGTGGTGGTGGTGGTGTCGGTGGTGGATGAGGGTGGTGGTAGAGGACGGAGGAGGAGGAGGCCGGAGGTGGACGAGGGTGGAGGTCGCGAGTGGCTCACTAGCAGCGGGGCGCCAAAAGGCTCACGTGACCCGATGGGACGTGAGATTCGGATGAATGGAATTAACGAAAGGCTTTTCCCAGAGATGGGAATGATGCTCTCGAGCCCCGAAGAGTACGCAGCCCTCCACCTCGTCGCCGGCCAATTATTATTATTATTATTCCAACGGCCAGGAGGAAATCGAATATTTCTAATCCCTGATTATTATAAATCAACCTCTTGGCCGGACAATCCCCTTCGACTTAATAAAAACTTCATTTCTATTAATCCTCGGCCACTTAATGCTGCGTGCGGCCTTAAGGCATACACAACTACTAACATATTTTTAATCGCTCTCTCTCTCTCTCTCTCTCTCTCTCTCTCTCTCTCTCTATACTCGAATTTTTCTCGTGAAGAAATAAAATCCGTTTATCCACTGTCGAGTATAAAATTCTTAAGAACGATTTAAAGAAAGATCGTATTGCATGGAATTATTACGTTCGCCCGCAATTGCCGAAGAAAGTGTAAATAATATTATTAAATCGATTCGGAACTCTGTCTGTTGGATGTATTCGCGACAATCCTATCTGATAAATGCAATTTTTTATATGCTTATCATCTATATTGAATATTTTATAGAACATTAAGTATTCCTCTGCAATGACAATCTCTATAATTATTATATTTTATAATATTATCAGAATAATATCGTCAGCGTAACTATTAAATTCAAACAAATGTATATATATATATATATGCGTTTGCGTGTGTGTGTATAAGACAGAAATTCATAAGACTTTATTGGAATTTTATTGTTTTTTATTTATTAAAGGAATTTAAATATATATATACTTATATGCTTTCGTTATTCGTACGTACGCGTAGAAAAAGTATTAAAAGGAAGAAACAATAAATTTTAGAGGACAGAAATCGAAAACAACTGCAGACTAGTTTATATAATAAATTTCAAAATAACGAAATAGTTAACGTTGTCAGTCGCGTGAATTGTGAGAATTTATTATTATTATTTTTTTATTTTTTTGATCGATTTGATTTTGCAAAATTCGAGTAGGAATATTTATCTACGCCTTTCAAATACAAAACATATTCGTAATGATATATTGTATCAACAATCAAAACATACGTAAGAATGAATAAATTGTTTTAACAAGAGGCAGAAACGAATAAACGTTTTTAAAATTATTGTAAATTAAATTTATTATTTATTTAATTGTAATTATTTATTGCGGATTTGAAATTTAATATTTATTTTCTGTCTGCGTTTATTTAATTAAAATTGTCGGCAAAAGGGAAAAAAAAACTGCTTTCGGGTCAGAAAATTCATAATGCCGAAGTTATAAAAACATATTTATACGGAAGGAAGACTTTGTCCACCTTTTTACACGTAATTGTAAATCCGGAAAAATTGTAAAACTTATATATATATATAAAAAAAAAAAAAAAAACCTGTAATTTCAATTAAATTGAAATTAAATTGAAATTCTTGTCGCTCGTAGGTTGTCCTAGGTGATATTATTTATATCTATAAATTATTATACCTTTGATTATTCGTAGATGCTCTATTCATAAAAATATGTAAAAAGCTATTTGTATTGCCTTTTCCTTTAATATTGAATTTCTTATAGCTCGTCTTATAGACTTTATTCTGAAGTGAAGGAAATCATCAATGAGCTTATTACGTTGATTTTTTTTTTTTTTTTTTTTTTTTTTTATAGCACTACTTATTTCCGTCTGATATTTAAATCAGAATAATATAATAAATTATACATGACATGTAACTAAAAATATTAGAAAATAATATTATAATAAGAATTCGCGTCAAGTGATTATGTGAAATTGGCTTGTGTGTGTGTATATATATATATATATATAAAAATTTTGTTACTATTACCGAGGACTTTTTAAATATTTAATGCGAAACTGTGAACGTTTAGTGTTAATTGGTGGAAGCTTTTGACTCTCTCTCTCAATCGTTGTTATAGTTTTTACCTTTTTTTCCAAAGTGCCGAAGGTAGACCGATAAATCCGGTAAACTGATTCTAAAGCGGCAGAGGCTCGTACGGCGCGTTATCAATATTAAGCCGGGCTCGCAGTCTTAATGCCTTTTAGATTGGCTTTATGAAAAGTAAGGGAAGCGAGTTACGATGAATTTGAAATGTAAGCCCTCCTCGCGTACATTTATGTTGATTGAGCATCGTCAATCTTAGTAAAGTATATAATACGACGGCTAATCAAGTTAAAATTGTGCTTGTGCGCAGAATCCGTGTACGTCACAAGCAAGCTAAATTCGATGGACATTGTAACCCTGATTCCCATCCAAATTGTTGTTTAACAACCTAACGAATCCTGCCGAGAGCAAGAAATTTATGATAATTAAAGCGTATGTTATTGCTCGTGATATTTAGACTCGATCCATTCGATTATAAAATCCCATGGATATACAGAATATGCGCATATACCGCCCTAAATCATTGATCGCATTTACAAATGTTGAATAAAACAAGTACGTAAATTATTTTAATCGTTTAAATTATATTTCTATATTCTCCGTATTTTAAGAATGAGTGTATTTTTTTTTGACGTGCCATAACGTGGATGGCGATTAAACATTTCTTAAATCGTAATTAAACATTCCTCATGAATATACTTTTTATTGCGTGACGTCTCCGTGATCCTTTCAACTGCCTGAAATGAATATTTCAACTATAAAGCAATGAAAGTAAATTTAATTAAATGCTTGAATTTTATATAAACTATATCGTACAAGAAAATTCAACATATTAAATGACTGGCTGTTTAAAATTCTTTCGTTTCCCAAAAATTATTGCAATTTTCAGAATTTCAACAAAATAATAGTCCCTATATACGTATATATATACGTATGTATACGTTAACTACTGTGTACACGAGTTGTATACAGGTTGAATGAAATAAACTTATTCTTTATAAAGAAATTTATGTGCTTAAGACTGCGAATCAGAGGAGATTTTTATTTTACCGAACGAAAAGCCTCGGTCGAAGAGTAAAATTGGGGTTATTGATCGATATCGAACTAAAGGAAATTTAAAACAAGTCGAAAAAACATAGTCCAATGATATTCGAATTATATGAATAATGTAATACTTGTGTAGGCAGTAGTGGTGGGTCGGAAGTATAATAAGTTTGTCGATATAAATGCGAAAATTGTAGTTAAGGAGCGTTTAAGCCGAGGCGTTTTGTCGAGTAGATGGAAGAAGGAGAAAGGTTCTTGGCTATATTCTTGGCTATCCAGAGGACGCCTCACTTCGCCCACATGACTTTTCTCCTTCATCGACTATCTCGAGTCATCCATTTGGGTTTTCTTTCTTTCTTTCTTTCTCCTTATTTTTTGCTTTCTCTTCATTTTTTCTCCCTTCTTTTCTTTTCTTTTCTTTTCTTTTCGACTGGTGTCTATCGATATGAGAAGGTGTGCGTGCGAGGCCCGCGGGCCGAGGATAGGGGCGAGTTGTGGCAGTAATAAAAGTTGTTTTACTGCGCTTAGGTATAAACGTTGAGTTTAACGAGGTCGAAAGCCTTTTATGCCTCCCCAAGGACAAATGTATCCCTCGTCACTGGCCGCATCCCTTGGAAAATTCTTACACGCTGCTACGTATTGCTTCGTTCACGAAATTATATTTGTTTTTTTATTTATTTATAAAGAGGATTTATAAACGCGTGCGCGCCCTCCCTTCTTCTCATTCTTCTTCTTCTCCTTCTTCTTCTGCTTCTTCTCTTCTTCTCGTCTTTCGTCTACGTAAATATTTAAAAGAGCTGAGCGAGCATAATTTCAGTTACTTGTTTTACTAATTATTCCACGTAACAACTCAGAGGTCATAATATCGTCTTCATAAGGGAATTCTTTAAATCTTTAAAGATCTAATAACTAATATCGGATTTCTTTATAGTGCTCGTAAAATAAATAATCGATGTAGTAATTAAATTTCACGTAACTCTTAATGTCGTTATAAAAAAGAAAGAAAAAAAAGAGAGATAGAGAGAGAGAGAGAGAGAGAAGAAAATTATTTTAATTATAAATTTTCAGAGCTCCATGTAATCGAGATGAATTTAAACCGAGTTTTATGTACTTCTATCGATGAGTGAGGCCAAAGTAAGACAAAGGGAAGAGAATTTCAAGCATTAAAGCTCCTTCTATGGAAGTACGTGTAATAAAATCATCGCAACGATTTAATTTGAAATTATAATGGTATAATATTAGTAAAGAAAAAAAAATCTGTTAATTCGATCAATGGAAGTAAAGTTCTTTAGTTTAAAAAAAAAAAGAGGCGGCGGATGACATTAAAAGTAATACAGTCATAAGTGAGAGAGAGAGAGAGAGAGAAGTGGAGTGGAGTGGAGTGGAGTGGAGTGGTGGCGGTAGCGGTAGCGGTAGTGTTAGCGATAGAAAGTAAACTAGGTCGAGAAGATTTTACAGGAGCATGAGAGAGAGCATGAGAGAGAGAGCATGAGAGAGAGAGATAGGCAGGGATGAAGTGATAAAGCGAGAGAATGAAGGAAAGTAGATAGATTCCGATGTTGAGGCATTCTTGAGTTGCACGTGCGCGGCTTTCTCTATTATTCTGGCGTGGCTCCTTGGGACTGCTCGCTCGACTACTACTACTACTACTGCTACTACTACTACTGCTGCTGCACGCAACGAGCAAGAGTTTCTTGAAAAGTCAAAAAAGAAAAGGGGGTGCAAGAGAGGTAGTGCAAAAGAGAGCCGAGGAAGAGGATAGCGTGTGCGCGTCAAGTAGTTAGTAGTAGCGTGCCATGCCAGTCGGTGCTACTTAAATTCGCACCGCTGCCTGACAAATTTACCTGATCATTCCTTACTTACATTTGCCGATTTACGTTTGATTTAGAAATTTCAATTCATAAGGATTATGTCAATTCCATTCGATCATATCCGTTCGACTCCCATTCGATTTCTCCAATATGCGTAAGAAATCAAATTACTAATTTACGTGACCGTCATTTACTACGCTTATTTACTACGCTCCCCTCCGTTCAACAAAAATCGTTCCATACTTTTTTAACCCCCTACACACACACATATATATATATGCATTCTTCTCTAGTCTAAGAATAATTACAGAAAATTTGAAATTCAAACGCTTTGATAATAACATACAGTCGCTTAAATTCCAAACTGCCAATATAATGTAATAGTTGTAACAGCAGCAACAACAACAACAACAGCAACAACAACGACAACAACGACGTAAATAAATAATAAGAATACTAATGAAATATACAAACTTTTCGGAGGCTCGTTAAAAAGATTTTAAAAGCCATAAAGGCGGTATTATTCTTAAAATAAATTTGCGATTATAAATCAACTGCGCATAAAAACTTTATAAATTATTTCCGCGAATACGTATTACTACCTTTTTAAGATTTATAATCCGAAAACCATGGACTAAAAGCTTATAAAAGACGGAGTTAACAAGAATGTAATTTTAAACTCTATCGCGATTTAATATTTTCAAAAGTTTAATAATACCCATCGTTAATATACATTCCTTCTGGCAATGCATATTAACAATTCCATTCGAATGGGTAATTTTGTATAAAAAAAAAAAAAAAAAAAAAGTTAAAAAGAATATATATATATATGTATATACTTGTTAGGACATTCAATTATCAATTATACTAATGGTACTTGTATCGACGCTATTTAACATAACTGACAAAGTAAGCCATTCAAACCTCTTTATTTACAATACAATTTTTACCTTATCGATAATTTAATTTTATACAAATTAACGTAGCAAATATTCTCTATAATAATAATAATAAGCTTACCCTCTAACGTTGGTCGTATAAAAGCTTTCCTTTCGAACAAAGTGTTGTAAATTCGATACGTAAAAAAATAGATAAAATCGGATATTTACATTGGAACTGAATCGGATATCGGATACTACATTGTTAGCGCGAGTAATTTATTTATTATACGAATAAATTCATACGGCGAATATGTGCGTGCATTAGCATGTAATATATTCTTTGGTTGGATTTCAGGGTTAAAAGCGAACGTCGCATAAAAATCCCGTATAGTAATACGCTTATGTATGAGAAAAATCCACGTTGATCCGTATCGCATAATGAATTTGTTATAAACAATCATGACGGCGAGGAGCGTATATAGGTCGTTGTTGTTGTTGTTGTTTTTTTTTTCTTTTTTCTTCTTTTTTTTTCCTACTCGTAATTGAAATTCATTATTACCCGTTGGAAGTTCTTTTCTCTTTCCTACTGAAATTCATATTATTATTATTATTTTTTTATTATTTTTTTTATTTTTTTGTAAATTAAGAGTAGCCTCTTTTGATTGAGTAAGTAGTAGACCATTTGAAAATGACGTCGGCTCTGAAGGAGGGAAAATAAATTTCTCGCAATCCCTGCGGATCTCTATTCTGCTCGCGGACATTATATTACAACGGCAAGTGCACTTGTAAACACTCTAAGCTCCGCGTTCGTTAACTTAAACGTTAAAATCTGCTCTTTTTTACTCGAGCAGCGGTCGTGATGCAAAGCCTCGGCGAACCACGGCCTTTGTCAAATGAAACGAAAATAAATGGATTTGCGCGTATTAAAAGCGATGTATCCGCCTATAGATCATTGGGGCATTTATTTCAAAGTAAACACCTATCGCTACAATTACTTTTATAATATATATATACACGTATATATATATAGACGGCCGACCTTCATTTCTTCTTCTTCTTCTTAAATTAAAGATGCGGTGGATCCCGGCCGAGATCTCTATGTTATTTGATTTATGAATGCTCCGATGCAGCGTTTGTTGCCAGGAAATATATTCAACCTTTCATTTCACTTTATGCTTTGTACGCTTAATTGTAAAAGTCTTTCCCTCCGAGCAGCTGCGCTTTATTCCGATTTTATTCCCGAGTTTATAAGCGCGTCTATTGATTTTAGCTTAGTAATGTAAAATCACTTGCAGATAAAGCTTTGGTACGGGTATTTAGAAGAGAGAGGCCGATTTATCCCCAGTCCATCCTATATCCGGAATTCGATATTTGACCGAACCATACCGGACCACAACCGTCACTATTGACTTTTCGGTCATTTTCTTTATTAATAAACGGTGGGATAAATCTTAATAAATGGAGTATTTGTTTCTACGCGGAAGGGGTTAATTATTTAGTTGGAGGCGAGAATTTTAACTGTAATGCAGAAAGTATACGCCTGCGAGTGAAACAGGCTTATCAAATACCGCATCATTTATAACCCTATCTGCTCTGACTTTCGAACAATCTACTTTGAAAGTAGAGTACGCGGTCCCAAAGGGAGCATTACATAGCAGAACCGCATAACAAAAAGTACACTGCTAACGCAAACGCACGCGCATAAGCAACTAACGAAGTTGCTCATACTACTTGTGAAAGTGGTTATAGGCACGGGGTTGGGGTTTTGACATGGAGTCGTTAGCTCTTGACTGAACGCTAATCAGGTACGCGTTAATGACAAAGAGAAAGAAAGTTTGTCTCTCTCACGCATTCACGCACGCACGCACGCACGCACTGTACCCAATCCCGCTATCCAACAACATATATATATATACATGTGAAGTGTGTATGTGGCTATCAGGTTGGTTGGTGGGGTTATTGGGGTTATTGGAGTTGGTGGGGTCGACAGTCGTTAATATTGTGACGCCCTGGCCTTTGTGTCGACCGAGAGGACGATTAATCGTATTTCCTCCCTCCTTGGAGACATCTTTCCTAACTCGATAGACGCTCAACGTATGAGTAAAGCGAGTTGCAGCTTTGACTTGTTGCGCCGAAGCAGCTATACGCTCGAACCCCATTATACACGAATCCCGCTACACTGCAGAAGATTGTCTATTGTTTTACCAGCGAACGTATAAAAAGCAGGAGCACTTTGACGGCATCGTAATCTAAATGACGAAAAATTTCCCAAGAAATAATGAACGTATAATTAATTAAACCAATACCGATATCCCTCGCGGGAAAACCACCACTCGATTATTATTTTAACAATTTTATCCAGCCGTCCTGGTAACTTCCTGTGCCCCACTGAATCTTCTCTTCTACTACGTAATTACACACTCGTAATTCAAATAAAACTCACGTGTACTGTTTTTTTTTTTTATCGTAATTCCCGATTTAACCTCAACTGCTAAGATGAACAACTGCTAACTACTAAAACGAACAAATGTTATCTTTTTTCTTAAAATATTGTCTTTTAAGTCCTCGTGAAAGATCTTCTTGCGAATTTATTATAACAAAATTAAATTTTATACATGTCGGGCCATAAATTAAAAGGGGAAGCATTTATTCTCGTATCTAGTATTTGTAAAAAAAAAAATTGTATTCTTTATGACTCGGATACGGATTGAGTAAAAAGTTATACAAAGTTTTTTGTTTTTATAACAAAGTCAAGTACGTCAAGTTCCTTATATAATACAAATAGTTCTTGAAAATTCCTAGTGATTAGTATGTTTATTTATAATATGCAATATGCAAATACTTGGCTCCACGTTGAATTGAAATAACCTTAAAGACAATATCGGTCAGCTAATCTTTTACGGTCTTCTACTCTAAAGTTCGTATTTTTATAAGCAATAATCCATTAGAATCTCACAATACCTCCGAAGCTTCTTACAAGAAGAAACAATAGATATACACGCGTTTCGCACTTTACTTTTAATCGAATCGTTGAGAATGACAACAACAACAACAACAACAACAACAACAACACTCTGTAAGAAAAAAAAAAAAAATACATCGCATTAGCTACAACGTTGTTGGATCTAATAAAAATTTGCTCGCTCTTTCGTACTAAAAAATCTTTTATGAAACGTTTCAATGAAATGTGATTGCGCACGTTCATCGGTACACTCGGTAATAATAATAATAATAATAATAATAATAATATAAACAAAAGGCTCCTTTCATAATCCATTACACGTATGCATGCCGTATACTAAGTAATACATGCGTTTTCTGTTAAATTCACTTACTTAACGTCAATCTCATCACTGTTATCATATATGGATTCTTATACTTTTTACACTCAAGTAGAATTTTATTCTCCTCTTATATTATTAATATATATATATCATTTATATCATTTATTATGGTACATCGATCAAAAAGGACATTTTTTTTATAATCATTCTTTTTTATAAATCTTTTTATTATAATCGTTAGAATTCTAATCTTTATAAGGAACAGTGACATTCTTCTTTTGGCAATTATAACAATAGTATTATTTTTATCCTCGAATACTTTGAATACTCGAATTTAGTATTCAAATTGCAATTCTAATATATCAATAGTTCATATAGTGTATGAAAAAAATTAAACTCTGAGTATTGTTCTCATTAATTGCACTGCTTATTGGACGTGGATTCGAGGCACATACGATTGCATTGGAATAATTATTTTAACTAAAAGTATAATTTCCCGGCCTGTTTTATACGAAAATTATTAATTAATGGTATTTTTTATGGTTCAAAACAATGGGCGAGGTTGGGAAAAAGGATTTTATCGAAAAGGAACTCGAGGCGAAATTAATAGTCTTGGCCTATAGATCATCGGAGGTAAAAATTTTAACGTAAAGGATCATTTATTTTCCCTAAGCGTTCGAAAGAAATTCCGATCAAAGACACGTGAGCTACATCACTCTTTTTATAAGATTGTTTTCCAATCAATCAATGGGCATGTACACATTATACAAACAAGCTATCACATAGCTGCTGGTAACAACGCGTAGTTGTTTAAAAATAAACTCGTTAATTGATTGACGTTTTCATTTTACATCAGTGATATCAAAGTAAAATGAAAAAAAAAAATAAAAAAAAAAAAAAATAAATAAATGAATAAGAAAAAAAAAGAAAGAAAGAAATTGTGTACATTACCTTCCCTTCGAGATAAATATTACTTGATAAATATTTTTCACGACGTAAAAGTATGTATGAAAAAAAAAATTATCGAACGAACGTTTTAATTCCAAATATACGAATGAGATTATGTATTGCTTGTTTGGGACGACTTTCACTTTCATGAAATATAAATATAAAGTAAATATAAAATATAATAAAGGATAGAAAATGGTAAAATTTATGGAGATAAGACGCGACGAGGAAAAGGTAAATAAAGTGAATACGTAGTTGTCAAAATATAGACAAATAAAGAGATAGAATTGCGTTGTAGATGCGCAGAAAGGCAAAAAGTGACGGTATTGAATTAAAAAAAAAAAAAAAAAATAACCGCAGCCAACTTTTAATATAGAAATGGTTTTTTCTCCCTATTGAAATATATATATGCGTACAAAATTTTGTCGCGTACAACAAAACGTGCGTCCACGTACACGATGCCACGTAAGTTTCATAAAGAATTATTACGTATTATTACGTTGACGTTTAAATTTTAATTGACGTTTGTTTATAAAACAAACCTTTCGAAAACCTTTCCCAGCCCGATAATTAGTATACGTATGAACGTATGTACGTACCGATGTATATATGTTCAGAGAGAGAGAGAGAGAGAGAGAGAGTTTTTTTTATATATAAAAATAACTTTGCACTGATCGGTAAAAGGTTATTGGGTAATTATTTGTGAGAAAATTAAACGTGCCTGCCCGTGAATCAGCGGCGCTTTAAATATTTCGCGGATGATATTTTAAGCGAATAGAGAGCGGCAGTAGAAAGAGAATAATTTTGCATTAATGAAATGCTGAATGAAAAAAATGTAGCTCCGCGCCAGGAAAGGAAATCTTTGCGTGGGCAGGGAGGATGGGAGGCCGGGAAATAGACATATCAGTTGCATTGTCTATAAACGCACAGAGCGAGTGGGACGAGTGGGACGAGTGGGACGAGTGGGACGAGTGGGACGAATCAACGAATGAATGAATGAATGAATGGCGAGTGAGTGAATGAATGAATGAAAGGGATGAACGAATGGGCCATTTGAGCATTTAGCCGAAGGCAGAAAAAAGTTTAATATAAAAAAAAAACAAAACTATAGCGGCGACGGTGTCGACGGTGGCGGCGAAGGTGGTATTGGGGCGTTAGAAATTAGAAGCTTTGAAATGAACGAAAGAAAGAAAGAAAGAGAGAAAGATAAAAAAAAGTCGGTATAAAGTACGAGTGGTGCCGGAATGTCAGCGTGGCCGTAAAGGAAATTGAGTTTGTACGGAATATAAAAAACAAAACGGATCGTTTGTGAGGAGGCAAATGATCCAACAACAAACGGCAGATCGTATCGGTGGCTCCTACCTACGTACAGCACTCGCGCTCTTTAGCATATAATAATGACGAGGGCCAATGACGACGAGGGCCAATGACGACGGGGGCTGCTCGCTCTGGCTCGTGTCAGTGTATCGGCTCGAGCCTCACCGTCGTTCACCGTCGCCACCGTCGCCACTCGTTACTATCTACGTAGATAAAACGCTCAAGTGCTCCGACGAGCTTTTTATGATCAGTCGCGTCTATAATTCCAAAGGAAGTGTGTGCGGTGTGCCAGATGAGCGAGAGATTGCTTCTTCTTTTTTTTCCTTTCGTTTCGTTTTGTTTTCGCTCGCTCTCTCCGCCGCTCTCTCCCTCTCTCCCTCTCCCTCTCTCCCTCCCCAGAGTTACGTATATTTATACGCGGCTTTATTCCTCTCGCTTTATTTACTTCCATAAAATTGAAGTATACCTCAAATACAAGCCCCCGGTCCACGGGATAAACTTCCCCTTTATCGCATGCAATGAATTGTGAAGGCTCGTATGCGGTAGGTGGGGGGGCAGGGGGGCCAGGGGGAGCAGAAGCTCCTCCGTCTAAGCGCGTCGAATAAAACCAACTTCTTCTTTCGTCGAGTTCATATTGTGCGCTTTATACGTGGGCCGTGTAAGCGCAAGCGCAAATCGGGAAGCTTCGCAATAACATTGACATATCTTACATGGAAAGCAATCGTCGGTCTTAAGTTCTTCTTAAGGAAAAATTTTCCGCCCTCCCAACCTACCGGCAATCTCCCTGTACAAATATATACTCCCCCATCCATTTATCCGGAGCGAGTATTATCATCCATAAATCAAGGAAATCATCGATAACTTTAGTAGTCGATTTTTCAACTTGCGCGCATCCCGAATAATTAATCGATCGCTCCCGCTCTCTCCCGCTCTCTCTCCCCCGCTCTCCCGCTCTCAACTTAGAAATTAATACGTCGTAATCTTACGGATTAGCTCGTGCGTTAGCTGTTACGAGAGTAGCTCGGGTCAAATTACAAGCATTTTAAGTAATTAAAGTAGAATAACGGTACTCGCGTCCGCTGTAATATTTTTCGCGTAAAAGAATTTCGCGTAAAGTAATTGGTAAAGCTTATTATTACGAGGTATACGATAATTAGACGAATTTACTACATACTTTTTTTTTTTTGTTTTTTTTAACACCTTTCCGCATTATTCAGATCGGCCTAGCATAATTTATCTTGAATTTTTATCTACCAGCTCAACGAAATAAAAAAAAAAAAAAAATACAAGAAAGAAAGAGAGAAGAAAAGTATAATAAATACAGCGAGTAAATATTATTTTTTGCGTTAAAGAAAGGAATTTGAAATAACGCAGCAAGTCCTGTCGTCGAACGCCAAGGAAATTAATTAATTATTTAATGAGTTTAATTGTACTCGTAGATTTGCATGTCACAAATAAAAAAAAAAAAAAATAAATATTATACTCGTGGAAGGAGTACACAAACAAAGTCGTACGACCTTTAAATAAAATGTGTTATTGCGTTGGGAGAGAAAAGAAGAAAATTATTGGCAAATATTCGGTTCACGAGACTATATGTTAAAGTTTTACTATATTGAATGATCGGCTGCCGTTGCGATGATTGCACATACCGAGACTCATCGAAGACGAATCTGTTATTTTCACAACGACCTATTGATTTTAAAGTAAAATTTAGAAATTTCGCAATTGGATTGTAGAACGTTTAATAATTACGCTACGCACGCTACGTATCCTTATACGTAAATACAAAATACGTTATATTTTAATAATTTTTAGTTGAACGAGGACTATAAGTAAGGCAAACAATTTGAATGTTCAATAGCTTTTGAGAAGTCGTGAATATTTACGTTGACGGCACTGGAAAGAGATTTTTATGATTTGTCGAATATAAAAAATTCTGACTAAGGAAGGATGGATGGATGGATGGATGGTGGATGGATGTTTGCGTCGCTTCGGGGGCTCACGGCACGGATCTTCCTATCACGTGACCCCTTTATTTTATTATTAACGCGGTAGAGCGAGCTGCTGGATGAGTGTCGGGCATCATCGTCTCTCGCTTACCTCTTGATACTTGCTTATCTCAAAAAAAAAAAAAAAAAAAAAAGAAAAAGATTTATGTTAAAATGGCTTCAACGGCTTCAACGGCTTCAACGGCTTCGGGAACCCGTATGCCCCTCTATCAATCGAAAGAACGAGTGATTCTTAATTGGTTTCCGGTGAAACTAAATAACCTCTTCCTATAATTTACGAAGGAAATCAATAGGTTCGGTTTGGTTGGTCGTCTGGCTCATCTCGTCGCCCATCTCTCCCATTGCCAGCCGAATAAATAATATATTGTCCAGCTTCCTTATCAACAACAGCAACAACAACAACGACAACAACAACAACAACAATAATAATAATGCCGGCAATTTTAAAAAAAAACGTTTAAAGAGGTAAGAATTTTGTTCGTTCGATTAACGATCGATTGTCAGCTGAAAAAATATGTACGCGCGGCTGAAATTGCGAAGCAATTAATTACTCGATAGAATCATTGGGTCGTTTTGATTTCGTGGCTGGTGTTCTTTACTCAATATTGCCAAACCGATTATTTTACCGAATCGTATATATATATATATCAATAATTATGTATATTTATTAAGTAATTACATGAGTTTATTATACAAAGATTCAAGATATTTTAGAGGGAATTTAAATGTTAATATTCTCATTTATTTATTTGATGAAGTTTATCGAGGCGTAGAATGACGTAGAAATCTTTCAATACCCAATAACCCTTTCAATGTACGTGGTCTTTGTAACTATGTAAGTAAGGGCTCGTAATGAAAATTAAAAAGATGTTTTAAAGAAACTTGCGAGCCCCGCATAAATTCAACAGTATAATAAATACTCAAAGCCTGAAATTCTATGGTTATTTAGCTTTGTCCTCACTCGGATCGATCAATTTCGTATTCATTTCAAATATTATTGAAATATGTATATAGATATGTATATACAGACACATAACTTAAGCTTACTATATTATTTATACGGATTTGTAAGTTCCCGCTGTTGCATAATTCCCGTTCAAGTTAATAAATACGTATACGTATACGTATACGTACATATATATATATATATTCTCGCTCAAGATGCATTTCAAATGAAATTCATATCGACGATAAGCTTCCGTACAATACAATTTTCGAAATCGAAATCCTAAGGTTTTGGATAATTTTAGCTTTAAAAAAGATGTTCAAAAAACTGTATATATATTTAATGATTTAATGATTTATCCGAATTTTTAAATCCCTTCGTCTCGTTTAAGTCTTCTTGAACGCAGAATGATGAGCTGTTGAGCGCACGTACGCGTAAGTACGTAACGGAGATATTCAGTAATCGCTGGCTGTCGAATATTTCCGTATTACGGAATCATCGATTCCTTACTGAATTTCAATCTGATTAATCGTACATGGAGAGGAGCCTTCATACAGTCCATTAGCCCGCGTCAAGTAACAGCTGAAACAAAGAAGATTAGAGACTAGATTAATTGAGCCCTCCATTAACAATTATTAGAAAATCACATGGCCATTGGTAATTAATTACTCGATAGGTACCCCTTTTTTGCCCCTTATATGGACACAGATACCGTATAAAATCCCTTTATAACGCGCCAATATTAATTTACAACGGCTTTCGCACGCAATCGTAACGTAACAATGATTGATTGATTCTTCATAGCTTCGTCTTCCTTTATTTCTATTACGAGATAAAGGGGCAACGGAATTCGTCCCTCAAGAAGTTTTATCATTTGCTTTTAATTTCGTATTTATTTATTATGAGGACGTGGCGGACGAGTTTGGCGCGCAACGGGCGGCTCATTATTACTCATACTGATTTAGAGAGCTGATTCGCTCTATCGACTCTGTGAAACCATGGGTCGCCGTATTCGTAATGACATCCGTCCAACGACACCTCTACAGAAATTCAATGTAAAACGAATTGCTTTTTAACAACTGCTTGGAAATAATGGAGAAAGTATTTATTAACGTTAATGGCAACGAGGATGGAATAACGTATTCGATAATCTTAATAATAGTAACGGGGATACTGTTAAGAGTTTGGATTAAATGGTACAAGGTACAAGGTACAAGGTACAAGGTACACAAGTTGATTAGAATCGATTGAATTTACTTGATTGATTAATAATAAGGATAGGATGACGAGGAGCGTTGTATTTATTATTATTATTATTATTATTATTATCGAGGTATTTATTGACAAAGGACAAAATACCATTGATGTTACAGAATTGGCTGATGGAGATCGAGATTGGCTAGATGGCATTGGCCTGGCAATAATTATCGGTACGGGGGAGGAGGCCCTGACATCGGCCTCGACGATGCTTTGGTTTTGCGACTCGAGCCGTGTCCCAGGACGGGCTTGAACGGCGACAGCGGGTCGCCGTATCGATGCCCATCAGCGACTGCCCGTCGTCGCTCGCCGTAACGTCTTGGCCAAGATGTCGCGGGGCTCCGGGGGCTGATGGACATCATCGGAATAACGATGCGTTGGCGGCTCCTTGGGATGATCCAGTCATCCGGTTAGTATCGTATGGAGGGGTCGGAGGTAACGAGCACCGAGAGCACCTGGTTCCTGAACCTGACGCCGCCGAACATCGACAGCCACGGTCCCGACAGCTTCTTCCGGGGTTTCCCCGGCAAAAACTCACCCTACACTACCACACGGGTAAGAGGCCCCTCCTTTACCCGTACCCGTACCCGCACCCGTACCCGCACCCTCACCCGCACCCTCACCCGCTCTGCACGGATCTATATATTTGCCCTTGAAAGTACATTAATTTTAATTGCCAACTTCATTTACGAGCCGTTGGATATAAAAATTCTTTCTCTATTGCAAATCTTAGAAAATAAAAACGTTTTGGTTTGAAAAAAAAAAAGAAAAAAAAGAAAAAAAAAGTCCTCTTTCATTTTATCCGCTCAGTCGAGCTTCTTTATTCCCGAGCCATAAGGAATAATCAACTTGTCGATATAAATAATTCCCACGTAAGGATCGTTTTTCCACCTTCGGATCCATTGTGCTTTTTTTTTTTTTTTTTTTCTTTCTTTCTTTCTTTCTTTCTTTCTTTCTTTTGAAATCCCTAGAAAAGCTACGTACATGATTTTGCAGAATTATTTCGCTATAGCGCGAAGCGAATGGAATTCCTTGAGCATTTTTCCATTACCGGAACTAATGACATTCATTAACTCGATACATTATATTATATCGTATTATATCATATTATATCGTATCTCTTGGAAATTATAAACTATTTTTATTTTACATTCGCTTGTTCTTTCCCCCCCCCCTGATGCCCGAGACCCGTGCCGCTCATTATTTGTTATATAAAAACGTTATGGATGGTATTAAAATTCTCCAAAGTAATTTGAAAATTCCATTAATAATTCTTGTCTCGTTGGATCTGACCGGCATTTCGCTACCTCGAACATGCGATATCTTCTCTTTAACTTGAAAAACTGTTTAGAACGTGTTTTATTATGAATGGAGGAGATCCATTAACGGATAAGCTTCCTTAATCAACAATAACGATACTAGAGCCTAAATTACAAGATATTTTAGCGGACGTGACGATAGCTTCGTTTAAATAATTTTATTAACATTATTTTATCTCGCTGTACAATACGTCGATGGTACATGTTAAATATAAATCACCTTTCAGGTATTATATATATATATGATTTGGCTACAACAAACAGTGCTTCGATATTATTATTTTAATTGGTTACAATTGTTTAAAATATAAAATGCGAATACAAATGAATTTTGAAGTCTAATGAAACGATAAAGTGCGAGGATATCGATTCTCCTGTATTTCAATGTAAAAAGTTTATATAAAACGAGAAAGTCTACTTAATTAAACGCGTCCTGTTCGACACGAGCGTTTGAACTGTTGTAATCTATATTGGTTGGGCATATTTTTTCATCCCAAGTATAAGATAACGGAGGAGCAGGAATAATTTTTTCCCCTCTGAGCAGAGATGAAGAAACAAACGAACGAACGAACAAACAAATGTCATAGATCGAATGCACGTTTATTAATAGATAAATAATTACCTTTGTAAATACACAAGAAGAAGAAGAAGAAGAAAGAAGATGATGAAGAAGAAGGATTATCGATTAAGACGATTGACGACGACGCACAAACGATTTTATTTATTTTTGTATTTACTATGAAAGATCGTAGTACCACTCGCAGCGCGCTCGATTACATGCTTTAATTAAATATTACAGAGAAATATCCCGTTGCATTTGTAGGGATGTACTTCGTAAGGACGGAGCGTAAGATTAAGGTTTTTTTATTAATTTTTGTAATTGTCAAGGGGTTATTGAGACACTGACTGATGCCCGGTATCTTTGTCATTGTATTTTTGTATTGTTCTGTATTTTGGACAGCGGACCATTGTATATATATATGATTATTATAAAGGGCCGATTGTCGGATTAAGCCGTAATTATTGAATTTGTTTATTGCAGGCAATACTGTTAGCACTGGTACTCGGGAGCATAATAGTCGGCACGGTGATAGGAAACATACTCGTCTGCGTGGCGGTATTCCTAGTGAAGAAGCTGCGGAAGCCCTGCAACTACCTGCTGGTCAGCCTCGCCGTGAGCGACTTCTGCGTCGCGCTCCTGGTCATGCCGATGGCGATGCTCTACGAAATAAAGGGCAACTGGTCCTTCGGGCCCACTATGTGCGAGATCTGGGTCAGCTTCGACGTGCTCAGCTGCACCGCCAGCATTCTCAATCTCTGCATGATATCCGTCGATCGGTTAGTTCCGCGATCCACCTTAACTGTCATTGTTATCCCCTACCCCTCCAGCCCCTCGTAACCGCTGTAACGTAAGCGCCGTAGTCCGTCGGTAGGTGTGCGCGCGTCGACCCGGTATTCAAAGCCCAATAACCTTATTTGTCTCTTTGACTCCTCGGCAACTCAGAAAATCCTTCAATCTTAATTTTTATTCGCCCCCCGCCTAACACTCATTATTCGGTTGCGTTGCGTTAAATGCTCTTCGATTCCGGCCGATGAACGGATCAACAAACAACCATTTATAAGAACAATAAAATATCAAAGCATCGCGTCATCGCGTCATCTTCTACTTGGCGGACTCCGGGCTCTTCCTGATAAATATCCCTCTCAATTCATCATCATCATCATCATCATCATCATCATCATTATTTATTGCTATTGCTATTACTATTACTCCTTTTGTTTTGTATTCTTTGAGAATTCATGGGAATCGATCGAATACAAGTATCGATCTTTACATTTTAGCTTCAATTTTGTTCGTTCTCTTAGTATTTAGTCAATTTATTATAAAAATATATCAAATCTTATCCGGAACCGTAAAATAATATATTTTATCGAAATTCTCGAATAAAAAATCTGACAATGGTACGAGCATTTTTTCTTCTTTTTTTTTTTTTTGTCACCTTACCTTGTAAATTACGCGCACTCGTATTCGATGAAACTAATACAAGCATCTCTAATACAAAAGCTTTGTTTACAAATATTAATATTATAAATTGAGCGCAAGTGTACGGCGCTTTACAATAATACCAGTGCAAGTACGCGCAAAGCTTGTATATACATATATATATATACATAGAGGTATATATGGTTAAAAATTGAATTTAGAAATTCAGGAAATGTTTTATTAAAAATCTTTTACGGAATACGTACGCGCGTAAAACATATCGAGAACTCGAATTTCGAATGTTGCGTAATCCTTCCTTCTCTCGGTAGAGCCAAGTATTTCTACTTATATATTATGAGGTCCAGTTGATGTTGAAAGTCCTTAACGAGCTCATCTCTCCTACATCTGATTAACAGTCTGCGGGCCCTTAAAAATAAAAACCCGGTGGGCGCTTGACGTCAGGGGCGGGGAAGAGGAGGGACGATCTTCTTGAAATTCGTATCAATAGAAAGAAAATGTCGATGAGCTTTTTTTGACTTTTCAAACGAAAGGTACGAGAAATGAAAGCAAAGGTAATTAATGGGATGAGGGTTTTTTTTCTTTTTTTCTTTTTCTTTTTTTTTGCGCGCGCGTGTAGGTGCGTGCCGGTACGTTAGCCAGTGCTAACATCAGTAGTGGATTTGCATGGGCCACTCATTAGCTGCTGCTAATTGCGCGACCGGGCAATTCTTTCGGGCGAATTAGATTGTTTATTGAGTGCAGAAGAGCTATTCGGGTCAAACGGCAATTTGTAGGTAAAGCTTGGGGACTATAATTCCGTGGATATGACTCCGTCTCCTCACCAATACGCGCACGGCACTGTCTGTCATTGATAATTGATGACGACGTCTCTCTTGATGCTTTAAACGCACCGGCTGTCATTTTTCTCTTGTTTTTTTTTTCTTTTTTTCTTTCTTTTTTTTTTCTCATCCAATTTCCTCTTCCTACGCTTCCTCCGCTTCTTATTTAAGTATATATGTATGCGCGTGTTCCCGCAATTGGCCATAAATGACATTGACTACAATACAATAAATCATAGCTCGCTTACGTGGATAGAACATTTTATGTCTAATTGCATTTATGCTTAAAACTTCATTTAAATTAGCTCGAGGAAGCAATAATTAGTTAAGCACTAATTCTAAAGTATTTATTAATGAAACTTTTACAGCCGTTTATTTACACTTACGGATGTTTAGCCTCGAAAAAGCAGAATTTCATCCCCTTATAATCGAGATAATAATACATTTTTGTGTAAAATGTACGCGTGTAAGTATTACTCCTGCAAGCGATACTGATTTTTACATATATATAGATATATATAGATATACACACACATAATTTTATCGTATTAACATCGCGACAGTTAATTGTCAAGGAAAGATTATAAATTCCCTACGTGTAGATAATATTCATAAATATGTAAAAACGTCGTACTAAATCATATTTCTTTTTTCTTTTTTCTTTTTTCTTTTTCCTTTTTTTTTTTTTTTTTTAGAATAAAATTTTTTAATATAATCACAGTGTTAAAGTCAGCGTCACTCCTGACGGCTAAAGCTAAAATCTGTAAAATACATCTGCTGAAGGTGCATAAGCGCAACTGATGGACAACGGGCGAAATATTACGAAATTCAGTAGATCAGATAATTTAATTATTATAATTTATGGTTTTAATCAATTTTACAGTTGAAAATGTAGAATGTAGAATCTTATCATTTATACGATATTTCTACCGGCTGATTAAAAAACCTCCTAACTAAACCGGCTATTGCTAATTATTATTATTATTATTATTATTGAAGATATAGTTGTTTTTATATATAGAAATTAGTGTTTATAAATCTTTGAAATATACGAAACGTGTGAAGAGCCACATCGTACGGGAGAGTTCAACATTTACAGTGAATTCTCTAATTAATTTACATAATTATACGGAGACGTAAATTATTATAGAGTTTATTTTAAGCTCATGTACAGAGATAGAAGCTTCTTTTCCTTAATCCGTAGAAGCTTTTGACTTTGGTAGGTTTAAGCAAATTGGATTAAGGCCTCGGTTTGGATAATTTCAGTGGCATCTTTATACCAAAGCTCTATGTTATTCAGATAATTTTCTCCATCTCCCTCGTTATCTTTAATCAGTTGTTTCCCTTTAATGGAGCACAAGAAAATCTTGAATAACTCGGCAACGAATACCTCGAGTACACCTGTTACGTATTGGATAGCAAATAATTGGATTTTTAATATTCCATCGGTTAATGCTTGAATTAATTAATCATGACGATTAATTGGAGAGAAAACTATTAAAGGGATACGTATATTAATAAAATTATTCTGAAAGATCAAAAAAATTCAAGCACTTGCTTGTTCGTTGGCTCCGCTCATTCCAAATAGCCCTATGATGTTTTTAGCCTCGTATTTGTAACGGTCGCTTATTAAAGACATTGAAAACGACGATTATTCAGTTCATTGGTGTATTGTCAGTCTAATTGATTATTATCATTCGCTTGAATCAAGTCATTGCGGTTTGTCGCATGATACGTCCATGTAAGACTAAATGAAAACTACTTGCTACCTTCAACGACGACAATGGCCGCTTGTACTTCAACCAAGACTTTTATCAATTATTTCCACCAATAGTGCAACGAAGAATTCATTGTTCCCCATCTATAAACTGCAACTCGACGAAATACGTATACGTAGGTGGTATACATTTGGGGCCCAGTGAATAATTGAATATTATTATTCTTATACACGGCCGGTCTGGCATATCCTCTGAATAATCTCTCGGATAAGACTGAATATCTATCCATCCATCTATCTATCCATCTGTATATCTTTATATATATAAAATATCTCTTTCCTTTATATTGAAAATGCTTCTATTTTGTTTTTATTTTTTTTTTTCTATTCTATTTGTTCTATTCGACGATAAACTGTTTTATTTTCATCCCCTTCCAGTCGAAAGTCGGCAATCTTCCATTATTCTTCGAACTCTATTCCGCGCACTATTTCTTTGTCGAATGAATCGGATTTTTGTGTGTGTGTCCCCTCCCGCTTAAAAGATGCCCCGTAAGAAGAAGGTGGATGGTGTCGAAGCAATGTCGAATCCTTGGCTAAGCACCCCTTCGCTTCTACGCTATTTTCTATTTTTCTCTCTCGAAGCTTTCTCCATTTTCCGATTCTCCCCCCCCCCACCGGGCTTAATTTCACTTTACATCGTATATATTTATTTATATATATATAGATAGATAGATAAAGTTTGTTGCGCCGATGCAATATGTAATACGTCGATCGTGTCGATAATACCAGAGTAGTAACAAGGAAATGTTTTATAAAATACTTCTTGGACTCGAATAGTTTTGAATATTATTTTGAAGGTTGGAGTGGTCGCGTCTGCCAGGAATGGATCATATAGTATAATAAGGATGGATGGACAGGGCTCCCGTTTAATTAGCTTGATTCTCGAGTGCTAGTCGTATTCTTCTCGAGCAGTCGATGCGGCACGACTTTAGCCGGCTATTCACGTATATATAATACGTGAATTGAGTTCTCGAACTCGGGCATTATGCAAAGAGCAAAATGTCAATACCGTCACGTCCAAAGTAAGTCCATTTCAATTAAGTCAAATGAATTTGCAACGCTCCTCCCACCCCCTGCCCCTGCCTTCCTTATACATTTAATTATGTATGTAGCTCTAATGGCGCCGGCTTAGAAAGATACGCGAACCCTATGGAGTGAGGCGATGTGCGAAATTTCAACGTGTAGCCCCTCGGTATTGATATTTCAGCTATTTAAAGACATGGATATGTAACGGTGACGGCGATCGTCGGCAACATCGGAAGAAACGCGAGATAATTTCAAGATAAATACCCGACTATGCACTCTTTACAAGGAATACAAGGAATACAAGGAATAGACGCTCCGAGGTCCTTTAAACTTTCCAATCCATCGTATTCTATTGGGCTTATTATTGGATAACAGTGTCGAGCTTCTACTTTTTCTCGAGCTCTTCATTATATTACTATTAGTATTATGACGAGGCAGCTTGATGCATTAAACTAGATATACGAGTTTAATGATGGTTAAGAGTCGATTAGAAAAGGTAAATAACAACGAGCCAAGCGTTGAGTGGATTAGAAGCCAATTCCCTTCTAAATGGTACGCAGCCCTACGTATTTTAATCGTCTCTCGATTAAAACATATATATCCCTATAGTAAATAAACTTGCAACATGTATTTTTTATTTATTTATATTTATTTATGTATTTTTTTTTATATTAGATTTCGATTGTCAGGCGATACGCGTGATAAAATCGATAAGGAAATTCACGTGCTTTACAGATTGTTCAATTATTGTTCGATATCTCAATATTCATTGTAGTTCGATTATCGGAGAGTCGGCTGTGTGTGTGTGTGTGTGTGCGCGCGAGGGGGAGGCTCGGCAAATAAAAGCGCACAGCCATGGATTATTACGAGACTGATAGCAGATGGCGCTATTTATTTATTTATTTATTTATTTATTTATTTATGCGCCAGTGCATAAAATCGAAGTTGGTGAGCGGGCTGTGACGACTTTGGAAGGATAATTTCTCTGTACGTGAAGGAATTACTCGGACGGGCGCTTAAGGAGCGACGTAACCTTAAGTGACGTCTTACGGGAGGCTTGGCTTCTCTCGTCCCGAATACGTGATCGCCGTACGCTTCTAAAGATTCCGGATCGGAATGCGGGGATGCCAGCCCATGGCCTCTTGCTCGGTGCTACGCCTCGGTCCCATGGCTACGGGATATCGTCACGCTCTCCACGGCGAAACCAACCTCGCTATCTACATCCCTTATACACGGCGACTTACGCCTACACTGATCTACGACGCGTGCGCGATTTTTTTCCTTACAATACTCTCGCAAATACTTTTGCGTACCCTCGCATACCCTCGACCTCGTGCTGAGAAAGCCTCGTTAGTTTTTTTTTAGCCTGTCCCGCAACGACAAATTCGGGTTATTCTGGTTATTGTGGTTACTATTGGGGTTACTATTGGGGTTACTGGGCTTATTGGGGTTATTGGTTCGATTGAAAAAATACAAGTCGATACTTTAACCAGGAAGTCTATACGTCATTCGATTGCCGATTACGTATTCTAGGATCCCGGTATTTTTCATGCCCGTAGCCTGTGTGCGTGTATCGGAGAGCCGAAAATATTTTCAAGCTTTACACGCGAAACTCGTCTTTACACTGGATTCTCGGTGAAACATTTGACGTGGACATTTATTCCTTCAAAATAGATTTCTTATTCAATCGTCATTTTCAAAGGGGAAAATCTTTGCCTTGAGAACGATCATAACCGTTTTAAATTTAATGTCTATGTTTTATTTTCGATATAAAAACTCGAGAGAATGAGACGTTTAATGGTTTAGCAGAAAATGGTTTGACATTTTAGAAGAAAGGGAATAAAGATCAACGGACTTTGCTCCTCTAACGTCCGGTTGGATCTTATTTCCAATGTAGTCTTTCTTTTCTTTTCGTTTCTTTTCTTTTCTTTCCTTCTTTCTTTCTTTCTTTTTTTTTTTCTATACTTATAGGCCGTTGACTCGGATCGACGCTAAATTCAATGATAATAATTTGAACTAGAAGATTCGACTAGAAGATCAGAGATCTCTCGAATGCTATTGTTGGTAGTGTAACATGTACGAGCATATTGATGGAAGATGCGCGCACCAATCAACTACAGAGAAAAGAAGATTCTTTCGTCGTGAAAGGAGAAATGAATTACGTATTTGACGTAAAATTATTCTCAACAATCATTATGCAAATAAGTATAAAATTAATTACCCGCAAGAGTTCCTAATACCTGATACAATTAAACAAAAATAAAAAGAATCCAATAATAAGGGGGGGAGGGGGGGAAATTTGTACGGAATCCGTATAAATAATAAATATAACGCTAATATGTTTATGCTAATAATGTATAATTCGGGATTTTCGTTTTAGCAATATACTTTATTTCGTTGGAGTTTCGTAACACATAAATACATGAACATTTTAAAGCAGATAAATCCCAGATATTAATAAGTTTTTAACTAGAAAGCTAGCTACCGAATTCAAAAAAGGCCTTGAACGATATAAGCCTCAACCTATTTAAAAAGTAATTAATTTAGATTTAAAACGAGTTACTGCCTTTATAAGACTTAATTTCTAAATCCAGAGCTATTTTAAATAAAATCTGTGCGTCTTTAGATTTGTTTTTCTACTGAAAATTTTTTTTAATTAAAATTCGTCAATTAAAGATTATGAACGTATACATTTTTTTTAAATATTATTAAATAATTTTTTTTTTTACTAATAACACATCTGATATAATACGCCTAAATACAATCGCATAAACGGAACGTGAAAACTAAGTCTCAGAATATTTGGTTTATCTTAAAAAAAATCGATAAATCTTCATCTTAATAAAGAATATTGTACACAATGTCTCTCTCTCTCTCTCTCTCTCTTTCGTTCCGTTTGATTTTTATTTATTTACTCTATTTAATTTTTAATAAATAATTCATCCATTCGCGATTTTATGTATATAGAAAATTGGGGCATAAAGTTTTTGCTATAAAAAAAAAAAAACTAATTTTTATAAAATATAATTCAGTAATGTAAATTTTATTAAAAAAATGCAAATATGATTTCCGGACATTAAAAAGAAATGTTTATGCCTTCTTCTACCTGATAGGAATTTTCTTCAAAATGCCCTTAATATTTATTATCGTGAATATATTAATATAAAAAATTACAATCTTTTTAAGGAAAACGAAAGGAAAAAGTATTTAATTTCTGGACACGATTTCCAATGTTTTAGAACAAGAATTACAAGGTATTATTCTTTATTTAGATATTTATTGACTTTAAATTCGTTACTCATAATTCCCTCAGCCTTTTATCATGAATCCTCCATTTCGTATAAAATACGTATACTTTATCGCGTGAACTCGTGATAATTCTCCTCCATAGACCTTCCTCTATTAATAAAATTTAAAAAAAAAGAAAAGAAAGAAAAAAGAGAGAGAGAGAGAGACGAAAATTATTCTTAAACAATTTACTAAATAACCGCTGCAAGTACTGCAAGTTGTAAGTAAACCTACGTTATATTGACATTTATGTAAATAATTGTAAAATTTCTTGAATAATCAATAAGTACTTTGAGATTGTTTAAACTTTGTTTATTTGATGAAATTTCGAATTGACTAAACTAAGAAATTGCATGATAATAAAGTTTAACCGTATTCAGCAAAGTTTTCAGATTAAAATGCTAAATGATATTCACATAATAAATTCACGTAATAAATTTTTTTTTGTAATACAAGTCATGACAATTTCATTAAGATAAACCGTATATAATAATTATTAAAACAATAGTTTTGTAAATATCTTTTTTTAATTGACGCTAAAAGTATTGAACTATTTCAACAGAACGAATAAAATTACAATATATATACGTATATATATATTGTTCACTTAAAATGCATTAGTTATAAAATTGCAATTCCATTGTATTTATTTGAATTAAAAAGAAGTTTATCAAGATTTCTCCGTAAGCACGAGTCGAAATAAAAAGTATTTTCACGCCCATTACCCGCACCATTGTATACAATCAAGTAAATCAATTATCAATTAACCTAAATATAACAATGACAATAATAGTGATTAGGGACGGAATATAGTATTTAAAAAAAATTATAAAATTTGCTCGTTCGTACGTTGGAAATGTTTTGTCGGCGGTGGCCGAAGCTCTCCATATAGAATTTCGAGCGAAACGATAGAAAGGGAAATAAATATAAACCTTCATAATACATTAAAGCAATGCAGTAATTATTTTAATCGATTCTTTATGCCTTCCGCTAAAATCTCGGTCGCGTTCGGATATTTTAAAATTAATACATACAGAGTACTTGTAAATACGGCGTGTGCATGGCTTATAGTTCTTAAAACCCCGCGTACGAAGCTCCTCGGGCTTAATAATCCGTGCATTGGTACTCGTGGGGCGGTGGATAGAAAGAAAGAAAAACAGAAAAAGTGAGAGGGTGAGAGGGAGGGAGAGAGAAATGAAAACGATAAAAAAGTTGGGGTCGGGGCGGCGTGGGGGGAGGAGTCATGTCGTAGCTTGGGTGCGATGGCACTATCGACTATATAAAATCCCGATTGTATTTATATATCAAGTAATCAAGGTTGCCGTAAAAATAGCAGACGGTACAGAACGATCGATCGGTGCTCTCGTAGACAGTATTTCCCTTATTATGAATTAATTATTATTATTATTATAGGAATCGTCGCCCGGTTAGATTCGTGCGAATTTATATCGTCCGCGGAATAACGATAAGAAGGAAAGAAGGAATTGTATTCAGTTGGAAGAATACCCTTAGCGACGTAGAACGTAGGGGACAATAATGTGAGGAGATAACGTGCATTTGTTTTAGGTACTACGCCATCTCTAAGCCACTGGACTACGGTGTCAAGAGGACGACGCGCCGCATGATCTTCTACGTGGCCTTTGTCTGGCTCGGAGCTGCTTGCATAAGCTTACCGCCGCTGCTCGTCCTCGGCAACGAGTACACGCAGTCCGATACAGGGGTGTCGCACTGCTCGGTCTGTCAGAACTCGGGCTATCAAATTTACGCGACCCTCGGTAGCTTTTACATTCCGCTCTTCGTCATGATTCTGGTACGTAGCATCGCATTATAAATTTTCACCCAATTACGTAACTCTATAGAACGCCTCGTTTTATTTCCTTTGGCTATTTTAATCCGGACAACGGGGCCTGGGCCGCCGCCTTCTATCGCGTAGTTCGCTATCGTTTCTTTCGTTCGTTCCTGAATACCAGATCAACATTAAGTCGTGTCAATGTTTATCGGTCTCGGGAGGTCTCGGGAGGTCTCGGGAGGTCTCGGGAGCTTCGATCCCTTTTGTCATTCGTGTCACATTCAAGTAATTAATACGTATCTATCTATTAAATAATCCGGTGCAATGAAATAAAAGTCCTTGAAATCGTCGACGGCGGAATCTTGAGATTGCCTACGTCACGTTGAGATTTCCGGGTTCAATTAGTCGAGCCGTACTTTGGCTATAAAAGAAATTCTAATTTTATAAACAATTTTAATGCATCAACTGTTCGTGTTCGTGCACAGCCGATATTCCCGATTAAGCGTCATTGCTTACGAGTATTATTTCTCTTGTACAACGAGATTATTATTAAAATAAATCTTCATTTCAATTAAAGCGACAATAGCGTTCGTGAATTAATTTAACGAATTTAAATTAAATGATTAAATTTAAACTGAAACTTACGTTAAAACTTCGCGTTCGTTAAGTTTCGGGATGCAACTGATGTAATAACAATTTTAAATAAGTTTCGTAATGAATATTTTATTACGGGGCGTGGAATTAAAATCAAACGATAAAGGAAATAACATTTATATTTCCTCCTATCATATCAACATTATGATTATAATAACGATAACGACAACAATAAAGTAATGGTAATAGTAATGGTAATAGTAATGGTAATGCTAGCGTAAAAGTAATTGTCGTAATGGTGCCGAAACAATTTAAAGACCGCGTTTTCGTTATTTCAAAATCAATTGTCGATAGAAATATTGATCGATAGAAATAAACAACACATTCTTAATAATATTTTTTTTTTTTTTTTTCATTATTTTTTAAGTCCTCAAAAATTTTTACGTACCACGTATAATAATCTAATTGAATAATGTAGTAGAATTCGAGTGAACGCGTAAACGGGTTTTTTAGAAACAATTGAATGAATGTATTCCATCCGTTACATGGTATAAATCACTGTAGATTGATAGACGATCCGCAGGGAATATAAGCAATCCTAATCCAATTTGAGTAATCGGTCCGTGAACTGCCAAACACACACATTTACGTATTCAAATGAGAAGGACGAAAAATCATTGGCACTGGTCGGGATCAAACAAGAACGAAAAATCATTTCCTAATAATATCCTCGACTAATTAAAATAATTAAAATACTTCTCAATTGCCTCTTTACGTCGTTAATAAATTTCTTATTTGCAATTTATTAAATTAAACAGGATATTATTGTAATGAAAATTATTATAGTAAACGCGTTGTTGAATATTACAATAATAAATTAAGTAATTATTCGCAGTTGATGTAACTTTTATGTAGGGGGGCGAGGGGGGCGAGGGGGGTCGAGGGTGGAAAGTAAAAGAAACGTAAAGAAAAGTAAAAAAAAAAGAAAAGAATAGAAAAAATAGCAATTAAACGTGTAATAAAAAATTATAAAATGAATAATAAATTGTACGATATTGCAAAGTACTTGTGCAGTTGAAATACA